>CP092878.1:18686492-18727103 GCA_030710605.1 Cordylochernes scorpioides
GATCGTGAAACTGAATGTTGCTGATGGATTGCGCCATCTGTCGGAATAAATACCAACTACTCGTTCATTTTTTAAATTATTTGATAATACAAATCAATAACGCGTCATCTATATACAACGAATGAAGACATTAAGACGCGAATGTTTCTTATAACAAATAAATCAAAAAAATTCTGAAAAAACGAAATTCTGGCCTTAACTACCCATTTCATGATTTTTCAGGATGCCTTAATGACCAATTTTTTGGTCGTTGAGGTACAGCTTGCACAACGCTGATGAGGGCCAACAGCCCGAAACGCGTCCG
Source organism: Cordylochernes scorpioides (assembly GCA_030710605.1). Taxonomy (NCBI): domain Eukaryota; kingdom Metazoa; phylum Arthropoda; class Arachnida; order Pseudoscorpiones; family Chernetidae; genus Cordylochernes; species Cordylochernes scorpioides. The sequence continues at coordinate 18,686,797 of CP092878.1, forward strand.
TGGTTAGCTTTTCTTGATTAATCAAGAATAGGTATTTGGCCAATTCTGGAATAATTAAAAATCAACGAGAATAGTTGATATTTATTCCGATAGATGGCGCAAGCCATCAGCAACTTTCAGTTGCACGATAAGGAGATGTCTTTTTCTTTAAATAAATCAAACTTCTACAATTTCTAAGATTCTACCCTTCAGTATAGCATATAAAAGCAGAATGATTCAATACAATATTAGAGCTCTAAAGAAGCGGTCTGGTAGATTAAATTGGTGAAACCGCTGGGAGAGTTTACCACTGATAAGCCAAGCCTTCACAATATTTTTTCATCGCAGTAAGGACAGTAGAAGTTTGATTTATTTGTGAAAAGAACGCTTCACGATTTTTTGTATCATCCTTGCGCAAAGACCATGCTAATCTACTCTGTATCGTTCCTATTGTAGTATATGTACCGCCGAACAAGCGTGTATTTGTGAAAAGAAACATTCGCGTCTTAATGTTTTCATTCGTTATTTGATAACTAGCCGAATGACCCGGGCAACGCCCGTGTTTTACCCGATTGAATGTTTTGATCCAAATACTATTTGTTACAATTATAAATTGGCGCCTTATATAAATGCATATGTTAGTTAATAACTATAGCCTATGTGCTTTATCTGTCTATGTACTGTTGGCTTCCGTAGGCGTCTCTTACTGGGAAAAAGAAAGAGAGGATACCATTTGGTTATTAACTAATATATGCATTTATTTAAGGAGCGACCCGCTCCAACACAATGGTTACAAAAACAAAAAAGCGAGATGGGCAAAGGTGGCGTGATCGTAGCCAACCAATAGGAGGGCGCCATTCCAAAAAAAAAAAAAAGCAAACGGTGACAGAGTTGACTGATGAAGAATGACGCTCGTAACTGTATATAGAATACTGGCCCAAACACCCTTTCTTGATTAATCAAGAAAATCCAACCACGTACATGTTTCAGTTTGTAGGCCATCGTCAGCGTGGTGTTAAAGGATATTTAAGAAATTTGTATCCCTGTGTGGATGAAATCTCTTATTCCAGCCAATATAAACAGTCTGTGGGGGGAGGGGGGGTTGATAGATGAGCTGCCACTCGCCCCCTACTGCTAATCTTGGACCCGGCGCCCCCCAACTCTGGGGGCCACCAGAAATGATAAATTCTCGAGTGTATCCTCCGAATTCTTTTATTTTTCTAAATTGGAATTCCACGGCGAGTCTCTCTAGCTATTGAGATGTCGAGGATTTTTATCTGATTTTCAATCTTCTTGTTGGTTTTCTAGATCTCGCGTTATTCGTGGGAATATATTGATAACAACCATTTCTTCCCCTTGTATGGCTATATCAACTCACTTGTTTTATTTATTGTAAAGATAGAGGCTGCCTGGCCGGCACATTCATAGTTCTTCAAATTAAAGATAATTAGGCAATCTTTATGATATTCTATATACAGTTACGAGCGTCATGCGTTCTTTATAATTCTTCATCTCTGTCACCGTTTGCTTTTTTTTTTTTTTTGGAATGGCGCTCTCCTATTGGTTGGCTACGATCACGCCACCTTTGCCCCCCCCCCCCCCCCCCCCCCACTAGCTTTTTGGTTTTTGTAACTATTGTGTTGGAGCGGGTCGCTCCTTAAATAATCTATTGTTAACAATACCTCATCATAGGTCCGCAAATATCGAAAGTATAGGTATGTAGCTTTTGTACGGGTAGATATGCACACGGGTCAATCCCGGGGCGAAGCCCGGGTCACCCGTCTAGTTAGTATATAAAGAAGATTTACTGACCGAAGTATCTTTAATTTTCTTTATTTAGTTCTCGACTTTGAGTCACTCGCTGATTCCCTGAAGATAGTAATAGCGAGTCACCGTCGGGAAATACATTTTTAAAACATTGGGTGATGTAGCTATATCTTTTTTCCAAGCAAACTTTCAACCAACAAATAATCTTCAAGATCTTCCTCTTTAATCGACAATTTTTTTTATTGACAATTAAAATAATTTTATTGACATCTTGTCAATACATGCAAACTGCACAGTCTACACTATTAAAAAAATATAATATGGATTATAAACATTATGTACAATGAATATGGCGCCTCTGCGCCAGCGCTGCAGAGTTTGATGAAGAATCGCCAGTGGGTCTCTCTGTTGGAATATATATATTTATTCTGTAAGATTGGAGATGATCATAACCTAATATAAAAAAAAGTTGTTGTTGTTAAAAAGTGAAGAAGAAAAAACTCCTTTTATATAAATATTTTTATCATCGCAGTGAGGACATTAGAAAGTTTCTTTTATTTGAAAAAGAAAGGAAAAATAAACCGTGCTTAATAGATTTCATTCTTTTATACGCGTGCTTATAATTAAAGTGAACTTAGAGTCAAACGAGATATACAAATTTAACATTTGGTTTACTTGAGAAATAACAATAAATACCAGTAATTATTACTTCAAGAAACAATAATAAGATATGACTCCTGAGGAAGGACTGACAGGTCAGAAAGCTAGAGAATAAAAATTTGAGCAAGAAACTTAGCCCTGGAGACTTTATTTTCCTTATAATAATAAGATATGGAAGTTGGGAAATATATGGATAGACAATTTCTGGTAGTACAGCCATTGTCCATCATACAACACCTTGTTCTGTCTTTTCATCAAACTCTGCAACAGAGGCGCCATGTACATATTCAGTGTACATAGTATTGTATGAAAAAACGAAAGAAAAAGATAAAAAAAGGCCAGGTGTTGAAATCAAAAATAAAAATGGCATATCCTGAACAGGATGTGCTTTACAGAAGGCAGAGCGCCATCTGGTGGAACAGAAATCAACTAAACATTGATTTAGCCTGTTCCCTGATATTTGGCCAACTCAATTTCTTGATAAATCAAGAAAAGCCATCCACGAACGCGTTTCGCGCTCGTCAGCGTGGAGTAGGGTGTACCACAAATCTGCCTTCTGTAAAGTAAATGTGCTCCTGGTCAGGATATGCCATTTTTATTTTTGATAGCGTTGTATGTACTGGGAAGTTTTCATACATGAGAGGATTTTAAAGAAAAAAAAACTTGGAATTTTTTGTTTACACGCGGTGCGTGTGATGTTCAACACGACGTCACATCTACCGATGCAAACCGACTTTGTTGATTTTCCTTTCAGATTGTGTGGAGAGCTACCGTGACTATATCACGTGACTTCTAACTCTTCTATAGAAAATTCAAGTCTTTTTCAATACAAAGCAATAACGCGCCATCTATATATAATGAATATAGATATTAAGACGCGAATTATTTCTTTTCACAAATAAATCAAACTTCTACTGTCCTTACTGTGATAAAACACACAGGGACAGACCCTCCACGTCTTTCCACACACAGCTCTTCTACCATCTTAGTTACATATTTCCTTCAACTTATATAGAACATATCTAACGAATGAAGACATTAAAACGTGAATGTTTATTTTCACAAATAAATCAAACTTCTACTGTCCTTACTGCGATAAAACACACAGGGACAGACCCTCCACGTCTTTCCACACATAGCTCTTCTACCATCTTAGTTACATATTTCCTTCAACTTATATAGAACATATCTAACGAATAAAGACATTAAAACGTGAATGTTTATTTTCACAAATAAATCAAACTTCTACTGTCCTTACTGCGATAAAACACACAGGGACAGACCCTCCACGTCTTTCCACACACACAGCTCTTCTACCATCTTAGTTACATATTTCCTTCAACTTATATAGAACATATCTAACGAATGAAGACATTAAAACGTGAATGTTTCTTTTCACAAATAAATCAAACTTCTACTGTCCTTACTGCGATAAAACACACAGGGACAGACCCTCCACGTCTTTCCACACATAGCTCTTCTACCATCTTAGTTACATATTTCCTTCAACTTATATAGAACATATCTAACGAATGAAGACATTAAAACGTGAATGTTTCTTTTCACAAATAAATCAAACTTCTACTGTCCTTACTGCGATAAAACACACAGGGACAGACCCTCCACGTCTTTCCACACACAGCTCTTCTCTCATCTTAGTTACATATTTCCTTCAACTTATATAGAACATATCTAACGAATGAAGACATTAAAACGTGAATGTTTCTTTTCACAAATAAATTAAACTTCTACTATCCTTACTGCGATGAAATTTACTTATCCCAAGTACACGTGGTAAAGCCATGATAATCATGGTGAATAATTAGCGATTGTTTTTACTATAAATGCGCCATATATCAACATATATAGAAAGTAGATTAAATTTAATATTGCCATCTATCGTTAAAATTTTACACATATAAATTTACTGGGAATGCGTTTCTTTTAAATATCATCAAATATTATTTCTACAGACCTTACTGTAATGATATGAGTTATTGAATGAGAGGGCTTGGCTCATCGCTGAGAGGGTTCACTACTGATGAGCCAAGCCCTCTCATTCAATAACTCATATCATTGCAGTAAGGTCTGTAGAGATAATATTTGATGATATTTAAAAGAAACGCATTGCCAGTAAATTTATATGTGTAAAATATAGAAAGCAGTTGTACTTATCATTGAGATTGAGTGTTTATTCAAATTCTTCTTTTATTTCATTTTTATCGTACTAAAAAAGCAGGTAGTTTTTTTTTCATTATAGTATTGGAATCCTTCATAGGTTTTTTTTTTTTTAACATTCTTAAGGATGAGAGTAGGAACTTTATTTCCTGGGCTAACAGGTTGAAATAATTTTTTTTTTCTCCGTCACCTAGCGAGGTTTAAAGACTTGCTGGTTAAATCTTTCTTGTTCAAGATATAAATATTTTACATCTTTCAGTGCCAGTATATTAGCGAAGAAAGAGATACGACAAAAGTAAACGACAGCCAACTTACCTCAGTACAAAGTATTTTAACCAGCGCCATATTAAGTCGAATGGTTGTTCTGTCCCTATATAACTTTTACAAAGCAGTAAGTAGGAAAAATAACTTAGAGTATGTATAAGACCAGTGTGTTACCTTTATATTTTCCTAGTTTATTATCTTCTCTTTTTGTTTTCTTTTAGCTTTTCTCACTTTCTACGTTTCTTTAATACGTTTTCTTTAATTAAATATAAATTTCCTTTCTCCACAATTTACCCAGACTAATATATACATTAGTTTGATTGTCTTTATATAATTTTTCCTGTATATAAATATCATATTACCTTTAAGGTACTTTTATTGTTATTCCTGTATGTGCATCCTACATTTCAGCTTGGGGAATCTGTATAAGACTAAAAGGTCTTAATACATCTTTTTGTTTTTGTTGTTGATATAAATATTTAGGATCCTGGTCCTGAAGATAGTATCGCAATGGTATTGTGGAAATCTCTTTGATTTGTTTATTTTAGATCTTAATAAAAAACCTCTCTTATGTTTGTATGTATCATGTGTAAATTCCCGTAATTTTCTTTTTTTATTATTTCCGTTTTTCCTTGGGCACATCATACAAATCCGTCTCATTTATTATCATTTAATGTAAAAAAAAAAACACTTTCTTCATTTACTCCTTTTCCTTAGAAGACTCTGTAGTGAATCCATCTATACACTCATGGACAAAACATAAGTAAGTTTTACCTTTTAGCATGTATATCGGGATTCAGACTTTGAAAGATATTACAGTGACCTTTATTGAAAGCCCACGAGATAACCAATTGTGAACAAAATTGCCTCTGTCTCCTTTAAAAAATCGACATCAAAATATGAAATTTATTTAAGTTTTGTTCATGAGTATATATGTGTAAATAAGAGCCTTACTGTATAAAATAACGGGAATGTTTAGTAATTCTGTAGAAGGAAGACTCGAGGATCCAGGAAAGACAATATTTGCAGCAGAACTCTGGGAAATATTGATGTTTTCTCGCAGAGATTCTGTTGTAAACAACCTCTCGGATCTATAAAGGATTGTTCTTTAATCTCTACACAATTTAAATTATTCCTGTAGATATATTGACCGTGTCAGTGATCTTTTTTAAACAAATTATAATCATAGATAAATCAGTGTACCCAGATCTCTTTTTTTTTTAATTATGAAAATTTAAATATCGGAGAATTCAATAATTAAAAATCAATAAATATTATCTAGAGAAAATCTAGCAGAAATCGATTTAAATATTTAAAAAAAAAAACACGTAAGTGGGGCTCTAGGAGTCCGGGTTATGCAAAGATTTAGTAGATTTCTAAATTAAATATTATCATAGAGAGCCAGTGTGACCAGACCCGCTTTATTTAATATTGTATCATTATGTATGTTGAAGACAAGTGGGATGAAGAGACAGAAAAAGGGAGATTAAATATTATCAATTATATTTATAATGATAAATATATTAATTATAAACACAATTAGAAATCATTATTCAACACTCATCATATCATTGATTACAATAAAAAAAACCCATAATATTTGATTATCAGAGAGGACGGCCCTATATCAACAAATTAAATGTACCAACACTTCACCCTACGTATTGCTTTCAAAAATATCAGCAAACAAATCTAAGACAATAGCTTACTATACATTTTTTAGATCATCATTAGGTAAGGACCAGTCAACAAGTGAATGACTTTGAGACGAAGAGTAAAGCCAGTTCAATTTCTATGTAAATAACACAAGATGATTATTACCTTACCCAATTGGGAGAATCTGTATGGGGCAAGTCCCTAATAAAGGCTTGTGTGTGTGTGTAATATTTGATTATGCTGAGAGAGGTTACGGGAACAATTAAAAATATATTGCCACGTGGAAAAATTAGGAAAAACAAACTTCAGGATGACAGCAATTTATTTAATTAAAATATTGATAAAATATATAAGATAAGCAATGTGGGAAGTTTATAAAGTATTAAAATATAAAATATCATAATTTATAATATGTTAATAATAAATACTTTTCTACCATATCTTTAGCACAATTTACTCAAGAGACATTTAACATCCTGAAAATTTATATAGGAATCTGGAGGCGTCAATTTATTGACAATTTTCCATTTCTTCCCTTGAAATTTGAAGTCAATGTAAGACATTCATTAAACATCGTGATGCTCAGAGAGGGCTGGCTCCCGGTTTTTAGATTTGCATAACAAAATTCTACCGACGTTTACCAGGAATAAGTTGGAATTACTCACTAGGGTGCAACACTTGTTGCACAATCCCGGTCTCACACATAATACATGTCTCTACATGCGGTCTCAACACAACAACATGCTGTACAACTATCTGGCAACTCTTCTTCATTAGTAAAAAACCACAGATTTACCGTATCACTGATTAATCTTGGAATTAAAAGGAAAATATTGGAATTGAGATATCTTAAGACATTTGTAATTAATGGATATTTTACGTAATTTTTTTTTTCATCTAAAATTTGAACCGTTTATGTTCATATTCAAATCCAATATTATAGGAATGGATAATAATAGTAAATTGAGAGAGATTATAATAATTAATAATCACAATTATTTATCACATAATTATCAACAAGCTGGAAAGTACTACATATAGCTTGTAAATATGTAAAATATTTTCCACTTAATGTAAAAAGTGTAATAATGAATAAAATAAAAGAGACTCCTCTTTTCAGTCAAAATAGACCAAAAATTCTGCGCATTTTATTGATTTGTACTATAATATAACGGACTCGGGTCTCGGTCATAAAACCACAACACTAGTTATGCAAATTCATTACCTAGAGATCATGATCTGGGGCTATGACCCTTGCCAGTCCAATGTGAACTTTGACTTGATAAGATCCACAAAGTGGTGTAATGTTCCCATCATAAGTAATGACTGGGAAAAAATCTACACTCATGGACAAAACTTAAGGAATTGGAAAGTCTTTGTTGTCGCCGGTCATCTATATATATATATTTTTTTTTTAAGAGACAGAGGCTATTTTGTTCACACTTGGTTATCTCATGTGTTTTCCATAAAGGTCAATGTAATATCTTTCAGAGTTATTGTCTGAATCCCGAGATACATGTTAAAAAGTACAACTTCCTTATGTTTTGCCCATGAGTGTATCTTTCAGAGTTATTGTCTGAATCCCTATATACATGTTAAAAGGTACAACTTCCTTAAGTTTTGTCCATGAGTGTATCTTACAGAGTTATTGTCTGAATCCTGATATACATGCTAAAAAGTACAACTTCCTTAAATTTTGCCCATGAGTGTATCTTTCAGAGTTATTGTCTGAATCCCGATATACATGTTAAAAGGTACAACTTCCTTAAGTTTTGTCCATGAGTGTATCTTTCAGAGTTATTGTCTGTATCCCGATATACATGTTAAAAGGTACAACTTCCTTAAGTTTTGCCCATGAGTGTATCTTTCAGAGTTATTGTCTAAATCCCGATATACATGTTAAAAGGTACAACTTCCTTAAGTTTTGCCCATGAGTGTATCTTTCAGAGTTATTGTCTGTATCCCGATATACATGCTAAAAGGTACAACTTCCTTATGTTTTGTCCATGAGTGTATCTTTCAGAGTTATTGTCTGAATCCCGATATACATGTTAAAAGGTACAACTTCCTTAAGTTTTGTCCATGAGTGTATCTTTCAGAGTTATTGTCTGTATCCCGATATACATGTTAAAAGGTACAACTTCCTTAAGTTTTGCCCATGAGTGTATCTTTCAGAGTTATTGTCTAAATCCCGATATACATGTTAAAAGGTACAACTTCCTTAAGTTTTGCCCATGAGTGTATCTTTCAGAGTTATTGTCTGTATCCCGATATACATGCTAAAAGGTACAACTTCCTTATGTTTTGTCCATGAGTGTATCTTTCAGAGTTATTGTCTGAATCCCGATATACATGTTAAAAGGTACAACTTCCTTAAGTTTTGTCGTCATGAGTGTATCTTTCAGAGTTATTGTCTGAATCCCGATATACATGTTAAAAGGTACAACTTCCTTAAGTTTTGTCCATGAGTGTATCTTTCAGAGTTATTGTCTGTATCCCGATATACATGCTAAAAGGTACAACTTCCTTATGTTTTGTCCATGAGTGTATCTTTCAGAGTTATTGTCTGAATCCCGATATACATGTTAAAAAGTACAACTTCCTTAAGTTTTGTCCATGAGTGTATCTTTCAGAGTTATTGTCTGTATCCCGATATACATGTTAAAAGGTACAACTTCCTTATGTTTTGTCCATGAGTATATCTTTCAGAGTTATTGTCTGTATCCCGATATACATGTTAAAAGGTACAACTTCCTTATGTTTTGTCCATGAGTGTATCTTTCAGAGTTATTGTCTGTATCCCGATATACATGTTAAAAGGTACAACTTCCTTAAGTTTTGTCCATGAGTGTATCTTTCAGAGTTATTGTCTGTATCCCGATATACATGTTAAAAGGTACAACTTCCTTATGTTTTGTCCATGAGTATATCTTTCAGAGTTATTGTCTGTATCCCGATATACATGTTAAAAGGTACAACTTCCTTATGTTTTGTCCATGAGTGTATCTTTCAGAGTTATTGTCTGTATCCCGATATACATGTTAAAAGGTACAACTTCCTTATGTTTTGTCCATGAGTGTATCTTTCAGAGTTATTGTCTGTATCCCGATATACATGTTAAAAGGTACAACTTCCTTATGTTTTGTCCATGAGTGTATCTTTCAGAGTTATTGTCTGTATCCCGATATACATGTTAAAAGGTACAACTTCCTTATGTTTTGTCCATGAGTGTAGTCTCCAATTTGATCTGTTAGTGAGCATCACTCCTAGCTCATCTAGTGACCTTCTGCTAGCTTTCCTGACCTCTTCTTGCCAGCTGATTGCAGGTCTTCTTCTTTTCCTTCAATTTTTCCCAACATCAACATCTTTTCTAAACCATTTTCTTTCATTATATGTTTCGAAGTAGAACAGTCTCTATTTGCATATTTGAGAATCTAGTGAGAAAGTACATAAACTTAAAATCATTTCCATTTTACCGAGGTAAAATTCGGTTAAACACACATGCTATAGTGAATTTCATAGTTAATTAGCAAATTACTCGATAAATGCTTTATGGTGATTCTTTTAGATATATTCTTCCATCCATATTTCCAAATCCATATTCTTATTTTCCATAGGATCATTCAAAAATAATAATCTGTATATATTTATCATGTGTATATAATCTTTCTCCATTTTTACCCTTTTGTATATTTCCCACTTTCATAGGTTTCTCCGTCTTGTAACCCCAAGGAGAATCCTCTGTAAGACCAGTGTGTCTTAATAAAGGTTTTTGTGTGTGTGTGATTCTTTTAGATTTAGACAACATCACTGTGGGTTGGACTGTACGACATGGATAGGCGGTTTAATATATTTGAGATGTACTGGATAATAATAAAAAATACCTCTACTGTATATATATAGACTCCCTATCTGTGTACCATATTTCAAACACTAAAATTATTTGATGATAAACGGATATGGAAAAGTTTTGCGAGAAATCTGTGTAGTCAATATTTAAATGGAGTTTGTACCGTCGAGATAGTTGACAGTCACGTCACCAGGGGCGCCACGTGCAGTAATTGGAAGCGAATGATTCACTACACCACACGTGGCTTTCCAAAATGGCCGTCGCTTACCTCATTTTGGAATCGTCTGCATGACTTTGGTGTATTCAATAACGTTCTAGATATCCAGAGATTTGACAAATACCTCTTAGATTCTCTCTTTACCACATATATATATATACATCCTATATGTAAATATATACATCCTATATGTAAATATATACATCCTATATGTACATATTTACATCCTATATGTACATATTTACATCCTATATGTAAATATATACATCCTATATGTAAATATATACATCCTATATGTACATATTTACATCCTATATGTAAATATAAACATCCTATATGTAAATATATACATCCTATATGTACATATTTACATCCTATATGTAAATATAAACATCCTATATGTAAATATATAAACTATGGCGGTTGGTGGAGGAGTGATATAAACTATCGATTTTCGACAGTCACGACCCAGTATCGAATCCCTCGTTGGGTTCTTTTTTTCTAAAGAAAAAAGTGCTTCAATGGCCCCCAATTCTTGAAAAAAAACCCAACCCCACCAGTGAGTGAAAGTAATTAAACAGGGCTCTGCCATACTTGTAATTACAAAAGTCCAACTGCTTTTTACATGTGTAGTAAAAGTGTGGTGCACTTGTTGGCCTCTACCATGTGTACTAGGTATATATATTAAAAATATGTACATAAGGAATGCATATGTATATACATATTATATTTTAAAAATAATGAGAAGAATAAAGATTTTATGCTTGAATTTAGATCATGTTGAGGATTATGATAATAGCAATGCAGTCGTGGTTAAAAATCTTGAAATAAAAATAATAATAATGGTTTTGATCAGTAATTTAATTGAATTAAAGGAATGTATAAAAGACATAATTTGATAAAAGTAATGCCTGGCTTAAGGCGAGTAGAATAAGGAAAACAAAAGAATATTTACATAATGTACAAAAGTTTTGAGCCGGCCATCGTGATACAACAACAATGAGTTTTATAGGGGAAGAGTGACCTCTGGCGATCGATTTAACAGAATATTTGAATCTATGATATTTAATTTTAAATAAAATAATATTTTTATATAACATCAGCATATATAGTCACGACCGTCTTTCCTCAATTCCTCATCGGCCGCTGTCACGGATGCGCGCGCATCATCATTATGATCATTATCATTATTCACTAAGTCCAAACAAAACAGGTATACTCTATCTACATAACTATGAAAAATTGCCCATTAATTTTGATGGAAAAATAATTCAACCATCAGAAACTGTTAACATTTTGGGAGTTATTTTTTAAAATCATAGACAAAGGAATAAGATTAATTTTGGAACACATGTTGACAATATAATTATGAAAGCTACGAAACTTAAGAATATATTATTCTCATTATGTGCACGTACTTGGGGCATTGATACTCGGCGTAGATTGATCTTATATAAAGCTATGATACGCTCTACAATAAGCTATGCATCAAATATTTGGTTTCCTTTTATCACTGCAGCAAAAAGATCCAAGTTGAATTCTATACAATATCAAATTCTTATTAGATGCATTCATGCTTATAGGACTTCATCTTCTTACATCACACATATACTAGCGAAAACTCCTTTACTGTCCGATTATCTTGAATTATTACAAACAAAGTATAATATGACAAATTCTCTCACAGATCGAACACTCAAAAAAAAAACCCTTCAAAAAGAAATAAACAAACTATATCTGGATCTAAAATTTAAGTTTTATCTTTCTCAATCTAATGAACTGTTCAAGAAATTCTTTCCAATTGCTGTCCCAAATTTCATTTCTTCTGATAAATTCACTACTTTATTCTTAACTGGCAAAGGACCCTTCTTAAGTTTCCTATTCAAACTGAATGCTATCAGTGATCCAACATGCGAATGCCGCTTAGATGTTGAATCACCAGAGCATCTTCTTTTAACTTGCCCTCTGACTAATCAAATTGTATGTAGATACTTTGAAACATTACCAAATTATCTTTGTGTATATACTCTATCTTATGAGAACTTTGTTAAGTTTAGAACTATTTGTACAATAATTTACAAAACAATACTAATCCATCGTGTAAATAATTAATCATATATATGTAAATAATACTAGCACAGCACAATAGTCCTTTGGACTTCGTGCTTTTGTAACAAAAAAAAAATTATCTAATGATAATAATAATACTAATTATTATTATTATTATTAATATATATAGTCACGACCGTCTTTCCTCAGTTCCTCATCGGCCGCTGTCACGGATGCGCGCGCACAGGGAGGTCACGTGCTCGCCGGCAGCCAACGGGCGCGCGCCGCCGGCATTACGTCATAGATTATAAACACAAGGTAATAAGGCCAAATAAAAAAATAGTGTGTGATAAGGCACAATTTGGATTATCTACTTATATAATTGCCTTATTCTGTCTGTGTGAAGTTCACGGATAGATTTTGGTCAGAATGGATATAATAAAAAAAGTGTCAAGGGATGGGAATCGAACCCACGACCTTCCGCTTACCGGGCAGATGCCATGACCACTAGGCTACCCTGGACATATTTTTCGTTCACATTTTTATTTTTATATTTTCAAGACACACACAGTTTGGGGCGGGACGTTTCACAAGAGAGACATCCACGGCGCCAATTTATAATTGTAACGAATAGTATTTTAATTAAAACATTTTTAAAATATATACGCACTCGGGTAAAACCCGGGCGTTGCCCGGGCCATTCGTCTAGTACATATATATACATAACCAAATAATACATATGTTTATTACAGTATAGAGTAAGGAAGGGGGATGGTACTTGTATATATTCATGGGCAAAAAATACCTCTTTTAATAACTGCATTAAGACTTATGAAGCTTGTTGATAATTAAATGTATATATCTGTGAATATTTATTAATCTTTTATACTGTGGCTAGATCAATTGTTAATACTGCCTATTTTACATAATTTTGTTTGTAAAATAAGTTATTCTGTTTTTAATTCTTTTGACCACGGGCCAAGATGTATAAATAGTTTTGTTGTTTAAATAAAGTGTCTCATAGTGTTGGTGTGTTGGATTGATGGGAATACATGGGGTAGGCAGCAGCAGAGTGAAGCCTTATTAAGGGAACAAAAATACAGTCCTCAAGAAATATAAGGAGCTATCATTGTTTGTTCATAATTTCTGCCTAGAATGTACGAATTCAGATTAAAGAATGTACCACAATACCAGTTTGGACAAATTCAGACAAAAATCCAACAACCAGTATACCATGATTTCGTACTATTGCCTTCATCAGTACAGGGACGGTTCTATTTCGTAACATTCTATGGAAGAAATTATAAAATCTGCCAGAGAGGTTTTTTTTTAAGTGGTGAAATGGAAAGGTCGATATTTGGTCATAAAACATTTACGTTGTAAAAGTGCGAGGTGAAAGTATTCATGTGAAAAAGAGGTCAAATTTCATTTTTTAAAATAAATGCCATAAAATAATGCAACATGCCGTATTCCTCAAATGATATCAATATAATTGAATGTAATTCTACTGTCCTATAAGCTTATGTCCATAGTTTTCTTGAAAACTATTTCTGAGTTTCCACCCTTCAGTGCTGCGTATATAAGCAGAATCGTTCAATACAGTAGTAGAGCTCTGAGAAGCGGTCTGGTGAATTAAATTGGCGAAACCGCTGGGAGGGTTCACCACTGATGAGCCAAGCCCTCTCAATATATTTTTCATCGCAGTAAGGACAGTAGAAGTTTGTATTATGTATAAAAGAAACATTCGTGCTTTTAAATCCTATCATTTTAAAATGCTTTATGTTCAAATATACAGTTAAACCTGTCTATAGCGCCCCCTCTTGGGACTCACCAAAAATGGTGCTATAGAGAAGGGGTGCTATAGACAGATCACTTTTAATGTAAAATGTTTACATTTTAATGTTTAAAATCGGGCGCTATAGAGAGGAAGGCGTTATTTAGAGGGGGCGCTATAGACAGGTTTAACTGTATTTAATTATATTTTTGTAATATAGCATATGTGTGTGTGAAAGAGATTGTCATTGTTTGTCATAAAATTCTGTATATATATATATATATTGTCAAGAATCCGTTTAACACCTTATAGAGTTCGAAACTATTTTAAAGGCGTAAGATTCTTTTTGATATTAAACAATTTCTACTGTCCTTACTGCAATGGAAAAAAATAATCAGAGGGCCTGGCTCATCAGTGGTGAACCCTCTCAGCGGTTTCGCCAGTTTAATCTACCATACCGCTGTTATATTGCATTTTTGGAACTTCCTTTTATAGTGATACTGTTGATAGACTCTTTGAATGGGTATTTTAGAAGAACTATGGACATAAGCTTTACGCCTTTAAAATAGTTTCGAATTTTGATAACAGATGGCGCGCTAGTGCACCTTATAGAGTGGAAATATGTAAAGTGGTATCTGATTATATTTTGGCTCAGTGTTCTATTGACGAGTCATTATGCCATGTTTTCTCCTGTAGAAGGGTGTTCGTGCCTGAAAGCTAGAGATTAAAAAGTATTTTAAAAGATACTTTTCCCTGGATGCCTGATATACAAAGGATTATTTGATTGAATTGAACCTTATAGAGTATTGTGCCGAAGAAAGAAGATTGTTGACCGCTGGGTTGAACAAAAGAGAAAGTGGAATACACCAATACCTCGCTTTGCGTCGTTTCGTTTTGCGTTTTTTTCGAAGTTGCGTCGCTGCTTAATTTTTACTGATATTCACTGTGCGTCGTTAGATTTTCGAAGTTGCGTTGTTTTGGATTCGAGTCTTTAATATATATTTTTTAAAATTTATTTTTCCTAAAATATGGTAACACCTTTGTTTTTGATCGCGCCTTCACATATTTTCACTTTGCGTCGTGTTTTTTTTTTTTTGGAACGTAACCCCGACGCAAAGCGAGGTATGGGTGTAGAAGGAAACAATATTAAGACGTACTTTCCGAAGCCAATTACAGCAGAAACGGATGTATTGATCTTGATGGGCGATTGCGTCGTTTGATTTGAGGCAGAGACTTCTGGAGAGAATGTTTAGTACAATTGAGGAGATGTTGATTTCGACAACCAAGCTCAGGGTTCAAACCCCGAATTGGAATCCTTTTTTAAATACTAAATTATACTTCAATAGTCAGCAACCATTGAAGATGCCGAGAAAAGAATCACACAAAAACAATAACAAGACTCAGAATGAAAAATTACAGAGGAATAACAATACATCCAGATGGCACAAGAACCTACAGGACATGTAAAAATTGTCCTGGTGTGGAACTAACACCTAACCACATATTCTCTTCTCCAGCAATGGCCGCAGCCTTGCAGAAAATTGACATAGACCCAGAACAACAGCTTTACATACCCAAGATAGAGGATATTATGACTGCTGTGATAGAAATGCACGGGGACATTTGAGTCTTTTCATTGGACACGACAACAACAACAGAAAATTGACATGGATCCAGAACAGCAGCTTTACACACCCAAGATAAAGAACATTGATGTGATAGAGATGCATGGAGACATCTGAGGCTCTTTATTGTACACAAGAACAACAAAAACGTCAATGGTCCCCCAATTCTTGTACAAGGCCACAACTCCACCAGTATGTAAAGTAATTAAACGTAAATCCGATATATTGGAATAAAGAGAGACCGTTCGTTAAAAATTAGAATTATGCGGAGATACGCAATTCAAGATAGGATGTGCCAAAGTATTCTTCATTGCCTGTGCTTGGAGAATCCGTGTAAGACTGGAATGTCTTAATAAAGCTTTTAGTTGTTGTTTGTTGTTGTATTCTTCATTGTTCCCGAATTAAAGGAGAAAGAGAAAATCCTCAGTTTCACATGTATATCAACGTAACAAGTCAAATATTTACAAGTTTTTCTCTGATTCATTGACGATGAAAGCTTTGTCTACTTATGCTACCAGCTTTACAGTTGGGCAGAAAAACTGATAATATTATTAGAAAATGGACAAGAAGATGACCCTAGAAGACATGCGCAGTAGTTGTTATATCTCCCCACTAAGACTGTATATAACTGAATATCTTATTTACATATTGGTACTTTCTACCATTTTCTCCTTTCTCAGACTACAGAACGAGTCTATATTGTAATATAATATAAATGCTTTAAATAGATTTGACCATTGACCAATTTTTTTTTAATATGTAAAATAAGTTTAGAAGATATATAATACAGTAGAACTTGGATAATTCGAACCCCAAGGGACCATAAAAAAATTCGAATTATCCAAAAATTCGAATTAAAAACGGAAATTCTATTTATAGGAAATTCTAGGGACCAAGATAAATATTCGAATTAAAGAGGTTTTCGAATTAAAGAAGTTCGAATTATCCAAGTTCTACTGTATTAGGTATGTTGCACTTTGTTAATTAAATAAATAAAATAAATCTTTTATAGAGATATATCTTTCTTTAATAAAAATAATAAACAAAACATATTACATATATAAGATCAAATATTTCAATAAAGGCTGTTGTTATTGCTGTGTATGTAACTAAACAAGGCTCTGATACTATGCAAATAAAGTCAAAAATGCCTACTAAGCGACCACCTCATCAAAATCAAGAAGAACTTGACATAATTCAAC
Source organism: Cordylochernes scorpioides (assembly GCA_030710605.1). Lineage (NCBI taxonomy): Eukaryota > Metazoa > Arthropoda > Arachnida > Pseudoscorpiones > Chernetidae > Cordylochernes > Cordylochernes scorpioides. Next base: position 18,704,018 of record CP092878.1, read on the forward strand.
TTCAATGAGAGACCACTTCCAGACGAGATATACACCTATCCCCCGATTTACACGATAGATACGTTCCTGAGAAAAACGTGTAAATCGGGGGATAGGTGTACAAAGAAATAAAAATAAAATGCATTGACAGGTTAAAATATGTAGTCAGCACATAAGCTCGGGATTCCTCGTGAGATGTGTACACAGCGCATGTGTTCAATCATAGTAGCATTTAGTATAGTGCGATAAAAACAAAACAAAAAAACTTATTTGGAAAACCGCGTAAAAGCGAAAACGTGTAAAACAAGTACCGTGTAAATCGGGGGATAGGTGTACACAAAGAATATCCATGTTTTTAGAAGGTATCTTAAGGAAAAATCTTCAATCGAAATGTTCATTTGGAACAATTTGAAAAAGGTCAAAAAGTTTTAAATTCAATAAAAAGCACGAAGCATAGATGGGCTATAATATTGGTGAAGAGAGCCAGTATAGAAGTCCTATATGTAATTATCTATACCAATAATCATCTCTATTATTATTATAATTATTAGAAGGGGCTCGTTCCAGGGTATTGTCTTGGAGTAGACAATGGGAGTGGCGTGAGGTGGCGAAACCTAATTGGTTAAAGAAGAAAATGAAGACATGGAAGAAAGAAGGGGAAAAATCTGATGGTTGATTGGGAGTCTGTAGAAGATTTTATAAAAGGAGAGAGATTGAGATTGAAACTACCTTTATTTAAGGAAAGAGAGATACTTGAAGATCTAAAAAATAAAGAATGATTAAAATATTGTAAATATTTGTATTTTTCTTTCTAACGTTGTTGATATAGGATTGAACCGAAGAATATTTCTTAAGTGAACTCCCTTTTCCTGTCATCGGATTAATCGCGCAATTTAGAACCCTTTCAATTTTTTTCAGAGAACACCATCTGATTTTAATGAAGGATGAAGACCTGAAATGCACTTTCTGTGGATCAGGAATAACAATGGAGATGTTGCACTACTTATTTGATTGTGCTGCTCTGTCTGAGGAAAGACGAAAACTAAATAATAAAACGGGACAACTTTGTCCTTCATTTACGGCACTAATTAATGAAATATCAAAGAATAGGTATATAGCGGTGGCGATATTTGGATTCCACAGGATTATATCCCGGAAAAAAGGCCACACAGTGTTCTCCCCATCCCTTGTGAACTGGCGAATCCTGTATAGGGCGAGAGGCCCTAAATAAAGGTTTTGTTGTTGTTGATATAGGATTGAAAAGTTAATATAAGACATCAAAGACTTTGAAGTTTTTCAAATTACGTCGAAAGTTTGTGAAGAGCCCCGAGCTTCCATTTCTGTATTTCAAAGAGAGAGAGAGCCTATAACTTAAACCTAAAGACAAAGCTAATATGTAAATATATTTAATTTTGGAGAAGAAGATCAACAATGTAGATAGAAGATGTAAAAGGTATTAACTGACCACTCAAATTAGCATTTAAAGATGACATAGCCCCATCTATCTGAATATATATCAACAAAACGTTAATTTTATTCTTAAATAATGGTCAAATACGCTTTCTGGAGAAATCTAAAGAAAAGACAACCACGTACGCGTTTCGGGAGTTATTGGTCCACGTCAGCATGGTGCAGGCTCTATGTTTACGACATTCCGAGGAGTGTTTAAAAGCTTCTTTATGAAAGAAGAAAACGATATTTCAAAGCTAAATTTGAATAAAAATACGCTTAAATATGTTCAAAAAGTTGTAAAATTGAAGAAAACAAGTTAATTGAGATAAAATGCTCAGGCTTTCAGAGCTACAGAAGTGAAAAAAAATTTCCCCATCAAAGAAATGTTCGATTTTTGTACATAGCAAAGATACGTATGTAAAATTCAATTATTTTTGTAGATATATTTTAGATTTTCTTTGTTGTTTGAGAAAACCGACTTTTTAATTTTAATATATACTGATTTTGTTTATTAAATTAAGCTGCTAAAATGTACTTAGGCGCAAGTATTCCAAACTGTGATATCGCATCTGGTATATAAAAATAATTAATTAAAAAAGGTCAGTCATTTGAGATGATGAAAAAAGGCATATTCTCACATTTAAGAATGTTGTATGGCTAAAGTGGATGTTCACCAAGTCTCGAGTTCTCAAAGAGGAGGTTTTAGTAACGCGGCATTGTTGTACCAGGTTGCGGCTTGGCAGACTCTTCAACCTTGATTCTCTCCTGTGCCGGGTCTTGTATCTTACCAGAACGTGTTTCAACCATCCTACAAATTTATATAAGTGGAGATAACTCTATATACTTTAAGTAGCCTCCAGAATCCTTTATTTATTTCTCACATCAAAGAGAGCTGTGAAGTCACACAGTATACCAAAATACAAATGGTGATTTTATAATACATAAATCTGTTTATAATATATATGTATTCTGTTTAATAAAATAAATAAATATAAAATATAAATTTGAATTTAAAATATATCAAAAATAATCAACCCTTTTTAGTATTGTTTTAACTGAATAATTCTCTATAATATCTAGCATATTTTTATTATAAAATATTCTTTAAAACTTTTTTTTAATCTGTAAATTGCTTTTCTCGAATACACACAAATACTTTACAATTTGATTTCATTCAACTAAATTTGCATACCAACCCTTTGTACATATATCAATTGTGTTGATATTTTTTTATCTTCTCTTCTAACTAACTTGCATACTAATTCTGTACATATTTAAAATATCTTTCTTTCTCTTCTTTAAAAATATTGTTTATGTTTAAAGTGCAAGTGTCCCTAGGGGGACATAGCGCTCTAAGTCGAAATAAAGAAATATCAAAAATAATATTAAAATTAAAATAAAATAGGTGGCCATGATGCAACAATATGCAAATAGGAACATAAGGTAAGTACATACCTTGGTCAAATATTTCACGAAGGTACAACTATCCAAAGAAGAAGAATGTTCTGCAACAACACAACCATGACGTCAACATCAGCTTTCAATACAAACTTGGGTGGGATTTATTTCATGAATCTATGGCTGAACCTCCCATGAGAGACCAACCATAAATAACACGGATAGTCCTGGTCTCTTCTGGAGGTGGTCTCTCATCGGAGGTTGGATTTGATTGGTACCATAGTATACAGGTGGTAGATTTTACAAGGACTTGTCAGAGCTGATGTTGTTAGACTTTAATTCACATAAACACATTGTTATTTTACAATATAATACACTGCGGTTTGTGATTGTAAAACAACACTTGAAGTTTACACCGCATGAGTTTCTTTCCAATGAAAAATCAAAATTTATTTCAAGGTGAAATATTGACTATTTCTAACCTTTTTGGATGAGGTATGAAAGGGTGAATTATGAAGAGAAATAGTCAATATTTCACCTTGAAATAAATTTTGATTTTTCGTTGGAAAGAAACTCATGCGGTGTAACTTCAGGTGTTGTTTCACATTGTTATTTTATATAATATTAAATAATAATGTATTTTATATTGTATATATCAGTGTTGGGTAAAATTACATTTTCTATAATTACAAGTAACTATTAAGGCACACAATTTTGTATTATAGATTATAAACATGTAATATAAATTTATTATTATATACTCTATTTATTAATTTGGGTCTAATTGTGCTTCAAATCTATAATACAAATTGTACTTTATCAATTATTTGTAATTATAGAAGATGCCCAAAATATACATAAAACCTGTCACCTCTCACATTGAAGGATTTGATCGTGGAAGATCTCATGGTCCGAAAGCTTGTGTGTGTGTGTGTGCCTCACTTAAAAAAAAAAAGAAAATAAATGAAACGTTTAATACAATAATAAAAAAGGCATCTCCTTATCGTGCAACTGAAAGTTGCTGATGGCTTGCGCCATCTATCGGAATAAATATCAACTATTCTCGTTGATTTTTAATTATTCCACAATTGGCCAAATACCCATTCTTGATTAATCAAAAATCGTTTTACACAATGTTTTATCAATGGTATTTAATAATATACATGCAAATAAGAATTCTATATATAGTTATTATTATTATTTATATTATTTATATGTAGAGAGAGCGAGTGATATATGCAACTTAACATACACCCCTCTTTACATATTGGCGCGGTAGATGAAAGAAGAATGGAGCAGTGAATGATGGATTCGGGCAGGAGAGATTCGACAAGGGAGTCAATGGTGAAAAAAGGATCTAACAAAACTTCACCCCACCAGATTTTTTTCATAGACTCGAACTTTTTTTTAGCTTAAATCAGATAAATAGAAAAGGGACTCCGTTTCTAAAGTTTTAATGGAGATAAACGTTAAAGAAATTATTGAATAAAAACTTTCCCTTTTTTTTCTTTTCCTTTAAATTCGGTAACCGTAATGAAAATAGGGTGTTTTTTAAAAGCACAAAAGTTAAAGATATATTTCTAGTTTCTCTATAAAAGAATAGAGAGAGCTAAAAAATCTTTTTCAGTTATTCTTTATTCTATTTATAGCCGTCATCTTGAATTAAGATTTATTATATTTATGTAGAGTCTCTCTCCAATTGGATTTAATACACCAATATTTTCTGACTTCAAATACAGTTTTAGTATCATAACTTTAATTAAAAAGGCATATATTGGATCAAAATATCATTTATAAGTCGGTGGATGAGAGGGTAACACGCTCGATTCCCGACAGTCATGAACCGGGATTGAATCCCGCGTTAAAAATTGTTTAATATGTGAATAACCTTCACATATTATTCATTGTTCAATTATCATGAACTAGGTTGCTCTTGCTGAGCGGTACCTATTTATGTGAATTTGAACCAGGCCATTTGAAATATCATTTAATATGCCTTTTTAATTAAAGATTTATTTATGGATTGCTCTATTTTCAAAGTATCATAACTGATTGGAAATGAGATCAAATTGGATTTAAGACCAATATTTTCTAACTTCAAACACAATTTTAGTATCGTAACTGATTGGAAATGAGACCAAATCGGATTTAAGACCAATATTTTCTGACTTCAAACACAATTTTAGTATCGTAACTGATTGGAAATGAGACCAAATCGGATTTAAGACCAATATTTTCTGACTTCAAATACACAGTTTTAGTATCATAACTGATTGGAAATGAGATCAAATTGGATTTAAGACCAATATTTTCTGACTTCAAACACAATTTTAGTATCATAACTGATTGGAAATGAGACCAAATTGGATTTAAGACCAATATTTTACGACTTCAAATACAATTTTAGTATCATAACTGATTGGAAATGAGACTAAATCGTATTTAAAACCAATATTTTCCGACTTCAAACACAATTTTAGTATCACAACTGATTGGAAATTAGACCAAATCAGATTTAAGACCCATATATCCAGATACTATAGGCAAGTTAGAGTGTATAAGACTCGTAATAAAGGCTTTTGTGTGTGTGAAATTTAAAAATTAATTGTTCGAAGTCATTAAGCAATTTAAAGGATCACAGATTAATTTATCATCATCATTCTCTACCGAATAGGCCTGACGAGCAAGCACGTTTGTTATTGTTTATTCACACCTATCAAATCTTTATTTAAACGGTGGTTCCTTTAACTGGCCCATTGTTTTATTCTACCATTCTATTCAACGATGTCTTCTTTTTTAATTGCCTTTTGTATGATGCTATTGTCGGATAAACATTATTCATATTTCTTTTTTTACTAAACAATACATATATGTTGAATATATACACATACCATACTTCTTAGTAATGATTAATATTAAGAAAATATTTTATGTGCACGATTCTACGAAATGTAGTCAACTTCCTATTTAACGGGGCGAGGAGTTAACGGGTGGCGGATTTAACGGGGTGTGGATTTACCGGGGTGCGGATTTATTGAGGTGTGGATTTACCGGGGTACGGATTTACCATGTTGCGGATTTATTGAGGTGTGGATTTACTAAGTTGCGGATTTACTGAGGTGCGGATTTACCGGGGTACGGATTTACCAAATTGCGGATTTACTGAGGTGCGGATTTACCGGGGTACGGATTTACCAAATTGCGGATTTATTGAGGTGTGGATTTACCGGGGTACGGATTTACCAAATTGCGGATTTACTGAGGTGCGGAATTACCGGGTACGGATTTACCAAATTGCGGATTTACTGAGGTGCGGATTTACCGGGGTACGGATTTACCAAATTGCAGATTTACAAAGTTGCGGATTTACCGGGGTACAGATTTGCCGTGGTGTGGATTTAACGGGGTCGTCTAATTCTAAAAGGAACACACGTAAAGCAAAACCAAAAATAAAACTTAGTCATATCTTAAGTATTGGTTTCATTATGTGGTCGTCCTCTTTCTTTATTTTTAAATTGTTGTCTGGTCGTGTCTTCTGCTGTTCTACGAATTTTAATATTATTTTTTACTCAAATAAATTACAGAAAAATATTTTTTTAATGAATTTTCCTTGTTGTAGATTTCGATTCTTGAACGCCCCCACTTTTTTTTTTTTTTTGTAAATACGGATCTAAAAAGAACAAAACCCGAAATCTCCCAATAAAATAATGACTTAAAAACGTTGAAATAATTATTTTAAATACTTCTTATAGGATTCTCCGCTAGGTGGGGATTGTGAAAAGACGTAAGCAACTACAGTTCTGTGATAAGTACAATTTTACGTTTGTATATTTTTGACCAAACTTTTTTTCAGCTTACAAAACACTTCTTGGTGGACGTGTAGGTAACACCCTCGATTCCCGACAGTCATGAACCGGGATTGAATCCCGCGTTGAAATTTTGTTTAATATGTAAATAACCTTCATATATTATTCACTGTTTCAATTATCATGAACTAGGTTGCTCTTGTTAAGCGGTACCTAATAAAGTGATTTTGAACCGGCAAAACACTTCTTAGAAAAATAAAGCAACTATTGCAGTAGGTTTAGTCGAGCCAACTTGTAACATTCCCCATATTGCTCTTTATTACTGTAATGTCACATTTGAAACTTCTTTTAAATCTATTTTTATCCGTGTAGTTGTGGCTCCTGGAACCCCAGTTATGGCTATTTTCTCTCTCCGTCTTTATATCATTTTCTCTTATATCATTTCTTTCATTACATTACAAATGTCTTTAGAGTAAGAACCTCTACGAGAGGACACTCTCGCTAAAGAACTTCTTTTTTTAAACACAAGGTAATAAGACCAAATCCAAATAAATAAATAGTGTGTGACGTTTCGGTAACAGCGTTGTTACCGTATATTACAAGTACCATTCAGTACTTTTGTCTAAAGATGGTAACAACGCTGTTACCGAAGCATCACACACTATTTATTTATTTGGATTTGGTCTTATTACCTTGTGTTTATAATCAATAATCCAAATTGTACTTTATCAACCGCTCATTTTATAAAGAAAAGTTTTTCATCACTAAAAAAATACAATTTTTTATTAAATAAATTAAAGCGTGAAGGAAGATGAGTTTCTTTTGAAATCAAAAGAATTTTTTTTTCCAGGGGTTCCTGGAGCCACAACTACCCAGGTAAAAATAGGTTTAAAAGAAGTTTCAAACGTCACATTACAGTAATAAGGAGCAATATGGGGAATGTTACAAGTTGGCTCGACCAAACTACTGCAATAGTTGCTTTATTTTTCTAAGAAGTGTTTTGTAAGTTGAAAAAAAGTTATGGTCAAAAATAAATAAACGTAATAGGTCTTTTTACAATCCCCACCTAGCGGAGAATCCTATAAGAAGTGTTTAAATTAATTATTTCAACGTTTTATAACCATTATTTTATTGGGAGCTTTCGTCCTTTCTCAATCCGTAGTTTAAAAAAAGTAGGGGCGTTCAAGAACTGAAATATACAAAAAAATATATTTTGAAATCAAAAGAAACTCATCTTCCTTCACGCTTTAATTTATTTAATTACCTAAACAGGAAGAGTTCTATCGCTTATATTATTTTTATTAATTAGAAACTCTCCGTTGTACCTTTTAGTATATATATCGTGATTCAGACAATAAATCTTGAAAGATATTACAGTAACCTTTATTGATGACAACACGAGATAACCAAGTGTGAATAAAATTGTCTCTGTCTCCTTAAAAAAAAAAAAAAAACTGACGACCGGTGATATCAAAGACTTCCACTTCCTTAAGTTTTGTCCATGAGTGTAATTAACAAGAAATCAATAAATCTTTTTTCTAAGTATTAATTGTTAATATTTTCTATATATCCAAACTATTTATTAAACGAAAAAACATGGTGAAGAAAGACGAGTTTCTTTTATTGATGCATAGGTGCAAGCTTTCGGGTAAAAACCCTTCAACAGGCGAGAACTATTTATGTATACATATTCTTCTTATTTGCATACCTTTTTGTATAGACTTGTATATACCTTCTTATTTGCATAATTCTTTGTACATACCTGTATATATCTTCTTATTTAGCGATATCAAAGACTTAAGTTTTGTCTATGTATGTATAAGATGCAGCTATCCAAGCAGATCAGCCCTGTCACAGTCCCGTCTAAACAAAGAAGAAGGGACCGCAGTTACACAACACAGCAGGGGTAGTGCTACCAAATATAACCCAGGGTTAAAATTGTCCCAAGGTCACGTTGTCCCCGTTTCCTTCCGGTGTCATTTAATTGCCAACTGATGATGATCTTGTCCTTCTGAACCGAAATATTCCGTGGCAGCTGTTGTCACTCCAGATAGCAATTGGCGCTGATGGTAGATATGCTATACACACTCCTATATGGGGTGAGTTTCTCTTTAAACTTAACACTGATGGCAATTGCCTTAGAATCAAACATGGGTTAGAACTTATATGGCTAGATGCTTGAATCTAATATCTTTAGATAGTGTTACGGAGCCATTGAAAGAGAGAAAAGCAATCTTTAAAAAAAAAAATGTTTAAAGGCGTTTAAAGGTTTAGATCCCGGGTGGTGTCTTTTAACAATTGACAACATACCGTTATACAATCAAAAACAAGTAAAAATGTCTAATCCAGATATAAGATATCAAAAGAAAATTCGTGGCTATTTTAAATTAGAAATTGAACTAATTTCTACACCCATGGGGACAAAACTTAAGGAAGTTGTCCTTTTATCAGGTATATATCGATATTCAGACAATAACTCTGAAAGATATTACAGTGATCTTTATTGAAGACACACGAGATAACCAAGTGTGAACAAAATTGCTTCTGTCTCCTTAAAAAAAAGCAGACTAAATGTGACATCAAAGTCTTTTCCCTTCCTTAAATTTTGTCCATGAGTGTACATTGGTGATAACTAGTTTAGCTAATCAATTTGACATTTGTCAGTGAACAACTACTCTTTGGCAAATTTAAAACGATTTTATGATTGAAGAGTTGGGTCTCATGAAATCATGGTCACCTTGGACTGACAAAGGCCACAGCTCGAAACCACGGTATTCGGGTTGGCTTTGTCAAACCCTGCATTGAGGCATTTTCAATTGGCCATGTTTGCTCGATGACACACAGTTTTGTGTTGTTTTTGACGGGTGAGATGATCTAAAGGTTTCTTTCTACAATGGTCAACGTGTAATGTTCACACTTCCAATGTAAACAACAATTAAAATCCTCTCTCTTATTATTTTTTTTTTTTTGGCTTACTCCTAGTACACATGGTACAGGCCATGATAATCATGGTGGGTAGTTAGCGACTGCTTTTACTGTAAGTGCACCACATGTTTACACATGTGAAAAGCAGTTCGACTTTGCACTTACAAATGTGCCAGAGCCCCGTTTGTTTACTTGCAATCACTGGTAAGGATTGGACATTTGAAAGAATCGGGAGCCAATTGAAGACATATGTATAAATCAGTTTAACTTGGGCACTTTACAAATGTGACAGAGCTCCGTTTGTTTACTTGCAATCACTGGTAAGGATTGGACAATTTGCAAGAATCGGGAGCCAATTGAAGCAATTTTTTAATTCAGAAAAAAAGTGCCCAATGCGGGAATCGAAACCGGGTCATAGTGGTCGAAAACCAAACGGTTTAACCAGCCTTCCACCGACCCCCCAATTATTATCCTAAGTACACGTGGTACAGACCATGATAATCATGGTGGGTAGTTAGCGACTGCTTTTACTATAAGTGCATCACAAAGTCTACAACATATGTAGAAATCAGTTTAACTTGTACACTTAAAAATGTAACAGAGCCTCGTTTGGTTACTTGCCATCACTGGTAAGGATTGGACATTTGAAAGAATCGGGTGCCCCATTTAAGCATTTTTTAATTCAAAAAAAAGTGCCTAATGCGAGATTCGTTCCCCGGGTCGTAGATGTGGAGAAAAATCCAACTTGTACACCATCCACCATCAACTCCACCACATCATAATTTGCATAACAGGGTATGGAAGTACCTTCCAGTTTATAAAATAAATGAAGCTTCCAGGGTTAGGTTTCTTGTACAACTTTTATCTTCAAGCTCTTGGACTTGTCAGTCCTTCAACAGGATTATTACTTTAACAATTTAATATTAAAATACATTTTTATATACACGTTATTATAAACATAGTTTAAATACCTACTGTATAATGAGAGAAAAATATACTACATTATTTCAGTTTGAAAATCAAAAAAAATTTTTTTGGAAATATACGTGCGTGATGGTTCCAGTTTATTGATGCCAGGTGATATCCAACTCCGCCTTTGCCGGTCCCAAGCCCGGATGAAAAAGAAGGAGGGGGAGCAGTAACAAGCTCACTAAAAAACCTGGGTTCAGCTGGCCCAGCTGATAGTACCCTGTAAGGGCTTCTAATCCAGGGATACAGGATGAGCAGCGTTTGTACTCTATGTTAGGAGCGGCTGCACATGGCGTCTGTTCCTCATGTCAGAGGCGGCCATTTCTTTTGGAGCTAAGTTGGCCTGCTACTGAGTAGTGCTCCCAGTCTTGATGACAAAGGCAGACGTATTCTACTTCACCCAGTGTGGAGATAAGAAAGAAGAAGAAGAAGAGGTGATATCCGACGGTACGCTGAGAACAGAACAACCTATTTGAAGACTTGTTCGCAAGGAAATAGCAGGTTGTGGTGCGAGAGTCAATAGCGGCGTAGATGACTCGGCTCTAGGTGTCTGACCTCTCTCACCCCAGCTAGAAGTAGATCGCCCGTCACCTCTATCTACGTCTACCTCGTCCTATACAAATATTTAATGGGAAATTCTCGAACCTTTAACCCCATTTGGTATCTAAAGTACTAAATTCGAAAAATCACGCGAGAACGCCCTTGCAAACCTCAGAACAATTTTTAACGCCTTGCTAAAAACGCTTTATTTACTTCTCCTGACGAAGACAAAAGATTTTTGTCGAAACGTTGAGAAAAATAAAAAAACTTTAACTGGCCGAAGTGTCTATTTTTTATAGAAAAGTACATATTGTTGGTACAACTGGAATTCGACGAGAAAATAAAAGATATTGATCTATTAAAAAATAAATTCCGCTAATTTGCAGAGACGGTCTATAGATGCTGCTTAGTTTTAGATTCTATTTTGACGGGAGAGGTGAATAATCTAAATTTCTGTCAATATACTACTAATTATTTAAGAAAATGAACTACTTGTTCTCGATTTCTTTGCATATAAGTTTATACCAAGTCCTTTCTTTCTCCCTATTTGATACATGGTAAATGCAACGGTGAATTTAGTCTCGATTTTCCACACTACATGTTCTACTGTACGGCAATGGAAGAAGAGAGAGAAATTCTTCGTCAAGAGACCGGCTATAATAGCAATTCGCCTTATGTTTTAATGGTAAAAGTCGTAAAATCCAGACCCTTTGCATTCGCTTTTTATAAATACTGGAAATCAGCTCAATAAAAATATTTAGCACAGACACCGGATCCAACTCGATAATTGGTCGAGGTCAATACCCAATATTTGTATATAACTATGATGCTAATTTGTTATTTATTTATTTGGTCCTACCGGGAGAATCCTGTATGGCACGTGTGCCCAATAAAGGCTTTTGTTGTTGTGTTGATACATGGTAAATAACATTGCTGATTATTGTTAATATTACTGTTATGTCTGTATATACCCTCTTCTACTCGGAGAATCTGTATAAGACTAAAAGGTCTTAATAAAGCTTTTTGTTGTTGTTGTTTTTAGTAGGGTGATATACAGTGCATTGTTCATACAATTGTTTTGCCTTCTACATGCTTCGGTAAGCATTTTAAGGCATCACTCATGATTAGGTGTCTCCAAGCGCCTGCCGCAGGGGAGGGCCAAGGAGAGGGCTGGAGAGGCGACGGCAGAGCCGTGAGCACCCCGGGGGAGTGGAGGGCGAGTGCGCGCCGATTTTGAGGGAACCAAGGCAGCACCAAGCACAACTAAGGCTTCAAAAATATTTAAGGGATCATTTCAGGGAACAAGATCAAGCGATCAAGACCCAGATCTCAGGAGGTCTGGCTTCTATCGTCTGGCTTTTATCTCTACAGTGCATTGTTCTGATGCACCATTAAAGGGAGAGGTGCCTTTTTTGGTACATGAATAGCATCTTCCCGCAACTTTATATTGCATATACACCTATCCCCCGATTTACACGGTACTTGTTTTACACGTTTTCGCTTTTACACGGTTTTCCAAATAAGTTTTTTGTTGTTTTTATCGCACTATACTAAATGCTACTGTGATTGAACACATGCGCTATGTACACATCTCACGAGGAATCCCGAGCTTATGTGCTGACTACATATTTTAACCTGTCAATGCATTTTATTTTTATTTCTGTGTACACCTATTCCCCGATTTACACGTTTTTCTCAGGAACGTATCTACCGTGTAAATCGGGGGATAGGTGTATATATAACGAATGAATACATTAAGGCGCGAATGTTTATTTTCACAAATAAATCAAACTTCTACTGTCCTTACTGTAATGAAAAATATATTGGGAGAGTTTGGTTTATCAGTGGTGAACTCTCCCAGCGGTTTCGCCAATTTAAACTATCAAACCGCTTCTTTAGAGCTCTAATACTGTATTGGATCATTCTGAAGAAGCTGTCTGGTAGATTGAATTAGCGAAATCGCTGGGAGGGTTCAACACTGATGAACCAAACCCTCCCAATATTTTTTCATCGCAGTAAGGACAGTAGAAGTTTGATTTATTTGTGAAAATAAACATTCGTGTCTTTTAATGTCTTTATTTGTTATATATAGATGGCGTGTTTTTGCTTTGTATTAATATATATGTATATTGAAAATGAAGCAATCCATAAATAAATTTTTAATTAAAAAGACATATATTGGATCAAAATATCATTTAATTTACCAATATTTCAGTTGGCTGAACGCCAACCTTTTTCAAGGTATTACCAAATGCACAGTTTGAGAGAGGCATTGAATGAAAAAAGACCGGAATGGCGTGAAAAGCACAACAAGCTGATACTGCAGCATGACAACGCTCCAGCCCACAACGCTACGGTGGTCAAAAACACCATAAAATACTTGGGCTGGGAACTCTTACCCCACCCGCTGTACTCACCAGACTTAGCGCCGTTGGACTACCACCTTTTCACATCTTTAGGACACGCCCTAAAAAACCAGGAATTTTCGAACTCAGACATACTCCGAAAATGGCTTGTTGACTGGTTCGACTCAAAAGGAATAGAATTTTTCAGACAAGGAATTCGAAAAATGCCTGAAAGGTGGTCCGAGTGTATAGCTAATCAGGGCAATTACTTTGAATAAAAAATCTTTTGTTGTATGGAATTGGTGAACTTTTGAATTCACTGAAAATTTTCGCGTTTCATACTAATAGACCTGGTATAACATATTGTAACACATTAATATGTTATAATACCTTGAAAAAGGTTGGCGTTCAGCCCACTGAAATATTGATAAATTAAATGATATTTTGATCCAATATATGCCTTTTTAATTAAAAATTTATATATATGATGAAACACACATTATGATTATTTTTCTTTAAAAAAGAAAGCTTAAAGTAACTTAACCCACGTTACCGATTCTCCTAACTACGTTTGTGGAGGTAACTCTTCATGGACAAATTCAATAACCTTCAAGAAAACAAAAGGAAGGAAGAACCGTTAGCAGAAGACAATTTCAGAAAAATACATTTATCATCATCACCATCCATTTAAATCACAATGACACATCACATTCTTATGTAAATTAATTACGTAATAAGAGAGATACGTCTAATAAAAACTGAAAGATATTAATCAAATTTTGGTCGTTGGTCATTTTTAAACATTTATTTTTCATAGAAATATAGTTTTAATCATTGAAATGTTTTATATATTTTGCTTATTTATTATCTTTTAATAGAAAATGGGGCAAAATCAATGGGAATTTTGATATTACAAACCGTTTGTTTTGTAAATTCTTCATATGGTTACTAAACTTCAGGTCTATTCGAATTAAAAATATGGTAGATTTTTTTATAAGGAATTTTTAAATTTTTCATAATCATTTCCTTTTTTTTTCTTGAATCATCTTGGTAGTTGGCGACTTCTGTATTGCCCTCCAAAGGAACATCTGGGTTAACTAAATAAATAAAAATCTTAAATCATAAATAAAAATTGAAGAAGAAAACTCTGGAAAACTTGGAAGAACATTTTCACAATGAGTTGATCAAAATCATTTTTCAAAGTTTGGTCTATCGTTATTCTCTGTGAAAATAGAAATAACAACTTTATTTATCCTTGTAGCATTGTGCACAGCAGGCTTAATGTTTAGCCATACTTGAATCAATGTGATAGTAGATCATAAATGTGCATGAAAAATACCTCTGTGGTGAATCCTTGAAATATTTCTATATACAGTTACGAGCGTCATTCTTCATCTCCTAATCAACTCTGTCATCGTTTGCTTTTTTTTTTTTTTTGGAATGGCGCCCTCCTATTGGTTGGCTACGATCACGCCACCTTTGCCCCCCCCCCCCCCCCACTCGCTTTTTCGTTTTTGTAACTATTGTGTTGGAGCGGGTCGCTCCTTAAATAAATGCATATATTAGTTAATAACTAAATGTAATCCTCTCTTTCTTTTTCCCAGTAAGAGACGCCTACGGAAGCCAACAGTACATAGACAGATAAAGCACATAGGCTATAGTTATTAACTAATATATGCATTTATTTAAGGCGCCAATTTATAATTGTAACAAATAGTATTTGAATAAAAACATTCAATCGGGTAAAACACGGGCGTTGCCCGGGTCATTCGGCTAGTTTTTTATAAGAACGATAACACTAAGCAAGACAAATAGAATATAATACACTGCGGCCTGTGAATGCAAAACGACACTTGATGTTACAACGCATGAGTTTCTTTTCAACGAAAAATCAAAATTTTATTTCAAGGTGAAATATTGACTATTTCTAACCTTTTTGGATGAGATATGAAAGGGTGAATTATGAAGAGTAATGATTAACGGAAATTTTTTTTCTCACAAAAGCCTTTATTAGGGACTTGCCCCATACAGATTCTCCCAATTGGGTAAGGTAATAATCATCTTGTGTTATTTACATAGAAATTGAACTGGCTTTACTCTTCGTCTCAAAGTCATTCACTTGTTGACTGGTCTTTACATAATGATGATCTAAAAAAATTTATAGTAAGCTATTGCCTTAGATTTGTTTACTGATATGTTTGAAAGCAATACGTAGGGTGAAGTGTTAGTACATTTAATTTGTTGATATAGGGCCTTCCTTTCTGCATCAAGGGCTGTACAATTAAGCCGTTGTACATATTGTAGCCAAGTATTTATTATAGTTTTTATACGGATTATTCATTTTAATATTTATATTATTTATATTTTGTTATTCTATACACAAGGTAATAAGACCAAATCCAAATAAATAGTGAGTGACGTTTCGGTAACAGCGTTGTTATCATCTTCAGACAAAAGTACTGAATGTAATATAGATGGTAACAGCGTTGTTATCATATTCAGACAAAAGTACTGAATGTAATATAGATGGTAACAGCGTTGTTACCGAAACGTCACACACTATTTATTTATTTAGATTAGGTCTTATTACCTTGTGTTTATAATCTACTAGCCGAATGACCCGGGCAACGCCCGTGTTTTACCCGATTGAATGTTTTTATTCAAATACTATTGGTTACAATTATAAATTGGCGCCTTAAATAAATGCATATATTAGTTAATAACTATAACCTATGTGCTTTATCTGTCTATGTACTGTTGGCTTCCGTAGGCGTCTCTTACTGGGAAAAGGAAAGAGAGGATTCCATTTAGTTATTAACTAATATATGCATTTTTAAGGAGCGACCCGCTCCAACACAATAGTTACAAAAACGAAAAAGCGAGTGGGGGGGGGGGGGGGGCATGATGGGGGGGGGGGGCAAAGGTGGCGTGATCGTAGCCAACCAATAGGAGGGCGCCATTCCAAAAAAAAAAAAAGCAAACGGTGACAGACATGAACAATGAATGACGGATTAAGAATGCATGACGCTCGTAACTGTATATAGAATAATCCAAATTGTGCCTTATCATTTTACTATTCTGTAAACGTCCCTCATTGCTTTTCTGGTATCTTATAAATGTTGATTTTGGTCTTACCTTATATAAATTGCCGTATCATATCGACTTTAGAACGTGGCTCCAGGAATCCAGGTTACCTCAAGAGAGATTGAAACTGGTTTATTACAATGTTCATATAAGATTATATTAAGGTTAAATACAGAATTGAATATATACGAATAAATAGGATTATATAATGATAAATATAGGAATCAAAATTCGAAACTATTTTAAACGCGTAAGATTCTTTTTGAAATTAAACAATTTCTACTGCCTTTACTGCAATGGAAAAATTAATGGGAGGGGATTGCAGTAAGGGTAGTAGAAATTGTTTAATTTCAAAAAGAATCATACGCCTTTAAAATAGTTTCGAATTTTGATAACAGATGGCGCGCTAGTGCATCATACGAGTGCATCGTATTATAAATATAGGAATACAGTGGTACCTCGACATACGAGCGCCCCAACATACGAGTTTTTCGAGATACGAGCCGACGAGCAAGTGATTTTTTGCTTTGAGTTACGAGCGAAATTCGAGATACGAGTTCGGTTCGGTAGTGTTGAAGATATTAATCTGTGATTTTAAATGGGAATTTTGTATGGGGAAATTTGCTTCGAGATATGAGTAATTCAAGATACGAGCAAGGTTGCGGAACGAATTAAACTCGTATGTCGAGGTACCACTGTAAATAGATATTTATTTCTCTCTCAAGAGAGAGAGAGTGAAGTTTGTCTTTCCTAATATTCTACCTTAGAATATCATGGATAGAAACTATGTAAACTTGCTTGGAAGATATTTCCCCATCCATGTACATAGAACCGATGTCCCAACAAAACTTCCCAGACTTGGGGCAGTAAGGCCATCAAAAGGAAGACGTATGTGCCCCAGGGTTTTCTTATTGCCTAAGTGAAGGGGTGAGGAAACCCAAATTTCTTAGAACTAATTGCCTCCTTGATTGAAGAAATTATAGAGTAAAATCTTCTTGCATCCATGCATCTAGAAGGCATACGTGTTTAGTATATTGGTGGTGATGTTTGAACAATACGTTCGGGATTGGTGAAATCACATATACACTCTGATTACACCCATATACCAAAATGTATTTAGTACATTGGTGTTTGAACTATACGTCTGGGATTGGTGAAATCACATATACCCTCTGATTACACCCATATACCAAAATGTATTTAGTACATTCGTGGTGTTTGAAGTCAAAATTACAAACATTCTCTGGTGGAATTACACATATAGTCAAATACTTCCTTTATTACATCTATGTAACAATTTGTAACATATGTTAATGATTTCTTGAAAATGAAGATACTTCGGCCAGTAAATCTTTTTATTACCTCGACGTTTCGACAAAAAAATCTTTTGTCCTCTTCAGAAGTAAACAAAAATCTTTACGAAAAAGATTAACTGGACGAAGTATCTTTATTTTCAAGAAATATGAATGCTGGCCAGGCAGCCTCTATCTATATGTTAAAGATGGTAAGATTTTCTAGAAGTGGCATTTGGAAGTATTTCCCCCACTATTAAATATTCATTTGGTATATGAAGAAGAAAAGAACGCCGCTAGTTTGTATCATGGGTAGCTAAATTGTAAATAATCTATTAAATATAGTAAGTAAAACTCTCCACAAAAAATAATTCTTCATTAAATTATTTACAAAATAGCGAACTTTCGAGCAAAATATGACTCTACTACAAAACAACTACATATATATATATATCTTATATATAGAAAAAGATGATTTTCTGCTTGTATTTAGATCATGTTGAGGATTATGATATGGTAATGCAGTTATTTGCTGGTTCTTTTTAGTACTATATGGTATTGGTGATGCAGTCGTGGCTAAAATCTTGAAAGTATAATAATAAAAATGGTTTTGATCAGTAATTGCTTTAATTGAGCTAAAGTAATATATAAGAACATAATTTGATTTAAGTACCGCCTGGCTTAAGGCGAATAGAACAAGGAAAACAAAAGCTTATTTACATAATGTACAAAGATTTGAGCCGGCCAGCGGGGAAGAACAACAATGAGAATTTATAGGGGAAGCATGACCTCTGGAGGTCGATTTAACAGTATTTGTATCTATGAAATATATTTTCTCAAATAGAATAATATTTTAATATAACATTTTAAATAATATATTTTAATATAATATATATATAGATTAGAAAATTCGTATGCTAGCTAACTAAGGAAGCAGACGGTTCAAAGATGGATCAGTAGATGCACAATTGTTTATAAACGTACTTCCATAATGGATAAAGTTTACAAAAAAAAAAGAATCATTACAAGTGTTGTCCATTGTGTGTTTTGTATAAAAAAAAAAACATTTTCCAGTTTTTTCCCCTAGCTAATAATAAGGCCGAGGTATTTCCCGGAAGAAAAATGCAGTAGATGTTGGCGTCTGATGTTTCTTGATGGGTGCAGCTGGGAACGTAGCTGTGGATCTGCTTTTAAATATGCATATCCAGACATGTCTTACTGTACGTGATACGTGAATGGAACTTACAACCATTTTAGGTTATTTGGCTCAAAATCCTTCTCTCAGTTCACTGTACATCACTACATTTAGATATAGGGGATCGGTGGAAGGATGATTTAAACCGTTGGTTTTCGACCGCAACGACCCGGGTTCGATTCCCGTATTGGGCACTTTTTTTATGATTTGAAAAAAAAAATGCTCCAATGGCCCTCCGATTCTTGCAAAAGTTCAACTCCATCAGCGAGTGCAAGTAACCAAACGGGGCTATGGCACATTTTTAAAGTGCAAAGTCGAACTACTTTTCACATGTGTAGATATGTGATGCACTTACAATAAAAGCAGTCGCCTATTTCTACCACCCACCATGATTATCATGGCCTGTACCACGTGTACTAGGGATAAGCAAAAAAAAAAAAATTTAGATATGCATATAGGCGAATAGAATATATGCTCTATATATTGGTAGATAGAATACTCGTATGTGGCACGATGATTCGGTTCAAGATCAAATGTCCATAGTTTACTTAAATACCATTTTTGAGATTCCACCCTTCATTGCAGCATATATAAGCAGAATGATCCAATACAATATTAGAGCTCTAAGAAGCGGTCTGGTAGATTAAATTGCTGAAAACATTGAGAGGGTTCCACCACTGATCAGCAAAGCCCTCCAATTTTTTTATATTGCAAGAGGATAGTAGAAGTTATGTGTAAAAGAAACATTAATGTCTTAATATCTTCATTTTCTATATTCTAATCAAGATTTCGGTTCCCCATGTTTCAGTTTGTGTGACCTAGAAACTGGTAGGTCATCGAAAATGGCTTAGTAATAAAAACACCATTTACCTATCTACCCAATATACCAATTACCAAACTGTAACTATGGTTTTCACTACATTCTTCACTTACAGTACATTTATAAAATTATATATTCGAAAAATGGACCACTTTTATATCAAACTATCAGGCCTTGATTCCTTCTACCTACACCGCCTCATTCAAACAAAAATCGATTTATACTAAAAATGCATTATTTATATATAACTAAGGTTAAACATATTAAATACTAGCCAAATGACTACCGAATGGGTTTTACTCGAGAGCATTTGCCCCCGAGTGCCTATGTATATAAAAATAAAAACGAATTCTTTTTATTCAAATACTATTTAGTTACTTATATTTTAAAAAAAAAGCAATAACGCGCCATATATATATAAAAGAAATGAAACAAAGTACGAATGTTTTTTTTCTTACACATAAACAAACCTCTACTGTCCTTACTTCGATGAAAAATATATTGTGAGGGCTTGGTTAATCAGAGTGGTGAACCCTCCCAGCGGTTTCGCTAATTTAATCTACCAGACCGCTTCTCAGAGCAAATATCTCTCTCTCTCTCTCTCTGCGGCATTTGTTGGGGAAACAGAGCAACCTTGGCCTGGAACAGGCAAACCTTCTACCAACTGGGCTGAGCTCGTCGACCAGGTAAAAACAACTCCCAATGGAGGAAGACATCACCGGCTGAAAAGACCTTTTTTTCTGCATTACACTATATATAATTTTATATGAACATTAAAGTATGTTTAACCGTCTCTCTCTCTCTCTTCTCTCTCTCTCGTTTATCTTTCCTAGACTTGTTGTTGGGATTGTTCAAGATTCGCTGCCATAGATCGCAATGAAAAAGCTCCCATAAGCTCCTAAGCTTTTCTATGCGGGGGCCATACACCGGTGCCCAACCAACCATATAATGACACGGCAGTAACACCTGGCTGACTCACCCAATTAACTCTTCCACCTGGCTATCCTGTTAGTTATGCAAATCTGTGGCCAAGCCTCTGTTTTATCACCAATACTGTGGTGGTGTAACCGCGATGTCGAAACAACCGGGTTTCCCTGTCGTCCACACTTTTTCTAAGGAAGCCCATCTTCCAACCGAAGGTCATCATCGATTTCTTGGATCCAAGTTGCCCAAGTAACCCTGAAATTCCTTTCTTTAGGTCGTACGTTGAACTCTTTAAAACATTGTAGCGTGGTTTATTTACATATTATCAAGTTTTATATTGCATTATATTTACATAGCAAGGCTTGAATTATGTCATTGCTATATAAATATTCATAGCTACCATCGTACGATCGTCTTCTTCCTTATCTCCACTCAATCATATCAGGGTGTCAAGCTTGTAAAGCTTGAGACTTTTGATGGTGTCTGCCGGGGATGAGAATAGCTCATCAATGGATAAGTCAATACAGTCAATAATGTGTTTTGGGGTTGCAGGCTGAGAATTGCACTTAGTACATAGTGGGAAAACCTTGAAACAATTCTGGAAAGTCATTGTCTGTAGACAGAATTGTCTCTCCTGCTCTGTACCAGTAATGTGCAGCAGATTTCCATACCTGCATATGTCATTATATTTACATAGTTTGGCTTGAATTATGTCATTGCTATGTAAATATTCATATAGCTACAATTTTAGATCGTCTTCTTATTCTTTTTCTTTCTTATCTCCATTCAATCATATTAGGGTATCAAGCTTGTAAAGCTTGTTGATGGTGTCTGCCAGGAAAGAGTAGAGCTCATCAATGGATGAGTCAATACAGTCAATAATATTTAAAATACAATATAACGCGGCTGATGATTGTAAAACGAAAATTAAAATTATACCGCGAATGTTTCTTTTAAAAATCGAAATTTATTTTCAAAGAGAAATAGCGACATTTCTAACTTTGAGGATGAGGTATGGAAAGGTGAAACATGAAGAGTAATGGAGAACGGAAAAATAAAAAGTGTCCAGGGGCGGGAATCGAACCCACACCCTTCTGCTTACCGGGCAGGTGCCTTGTCCACTCGGCTACCCTGGACGTATTTTTCCGTTCATAACTTATATTTAAAGTAACATTTAAAATACAATATAACGCGGCTGATGATTGTAAAACGAAAATTAAAATTATACCGCGAATGTTTCTTTTAAAAATCGAAATTTATTTTCAAAGAGAAATAGCGACATTTCTAACTTTGAGGATGAGGTATGGAAAGGTGAAACATGAAGAGTAATGGAGAACGGAAAAATAAAAAGTGTCCAGGGGCGGGAATCGAACCCACACCCTTCTGCTTACCGGGCAGGTGCCTTGTCCACTCGGCTACCCTGGACGTATTTTTCCGTTCATAACTTATATTTAAAGTAACATTTAAAATACAATATAACGCGGCTGATGATTGTAAAACGAAAATTAAAATTATACCGCGAATGTTTCTTTTAAAAATCGAAATTTATTTTCAAAGAGAAATAGCGACATTTCTAACTTTGAGGATGAGGTATGGAAAGGTGAAACATGAAGAGTAATGGAGAACGGAAAAATAAAAAGTGTCCAGGGGCGGGAATCGAACCCACACCCTTCTGCTTACCGGGCAGGTGCCTTGTCCACTCGGCTACCCTGGACGTATTTTTCCGTTCATAACTTATATTTAAAGTAACATTTAAAATACAATATAACGCGGCTGATGATTGTAAAACGAAAATTAAAATTATACCGCGAATGTTTCTTTTAAAAATCGAAATTTATTTTCAAAGAGAAATAGCGACATTTCTAACTTTGAGGATGAGGTATGGAAAGGTGAAACATGAAGAGTAATGGAGAACGGAAAAATAAAAAGTGTCCAGGGGCGGGAATCGAACCCACACCCTTCTGCTTACCGGGCAGGTGCCTTGTCCACTCGGCTACCCTGGACGTATTCCGTTCTCCATTACTCTTCATGTTTCACCTTTCCATACCTCATCCTCAAAGTTAGAAATGTCGCTATTTCTCTTTGAAAATAAATTTCGATTTTTAAAAGAAACATTCGCGGTATAATTTTAATTTTCGTTTTACAGTCAATAATGTGTTTTGGGGTTGCAGGCTGAGAATTGCACTTAGTACATAGTGGGAAAACCTTGAAACAATTCTGGAAATCATTGTCTGTAGACAGAATTGTCCCTCCTGCTCTGTACCAGTCATGTGCAGCAGATTTCCATACCTGCATATGTCATTATATTTACATAGTTTGGCTTGAATTGTGTCATTGCTATGTAAATATTCATAGCT
>CP092878.1:18727203-18769075 GCA_030710605.1 Cordylochernes scorpioides
AAGGTCAATGTAATATCTTTCAGAGTTATTGCCTGAATCCCGATATACATGCTAAAAAGTATAACTTCCTTAAGTTTTGCCCATGAGTGTATCTTTCAGAGTTATTGTCTGAATCCCGATATACATGCTAAAAAGTACAACTCCCTTAAGTTTTGCCCATGAGTGTATCTTTCAGAGTTATTGTCTGTATCCCGATATACATGTTAAAAGGTACAACTTCCTTAAGTTTTGCCCATGAATGTATCTTTCAGAGTTATTGTCTGAATCCCGATATACATGTTAAAAGGTACAACTTCCTTAAGTTTTGTCCATGAGTGTATCTTTCAGAGTTATTGTCTGAATACCGATATACATGTTAAAAGGTATAACTTCCTTAAGTTTTGTCCATGAGTGTATCTTTCAGAGTTATTGTCTGAATCCCGATATACATGTTAAAAAGTACAACTTCCTTATGTTTTGTCCATGAGTGTATATTTCAGAGTTATTGTCTGAATCCCGATATACATGTTAAAAAGTACAACTTCCTTATGTTTTGTCCATGAGTGTATCTTTCAGAGTTATTGTCTGAATCCCGATATACATGTTAAAAAGTACAACTTCCTTATGTTTTGTCCATGAGTGTAGTCTCCAATATGATCTGTTAGTGCCCATCACTCCTAGCTCATCTATTGACCTTCTGCTAGCTTTCCTGACCTCTTCTTGCCAGCTGATTGCAGGTCTTCTTCTTTTCCTTCAATTTTACCCAACATCAACATCTTTTCTAAACCATTTTCTTTCATTATATGTTCCGAAGTAGAACAGTCTCTATTTGCATATTTGAGAATCTAGTGAGAAAGTACATAAACTTAAAATCATTTCCATTTTACCGAGGTAAAATTCGGTTAAACACCCACGGTATAGCGAATTTCATAGTTAATCAGAAAATTACTCGATAAATGTTTTATGGTGGTTCTTTTAGATATATTCTTCCATCTATATTTCCAAATCCATATTCTTATTTTCCATAGGATCATTCAAAAATAATAATCTGTATATATTTACCATGTGTATATAATCTTTCTCCATTTTTACCCCTTTGTATATTTCCCACTTTCATAGGTTTCTCCGTCTTGTAACCCCAAGGAGAATCCTCTGTAAGACCTGTGTGTCTTAATAAAGGTTTTTGTGTGTGTGATTCTTTTAGATTTATAGACAATTTCACCGTGGGTTGGACTGTACGACATGGATAGGCGGTTTAAGAAAGTTGAGATGTACTGGATAATAATAAAAAAAATACCTCTACTGTATATAGATAAACTCCCTATCTGTGTACCATATTTCAAACACTAAAATTATTTGATGATAAACGGATATGGAAAAGTTTTGAGAGAAATCCGTGCAGTTAATACAGTAGAACTTGGATAATTCGAACTTCTTTAATTCGAAAACCTCTTTAATTCGAATATTTATCTTGGTTCCTAGAATTTCCTATATAAATAATTTAGCATCTTTAATTCGAATTTTTGGATAATTCGAATTTTTTTATGGTCCCTTGGGGTTCGAATTATCCAAGTTCGACTGTATTTAAATGGTGTTTGTACCGTCGAGATAGTTGACAGTCACGTCACCAGGGGCGCCACGTGCAGTAATTGGAAGCGAATGATTCACTACACCACACGTGGCTTTCCAAAATGGCCGCCGCTTACCTCATTTTGGAATCGTCTGCATGACTTTTGTATCTTCAATAATGTTCTAGATATCCAGAGATTTGACAAATACCTCTTAGATTCTCTCTTTACCACATATATATATACATATTTACATCCTATATGTACATACATTATTTGTCTATATGTAAATATATACATCCTATATGTAAATATAAACTATGGGGGTTAGTGGAGGAGTGGTATAAACTATCGATTTTCGACAGTCACGACCCAGTATCGAATCCCGCATTGGGTACTTTTTTCTTTAGAAAAAAAGTGCTTCAATGGCCCCCAATTCTTGAAAAAATCCAACCCCACCAGTGAGTGAAAGTAATTAAACAGGGCTCTGACACACTTGTAATTGCAAAAGTTGAACTGCTTTCTACATTGGTAAGAAACGTGCTTCTACCCCATGTGTAATAGGTTTAATTAAAAAAAAAAAGGTATACAAGGACTGCATATGTATATACATGTTATGAATATTTTTTGTTGTTGTTAGATAAAGGCTTGATAAAACAAAGGATCGATAAGATAAAGGGTTGAGGTGCAGTCGTGATAAAAAAAAGATAATTATTTACCGTCAAGTAGCTTTTATTTTCAATTACTTGAGGAAATATTACACATTAGTTACTTTCACATTATATAGAATTTATAAAGTTAATCCTATATTAGTGATTTAAAAGGATAGATATGTTAACTACGCATATTTACAACAAAACTATATAACAAAACTGAAAGTCTTTCTAAAAACGATGATAACAAAAGTAAAATTATCAATGAAAAAAATAATATATATATATTTTTTAAATATAGAAATATTTGAGTTTTTAGATTATATAATATACATATATTTACATAACTAAATAATACATATGTTTATTATAGTGTAAAAGTGAGGGAGGGGGGATGATATATATTCACATGCACACAAAGAAGACGTATCTTTTTTAATATCTGCATTAAGACTATGCAACTTGTTCATAATTTCTGCGCAGAACGTGCGGATTCAGATTAAAGAATGTACTACAATACCAGTATGGGCAAAATCCAACAACCAGTATACCATGATTTCGTACTATGGCCTTCATCAGTACAGGGGCGGTTCTATTTCGTAACATTCTATGGAAGAAATTATGAAATCTGCCAGAGAGGTTTTTTTTTAAGTGGTGAAGTTGAAAGGTCGATATTTGGTCATAAAACATTTACGTTGTAAAAGTGCGAGGTGAAAGTATTCATATGTGAAAAAGAGATCAATTTTCTTTTTTTTAAATAAATGCCACAAAACAATGCAACGTACCGTATTCCTCAAATGATATCAAAATAATGCTTTTCGTTCAAATATACAGTTAAACCTGTCTATAGCGCCCCCTCTTGGGACTCACCAAAAATGGTGCTATAGAGAAGGGGTGCTATAGACAGATCACTTTTAATGTAAAATGTTTACATTTTAATGTTTAAAATCGGGCGCTATAGAGAGGAAGGCGTTATTTAGAGGGGGCGCTATAGACAGGTTTAACTGTATTTAATTATATTTTTGTAATATAGCATATGTGTGTGTGAAAGAGATTGTCATTGTTTGTCATAAAATTCTGTACATTTATATTGTCAAGAATCCGTTTAACACCTTATAGAGTGGAAATATGTAAAGTGGTATATGATTATATTTTGGTTCCTATTCTATTGACGAATCATTATGACGTGTTTTCTCCTGTAGAAGGGCGTTCGTGCCCAAAAGCTTGAGATTAAAAAAAGTTTTTTAAAATATACTTTTCCCTAGAGGCCTGATATTTTGAATTAATACTGATACAAGAGATTATTGAACCTTATAGAGTATTGTGCCGAAGAAAGAAGACTGTTGGGTTGAACAAAAGAGAAAGTGGAATAGAAGGAAACAATATTAAGACGTACTTTACGAAGCCAATTACAGCAAAAACGGATGTATTGATCTTGATGGGCGATTGCGTCGTTTGATTTGAGGCAGAGACTTCTGGAGAGAATGTTTAGTACAATTGAGGAGATGTTGATTTTGACAACCAAGCTCAGGGTTCAAACTCTGTGTTCGAATCCCTTTTTATATACTAAATTATACTTCAATAGTCAGCGACCATTGAAGATGCTGAGAAAAGAATCACTCAAAAACAATCACAAGATTCAGAACGAAACATTATAAAGAATGACAATACATCCAGATGGTACAATAACCTACAGGGCATGTAACAATTGTCCTGGTGTGGAACTAACATCTACCCACATATTCTCTTGTCCAGCAATGGCCGCAGCCTTCCAGAAAATTGACATAGACCCAGAACAACAGCTTTACATACCCAAGATAGAGGATATTATGACTGCTGTGATAGAAATGCACGGGAACATTTGAGTCTTTTCATTGGACACGACAACAACAACAGAAAATTGACATGGATCCAGAACAGCAGCTTTACACATCCAAGATAGAGAACATTTCTGTAATATAGATGTATGGAGACATCTGAGGCTCTTCATTGGACACGACAACAACAACAGAAAATTGACATGGACCCAGAACAGCAGCTTTACACACCCAAGATAGAGGACATTGCTGTGATAGAGATGCATGGAGACATCTGAGGCTCTTCATTGGACACGACAACAACAACAGAAAATTGACATGGACCCAGAACAGCAGCTTTACACACCCAAGATAGAGGACATTGCTGTGATAGAGATGCATGGAGACATCTGAGGCTCTTCATTGGACACGACAACAACAACAGAAAATTGACATGGACCCAGAACAGAAGCTTTACACACCCAAGATAGAGGACATTGTGACTGCTGTGATAGAGATGCACGCGGAGACATCTGAGGCTCTTCATTGTACACAAGAGCAACAAAAACGTCAACGGTCCCCCAATTCTTGTACAAGGCCACAACTCCACCAGTATGTAAAGTAATTAAACGTAAAGCCGATATATTGGAATAAAGAGAGACCGTTCGTTAAAAATTAGAGTTATGCGGAGATACGCAATTCAAGATAAGGATGTGCCAAAGTATTCTTCATTGCCTGTGCTAGGAGAATCCGTGTAAGACTAGAATGTCTTAATAAAGCTTTTAGTTGTTGTTTGTTGTTGTATTCTTCATTGTTCCCGAATTAAAGGAGAGAGACAAAAATTAGCAGTTTCACATGTCTATCAACGTAACAAGTAAAATATTTACAAGTTTTTCTCTGATTCATTGACCGATGAAAGCTTTGTTTACTTATGCTACCAGCTCTACAGTTGGGCAGAAAAGCTGAGAATATCGCTATAAAATGGACAAGAAGATGACCCTAGAAGACATGCGCAGTAGTTGTTATATCTCACTACCAAGACTGTATATAACTGAATATCTTATTTACATATTGGTACTTTCTACCATCTTCTCCTTTTTCAAACTACAGAACGAGTCTATGTTGTAATATAATATAAATGCTTTAAATAGATTTGACCATTGACCAATTTTTTTATTGTTTTTTAAATATGTAAAATAAGTTTAGAAGATATATAATATTTGGTATGTTGCACTCTTTGTTAATTAAATAAATAAAATAAATCTTTTATAGAGATATATCTTTCTTTAATAAAAATAATAAACAAAACATATTACATATATAAGATCAAATATTTCAATAAAGGCTGTTGTTATTGCTGTGTATGTAACTAAACAAGGCTCTGATACTATGCAAATAAAGTCAAAATTGTCCTCTAAACGACCACCTCATCAAAATCAAGAAGGACTTGACATAATTCAACTTCAATGAGAGACCACTTCCCGAAGAGATATACCCAAAGAATATCCATGTTTTTAGAAGGTTCTTAAGGAACACAATCTTCAATCAAAATATCGATTTGGAACAATTCGAAAAAGGTCAAAAGTTTTAAATTCAATAAAAAGCACGAAGCATAGATGGGCTATAATATTGGTGAAGAGAGCCAGTATAGAAGTCCTATATGTAATTATCTATACCAATAATCATCTCTATTATTATAATAATTATTAGAAGGGGCTCGTTCCAGGGTATTGTCTTGGAGTAGACAATGGGAGTGGCGTGAGGTGGCGAAACCTAATTGGTTAAAGAAGAAAATGAAGACATGGAAGAAAGAAGGGGGAAAATCTGATGGTTGATTGGGAGTCTGTAGAAGATTTTTATAAAAGGAGAGAGATTGAGATTGAAACTACCTTTATTTAAGGAAAGAGAGATGCTTGAAGATCTAAATAATAAAGAATGATTAAAAATATTGTAAATATTTGTATTTTTCTTTCTAATGTTGTTGATATAGGATTGAACCGAAGAATATTTCTTAAGTGAACTCCCTTTTCCTGTCATCAGATTAATCGCGCAATTTAGAACCCTTTCAATTTTTTTCAGAGAACACCATCTGATTTTAATGAAGGATGAAGACCTGAAATGCACTTTCTGTGGATCAGGAATAACAATGGAGATGTTGCACTACTTATTTGATTGTGCTGCTCTGTCTGAGGAAAAAGACGAAAACTAAATAATAAAACGGGGCAACTTTGTCCTTTATTTCCGGCACTAATTAATGAAATATCAAAGAATAGGTATATAGCGATGGCGATATTTGGATTCCACAGGATTATTTCCCGGAAAAAGGCCACACAGTGTTCTCCCCATCCCTTGTGAACTGGCGAATCCTGTATAGGGCGAGAGGCCCTAAATAAAGGCTTTGTTGTTGTTGTTGATATAGGATTGAAAAGTTAATATAAGACATCAATGACTTTGAAGTTTTTTTCAAATTTTGTCGAAAGTTTGTGAAGAGCCCCGAGCTTCCATTTCTGTATTTCACAGAAAGAGAGCCTATAACTTAAAGCTGAAGACAAAGCTTATATGTAAATATATTTCATTTTGGAGAAGAGAAGATCAACAATTTGAGATGATGTAAAAGGTATTAACTGACCACTCAAATGAGAATTTAAAGATGGAAGAGCCCCATCTATCGGAATATATATCAACGAAACGTTAATTTTATTTTTAAATAATGGTCAAATACGCTTTCTGGAGAAATCTAAAGAGAAGAAAACCACGTACGCGTTTC
This sequence comes from Cordylochernes scorpioides, assembly GCA_030710605.1. Lineage (NCBI taxonomy): Eukaryota > Metazoa > Arthropoda > Arachnida > Pseudoscorpiones > Chernetidae > Cordylochernes > Cordylochernes scorpioides. Next base: position 18,733,967 of record CP092878.1, read on the forward strand.
GGGAGTTATTGGTCCTCGTCAGCATGGTGCAGGCTATATGTTTATGACCTTCCGAGGAGTGTTTAAAAGCTTCTTTATGAAAGAAGAAAACGATATTTCAAGTCCAAATTTGCATAAAAATACGCTTAAACAAATTCAAAAAGCTGAAAAATTGAAGAAAACAAGGTTATTGAGATAAAATGCCCAGTCTTTCACAGCTACAGAAGTGAAAAAAAATTTCCCCATCAAAGAAATGTTCGATTTTTGTACATAGCAAAGATACGTATGTAAAATTCAATTATTTTTGTAGATATATTTTAGATTTTCTTTGTTGTTTGAGAAAACCGATTTTTTAATTTTAATATATACTGTTTTTGTTCATTAAATTAAGCTGCTAAACTGTACTTAGGCGCAAGTATTCCAAACTGTGATATCACATCTGTGGTATATAAAAATAATTAATTAAAAAAGGTCAGTCATTTGAGATGATGAAAAAAGGCACATTCTCACATTTAAGAATGTTGTATGGCTAAAGTGGCTGTTCACCAAATCTCGAGTTCTCAAAGAGGAGGTTTTAGTAGCGCAGTATTGTTGCACCAGGTTGCGGCTTGGCAGACTCTTCAACCTTGATCCTCTCCTGTGCTGGGTCTTGTATCTTACCAGAGCGTGTTTCAACCATCCTACAAATATATAAGGGAATAATGAGATAACTTTAAGTAGCCTCCAGAATTATTTATTTATTTCTCACATCAAAGAGAGCTGTGAAGTCACACAGTATACCAAAATACAAATGGTGATTTTATAATACATAAATCTGTTTATAATATATATGTATTCACACAAAGACTCGCGTGCACTTGGGGAAAGGAAGAAGAATTTCTGTGTTGTTTTGTTGTTGTATGGCGAATCCATACAGGGCAATGGGCCCTAATAAAAGCCTTTTTGTTGTTGCATATATGTATTCTGTTTAATAAAATAAATAAATATAAAATATAAATTTGAATTTAAAATATATCAAAAAATAATATTACAAATTAAAATAAAATAGGTGCATGATGCAACATTTAGCCATGATGCAACAATATGTAAATAGGAAAATAAGGTAAGTACATACCTTGGTCAAATATTTCACGAAGGTACAACTATCCAAAGAAGAAGAATGTTCTGCAACAACACAACCATGACGTCAACACCCGCTTTCAATACAAACTTGGGTGGGATTTATTTCATGAATCTATGGCTGAACCTCCCATGAGAGACCAACCATAAATAACATGGATAGTCCTGGTCTCTTCTGGAGGTAGTCTCTCATCGGAGGTTGGATTTGATTGGTACGGTACCATAGTATACAGATGGTAGATTTTACAAGGACTTGTCAGAGCTGATGTTGTTAGACTTTAATTCACATAAACACATTGTTATTTTACAATATAATACACTGCGGTTTGTGATTGTAAAACAACACTTGAAGTTTACACCGCATGAGTTTCTTTCCAATGAAAAATCAAAATTTATTTCAAGGTGAAATATTAACTATTTCTAACCTTTTTGGATGAGGTATGAAAGGGTGAATTATGAAGAGAAATAGTCAATATTTCACCTTGAAATAAATTTTGATTTTTCATTGGAAAGAAACTCATGCGGTGTAACTTCAAGTGTTGTTTCACATTGTTATTTTATATAATATTAAATAATAATGTATTTTATATTGTATATATCAGTGTTGGGTAAAATTACATTTTCTATAATTACAAGTAACTATTAAGGCACACAATTTGTATTATAGATTATAAACATGTAATAAATTTATTATTATATACTCTATTTATTAATTTGGATTTTATTGGGCTTCAAATCTATAAAATACAAATTGTACTTTATCAATTATTTGTAATTATAGAAGATGCCCAAAATATATACATAAAACCTGTCACCTCTCACATTGAAGGATTTGATCGTGGAAGATCTCATGGTCCGAAAGCTTGTGTGTGTGTGTGTGCCTCACTTAAAAGAAAAGAAATAAAACGTTTTATACAATTATGAAAAAGGCATCTCCTTATCGTGCAACTGAGAGTTGCTGATGGCTTGTGCCATCTATCGGAATAAATATCAACTATTCTCGTTGATTTTTTTAATTATTCCATAATTGGCCAAATACCCATTTTTGATTAATCAAAAATCGTTTTACACAATGTTTTTATCAATAGTATTTAATAATATACATGCAAATAAGAATTATATATGTATAATATATATAGTTATTTATTATTTTAGTATTCGCAATATGTAGATAGAGCGAGTGATATATGCAACTTAACATCACCCCTCTTTACATATTGGCGCGGTAAAGGAAAGAAGAATGGAGCAGTGAATGATGGATTCGGGCAGGAGAGATTCGACAAGGGAGTCAATGGTGAAAAAAGGATCTAACAAAACTTCACCCCACCAGCTTTTTTTCATAGACTCTAACTTTTTTTTAACTTAAATCAGATAAATAGAAAAAAGGGACTCCGTTTATAAAGTTTTAATGGAGATAAACGTTAAAGAAATTATTGAATAAAAACTTTCCTTTTTTTTTTCTTCCTTTAAATTCGGTAACCGTAATGAAAATAGGGTGTTTTTTTAAAAGCACAAAAGTTAAAGATATATTTCTAGTTTCTCTATAAAAGAATAGAGAGACCTAAAAAATCTTTTTCCGTTTCTTCTTTATTCTATTTATAGCCGTCTATCTTGAATTAAGATTTATTATATAATGTGAGTCTCTCTCCAATTGGATTCAATGCACCAATATTTTCTGACTTCAAATACAGTTTTAGTATCATAAATTTAATTAAAAAGGCATATATTGGATCAAAATATCATTTATAAGTCGGTGGATGAGAGGGTAACACGCTCGATTCCCGACAGTCATGAACCGGGATTGAATCCCGCGTTAAAAATTGTTTAATATGTGAATAACCTTCACATATTATTCATTGTTCATTTATCATGAACTAGGTTGCTCTTGCTGAGCGGTACCTATTTATGTGAATTTGAACCAGGCCATTTGAAATATCATTTAATATGCCTTTTTAATTAAAGATTTATTTATGGATTGCTCTATTTTCAAAGTATCATAACTGATTGGAAATGAGATCAAATTGGATTTAAGACCAATATTTTCTGACTTCAAATACAATTTTAGTATCATAACTGATTGGAAATGAGACCAAATCGGTTTTAAGACCAATATTTTACGACTTCAAAAACAATTTTAGTATCATAACTGATTGGAAATTATACCAAAACGGATTTAAGACCAATATTTTACGACTTTAAATACAGTTTTAGTATCGTAACTGATTGGAATTGAGACCAAATCGGATTTAAGACCAATATTTTCTGACTTCAAATACAGTTTTAGTATCATAACTGATTGGAAATGAGACCAAATTGGATTTATGACCAATATTTTCTGACTTGAAATACAATTTTAGTATCTTAACTGATTGGAAATGAGACCAAAACGGATTTAAGACCAATATTTTACGACTTTAAATACAGTTTTAGTATCATAACTGATTGGAATTGAGACCAAATCGGATTTAAGACCAATATTTTACGACTTTGAATACAGTTTTAGTATCGTAACTGATTGGAAATGAGACCAAATTGGATTTAAGACCAATATTTTCTGACTTCAAATACAATTTTAGTATCATAACTGATTGGAAATGAGGCCAAATCGGATTTAAGACCAATATTTTCCTACTTTAAATACAATTTAATATCATAACTGATTGGAAATGAGACCGAATCGGATTTAAGACCAATATTTTCCGACTTTAAATACAATTTAATATCATAACTGATTGGAAATGAGACCAAATCGGATTTAAGACCAATATTTTCCGACTTTAAATACAATTTAATATCATAACTGATTGGAAATGAGACCAAATCGGATTTAAGACCAATATTTTCCGACTTTAAATACAATTTAATATCATAACTGATTGGAAATGAGACCAAATCGGATTTAAGACCAATATTTTCCGACTTTAAATACAATTTAATATCATAACTGATTGGAAATGAGACCAAATCGGATTTAAGACCCATATATCCAGATACTATAGGCAAGTTAGAGTGTATAAGACTATACTCGTATATGTCGGAATAAAGGTTTTTGTGTATGTGGAATTTAAAAATTAATTGTTCGAAGTCATTAAGCAATTTAAAAGATCACAGATTAATTTATCATCATCATTCTCTACCGAATAGGCCTGACGAGCAAGCACGTTTGTTATTGTTTATTCACACCTATCAAATCTTTATTTAAACGGTGGTTCCTTTAACTGGCCCATTTGTTTATTCCACCATTCTATTCAACGATGTCTTCTTTTTTAATTGCCTTTGTATGATGCTATTGTTGAATTATTCATATTTCTTTTTTTTTTACTAAACAATACATCTATGTTGAATATATACATACCATACTTCTTAGGATATGATGAACATTAAGAAAATATTTTATGTGCACGATTCTACGAAATGTAGGCAACTTCCTATTTAACGGGGTGAGGAGTTAACGGGTGGCGGATTTAACGGGGTGTAGATTTACCGGGGTGCGGATTTATTGAGGTGTGGATTTACCGGGGTACGGATTTACCATGTTGCGGATTTATTGAGGTGTGGATTTACTAAGTTGCGGATTTACTGAGGTGCGGATTTACCGGGGTACGGATTTACTATGTCGCGGATTTATTGAGGTGTGGATTTACTAAGTTGCGGATTTACTGAGGTGCGGATTTACCGGGGTACGGATTTACCAAATTGCGGATTTACTGAGGTGCGGATTTACCAAATTGCGGATTTATTGAGGTGTGGATTTACTAAGTTGCGGATATACAGAAGTGCGGAATTACCGGGGTACGGATTTACCAAATTGCGGATTTACCAAGTTGCGGATTTACTGAGGTGCGGATTTACCGGGGTACAGATTTGCCGTGGTGTGGATTTAATGGGGTCGTCTCAGTCTAAAAGGAGCACACGTAAAGCAAAACCAAAAATAAAACTTAGTCATATCTTGAGTATTGGTTTCATTATGTGGTCATCCTCCTTCTTTAATTTTAAATTGTTGTCTGGTCGTGTCTTCTGCTGTTGTACGAATTTTAATATTATATTTTATTCAAATAAATTACCGAAACGTATTTTTTTTTATGAATTTTCCTTTTTGTAGATTTCGATTCTTGAATGCCCCCACTTTTTTTTTTTTTTTTTGTAAATACGGATATAGAAAGAACAAAACCCGAAATCTCCCAATAAAAAAATGATTAGAAAACGTTGAAACAATTAATTTAAACACTTCTTATAGGATTCTCCGCTAGTTGGGGATTGTGAAAAGACGTAAGCAACTACGGTTCTCTGTGATAAGTACAATTTTACGTTTATATATTTTTGACCATAACTTTTTTTCAGCTTACAAAACACTTCTTGGTGGACGTGTAGGTAACACCCTCGATTCCCGACAGTCATGAACCGGGATTGAATCCCGCGTTGAAATTTTGTTTAATATGTAAATAACCTTCATATATTATTCATTGTTTCAATTATCATAAACTAGGTTGCTCTTGTTGAGCGGTACCTATTAATGTGATTTTGAACCGACAAAACACTTCTTAGAAAAAATAAAGCAACTATTGCAGTAGGTTTAGTCGAGCCAACTTGTAACATTCCCCATATTGCTCCTTATTACTGTAATGTGACGTTTGAAACTTCTTTTAAATCTATTTTTATCTGGGTAGTTGTAGGTCTAGGAACCCCAGTTATGGCTATTTTCTCTCTCCGTCTTTATATCATTTTCTCTTCTATCATTTCTTTTATTACACTACAAATGTCTTTAAAGAAAGAACCTGTACGAGAGGACACTCTCGCTAAAGAACTTCTCTTTTTAAACACAAAGTAATAAGACCAAATCCAAATAAATAGTGTGTGACATTTCAGTAACAGTGTTGTTACCATACATTACAAGTACAATCAGTACTTTTGTCTAAAGATGGTAACAACGCTGTTACCGAAACGTCACACACTATTTATTTGGATTTGGTCTTACAGTAGAACTTGGATAATTCGAACTTCTTTAATTCGAAAACCTCTTTAATTCGAATATTTATCTTGGTCCCTAGAATTTCCTATTAATAGAATTTCCGTTTTTAATTCGAATTTTTGGATAATTCGAATTTTTTTATGGTCCCTTGGGGTTCGAATTATCCAAGTTCGACTGTATTACCTTGTGTTTATAATCTATAATCCAAATTGTACTTTATCAACTGCTCGTTTTATAAAGAAAAGTTTTTAATCACCAAAAAATACTATTTTTTATTAAATAAATTAAAGCGTGAAGGTAGATGAGTTTCTTTTGAAATCAAAAGAAACTCATCTTCCTTCACGCTTTAATTTATTTGATTACCTAAACAGGAAGAGCTCTATCGCTTATATTATTTTTATTAATTAGAAATTCTCCATTATACCTTTTAGTATGTATATCGGGATTCAGACAATAAATCTTGAAAAATATTACAGTGACCTTTATTGAAGACAACACGAGATAACCAAGTATGGACAAAATTTCCTCCGTCTCCTTCGAAAAAAAAAAAAAAACTGACGACCGGTGATATCAAAGACTTCCACTTCCTTAAGTTTTGTCCATGAGTGTAATTGACAATATATCAATAAATATGTTTTTCTAACTGTTAATTGTCAATATTTTCTATATATCCAAACTATTTATTAAACGAAAAAACATGGTGAAGGAAGACGAGTTTCTTTTATTGATGCATAGGTGCAAGCTTTCGGGTAAAAACCCTTCAACAGGCGAGAACTATTTATGTATACATATTCTTCTTATTTGCATACCTTTTTGTATAGACTTGTATATACCTTCTTATTTGCATAATTCTTTGTATAGACTTGTATATACCTTCTTATTTGCATAATTCTTTGTATAGACCTGTATATACCTTCTTATTTAGCGATATCAAAGACTTTAAGTTTTGTCTATGAGTGTATAAGATGCAGCGATCCAAGCAGATCAGTCCTGTCACAGTTCCGTCTAAACAAAGAAGAAGGGACCGCGGTTACACAACACAGCAGGGGTAGTGCTACCAAATATAACCCAGGGTTAAAATTGTCCCAAGGTCAGGTTGTCCCCGTTTCCTTCCGGTGTCATTTAATTGCCAACTGATGATGATCTTGTCCTTCTGAACCGAAATATTCCGTGGCAGCTGTTGTCACTCCAGATAGCAATTGGCGCTGATGGTAGATATGCTATATACACTCCTATATGGAGGGGAGTTGCTTCTAAAACTTAACACTTAGAATTGCCTTAGAATTATGTATTGATGGGTTAGAACTTACATGGTTAAATGTTTGAATATAATATCTTTAGATAGTGTTAGGGGGCCATTGAAAGAGAGAAAAGCAATCTTTTTTAGAAAAAAGTATTTAAAGGCATTGGTTTAGATCCCGGGTGGTGTCTTTTGACAATTGACAACACACCATTATGCATTAAAAAACAAGTAAAAAAAAGATCTAATCCAGATATAAGATATCAAAAGAAAATTCGTGGCTATTTTAAATTAGAAGTTGAACTAATTTCTACATCCATTGGGACACAACTTAAGGAAGTTGTCCTTTTAGCAGGTATATATCGATATTCAGACAATAACTCTGAAAGATATTACAGTGATCTTTATTGAAGACACACGAAATAACCAAGTGTGAACAAAATTGCTTCTGTCTGGTTAAAAAAAAAACAGACTAAATGTGACATCAAGGACTTTCCCCTTCCTTAAGTTTTGTCCATGAGTGTACATTGGTGATAACTAGTTTAGCTGATCAATTTGTCATTTGTCTGTAAACAACACCTCTTTGGCATTTTAAAACGATTTTATGATTGTAGTGTTGGATCTTTTATGAAATCATGGTCACCTTGGACTGACAAAGGCCACAGCCTGAAACGACGGTATTCGGGTTGGCTCTGTCAAACCTTGCATTGGGGCATTTTCAATTGGCAATGTTTGCTTGATGACACAGTTTTGTGTTGTTTTTGACGGGTGAGATGATCTAAAGTTTTCTTTCTACAATGGTCGACGTGTAATGTTCACACTTCCAATGTAAAGAACAATTAAAATCCTCTATCTTATTATTATTATTATCCTTTTTTTTTATTTATCCCTAGTATACGTAGTACAGGCCATGATAATCATGGTGGGTAGAAGTTGGCGACTTCTTTTACTGTAAGTACACCACATGTCTACACATGTGAAAAGCAGTTCGACTTTGCACTTACAAATGTGACAGAGCTCCGTTTGTTTACTTGCAATCACTGGTAAGGATTGGACATTTGAAAGAATCGGGAGCCAATTGAAGACATTTTTTAATTCAGAAAAAAAGTGCCCAATGCGGGAATCGAACCCGGGTCATAGTGGTCGAAAACCAAACGGTTTAACCAGCCTTCCACCGACCCCCCAATTATTATCCTAAGTACACGTGGTACAGACCATGATAATCATGGTGGGTAGTTAGCGACTGCTTTTACTATAAGTGCACCACAAAGTCTACAACATAGGTAGAAATCAGTTTAACTTGTGCACTTACAAATGTGACAGAGCCTCGTTTGGTTACTTGCAATCACTGGTGAGGATTGGACATTTGCAAGAATCGGGAGCCAATTGAAGCAATTTTTTAATTCAGAAAAAAAGTACCTAATGCGAGATTCGTTCCCCGGGTCGTAGATGTGGAGAAAAATCCAACATGTACACCATCCACCATCAACTCCACCACATCGTAATTTGCATAACACGGTATGGAAGTACCTTCCAGTTTATAAAATAAATGAAGCTTCCAGGGTTAAGTTTCTTGTACAACTTTTATCTTCAAGCTTTCAGACTTTTGTCAGTCCTTCAATAGGATTATCACTTTAACAATTTAATATTAAATACATTTTTTATATACACATTATTATATACATATTTTAAATATCTACTATATACTGAGAGAAAAATATATTACATTATTTCTGTTTGAAAATTAATTTTTTTTTTGGAAATATACGTGCGTGGTGGTTCCAGTTTATTGATGCCAGGTGATATCCAACTCCGCCTTTGCCAGTCCCAAGCCCGGATGAAAAAGGAGGAGGGGGAGCAGTAACAAGCTCACTAAAAAACCTGGGCTCAGCTGGCCCGGCTGATAGTACCCTGTAAGGGCTCCTGATCCAGGGATACAGGATGAGCAGCGTTTGTACTCTATGTTAGGAGCGGCTGCACATGGCGTCTGTTCCTCATGTCAGAGGCGGCCTTTTTTTTTTTTTTTGGAGCTAAGTCGGCCTGCTACTGAGTAGTGCTCCCAGTCTTAATGACAAAGGCAGACGTATTCTACTTCACCCAGTGTGGAGATAAGAAAGAAGAAGAAGAAGAGGTGATATCCGACGGTACGCTGAGAACAGAACAACCTATTTGAAGACTTGTTCGTAAGGAAATAGCAGGCTGTGGTGCGAGAGTCAATAGCGGTGTAGATGACTCGACTCTAGGTGTCTGACCTCTCTCACCCCAGCTAGAAGTAGATCGCCCGTCACCTCTATCTACGTCTACCCCCCTCGTCCTAACCAAATATTTAATGGGAAATTCTCGAACCTTTAACCCCATTTGGTATCTAAAGTACTAAATTCGAAAAATCACATGAGAACGCCCTTGCAAACCTCAGAACAATTTTTTAACGCCTTGCTAAAAATGCTTTATTTACTTCTCTTGACGAAGACAAAAGATTTTTGTCGAAACGTTGAGAAAAATAAAAAACTTTAACTGGGCGAAGTATCTATTTTTTTATAGAAAAGTACATATTGTTGGTACAACTGGAATTCGACGAGAAAAATAAAAGATATTGATCTATTAAAAAAGAAAGTCCGCTAATTTGTAGAGACGGTCTATAGATGGTGCTTAGTTTTAACGTCTATTTTGACGGGAGAGGTGAATAATCTAAATTTCTGTCAATATTACTAATTATTTAAGAAAATGAACTACTTGTTCTCGATTGCTTTGTATATAAGTTTATGCCTTTTATTTCCCCTTATTTGATACATTATAAATAACATTGCTGATTATTGTTACTATTACTGTTATGTCTGTATATACCCTCTTCTACTCGGAGAATCTGTATAAAACTAAAAGGTCTTAATAAAGCTTTTTGTTGTTGTTTTTAGTAGGGTGATATACAGTGCATTGTTCATACAATTGTTTTGCCTTCTACATGCTTCGGTAAGCATTTTAAGGCATCACTCATGATTAGGTGTCTCCAAGCGCCTGCCGCAGGGGAGGGCCAAGGAGAGGGCTGGAGAGGCGACGGCAGAGCCGTGAGCACCCCGGGGGAGAGGAGGGCGAGTGCGCGCCGATTTTGAGGGAACCAAGGCAGCACCAAGCACAACTAAGGCTTCAAAAATATTTAAGGGATCATTTCAGGGAACAAGATCAAGCGATCAAGACCCAGATCTCAGGAGGTCTGGCTTCTATCGTCTGGCTTTTATCTCTACAGTGCATTGTTCTGATGCACCATTAAAGTGAGAGGTGCCTCTTTTAGTACATGATTAGCATCCTCCCGCAACTTTATGTTGCATATACACCTATCCCCCGATTTACACGGTACTTGTTTTACACGTTTTCGCTTTTACACGGTTTTCCAAATAAGTTTTTTTTTTTTGTTTTTATCGCACTATACTAAATGCTACTATGATTGAACACATGCGCTGTGTACACATCTCACGAGGAATTCCGAGCTTATGTGCTGACTACATATTTTAACCTGTCAATGCATTTTATTTCTGTGTACACCTATCCCCCGATTTACACGTTTTTCTCAGGAACGTATCTACCGTGTAAATCGGGGGATAGGTGTATATATAACGAATGAAGACATTAAGACACGAATGTTTCTTCTTACAAATAAATCAAACTTCTACTGTCCTTACTGCGATGAAAAAATATTGGGAGGGCTTGGCTTCTCAGTGGTGAACTCTCCCAGCGGTTTCGCCAATTTAAACTATCAGACCGCTTCTTTAGAGCTCTAATACTGTATTGGATCATTCTAAAGAAGCTGTCTGGTAGATTGAATTAGCGAAATCGCTGGGAGGGTTCAACACTGATAAGCCAAACCCTCCCAATAATTTTTCATCGCAGTAAGGACAGTAGAAGTTTGATTTATTTGTGAAAATAAACATTCGCGCATTTTAATGTTTTCATTTGTTATATATAGATGGCGTGTTTTTGCTTTGTATTAATATATATGTATATTGAAAATAGAGCAATCCATAAATAATTTTTTAATTAAAAAGGCATATATTGGATCAAAATATCATTTAATTTATCAATATTTCAGTTGGCTGAACGCCAACCTTTTTCAAGGTATTACCAAATGCACAGTTTGAGAGAGGCATTGAATGAAAAAAGACCGGAATGGCGTGAAAAGCACAACAAGCTGATACTGCAGCATGACAACGCTCCAGCCCACAACGCTAAGGTGGTCAAAAACACCATAAAATACTTGGGCTGGGAACTCTTACCCCACCCGCTGTACTCACCAGACTTAGCGCCGTCGGACTACCACCTTTTCACATCTTTAGGACACGCCCTAAAAAACCAGGAATTTTCGAACTCAGACATACTCCGAAAATGGCTTGTTGACTGGTTCGACTCAAAAGGAATAGAATTTTTCAGACAAGGAATTCGAAAATTGCCTGAAAAGTGGTCCGAGTGTATAGCTAATCAGGGCAATTACTTTGAATAAAAAGTATTTTGTTGTCTAGAATTGGTGAACTTTTGAATTCACTGAAATTTTCGCGTTTCATACTAATAGACCTGGTATAACATATTGTAACACATTAATATGTTATAATACCTTGAAAAAGGTTGGCGTTCAGCCAACTGAAATATTGATAAATTAAATGATATTTTGATCCCCAATATATGCCTTTTTAATTAAAAATTTATATATATGATGAAACACACATTATGATTATTCTTCTTTAAAAAAGAAAGCTTAAGGTAACTTACCCCACGTTACCGATTCTCCTAACTACGTGTGTGGAGATAACTCTTCATGGACAAATTCAATAACCTTCAAGAAAACAAAAGGAAGGAAGAACCGTTAGCAGAAGACAATTTCAGAAAAATACATTTATCATCATCACCATCCATTTAAATCACAATGACACATCACATTCTTATGTAAATTAATTACGTAATAAGAGAGATACGTCTAATAAAAACTGAAAGATATTAATCAAATTTTGGTCGTTGGTCATTTTTAAACATTTATTTTTCATAGAAATATAGTTTTAATCATTGAAATATTTTATTTATTTTGCTTATTCATCTTTTAATAGAAAATGGGGCAAAATCAATGGTAATTTTGTTATAACAAACCGTTTGTTGTGTAAATTCTTCATATGGTTACTAAACTTCAGGTTTATTCGAATTAAAAATATGGTAGATTTTTTTATAGGGAATTTTTAAATTTTTCATAATCATTTCTTTTTTTTTTCTTGAATCATCTTGGTAGTTGGCGACTTCTGTATTGCCCTCCAAAGGAACATCTGGGTTAACTAAATAAATAAATAAATCATAAATCAAAATTGAAGAAGAAAACTCTGGAAAACTTGGAAGAACAATTTCACAATGAGTTGATCAAAATCATTTTTTAAAAGTTTGGTCTATCGTTATTCTCTGTGCAAATAGAAATAACAAAACAAATTTCTTTATCCTTGTAGCATTGTGCAGAGCAGGCTTAATGTTTGGCCATACTTGAATCAATGTGATAGTAAAGCATACATATGCATGAAAATACCTCTGTGGTGAATACTTGAAATATTTTTTATAAGAACGACAACACTAAGCAAGACAAATAGAATATAATACACTGCGGCCTGTGATTGTAAAACGACACTTGAAGTTACACCGCATGAGTTTCTTTTCAACGAAAAATCAAAATTTTATTTCAAGGTGAAATATTGACTATTTCTAACCTTTTTGGCTAACAAAAGCCTTTATTAGGGACTTGCCCCATACAGATTCTCCCAATTGGGTAAGGTAATAATCATCTTGTGTTATTTACATAGAAATTGAACTGGCTTTACTCTTCGTCTCAAAGTCATTCACTTGCTGACTGGTCCTTACATAATGATGATCTAAAAAATTTATAGTAATCTATTGCTTTAGATTTGTTTGCTGATATTTTTGAAAGCAATACGTAGGGTGAAGTGTTGGTATATTTAATTTGTTGATATAGGACCTTCCTCTCTGCATTAAGGGCTGTACAATTAAGCCGTTGTACATATTGTAGCCAAGTATTTATTATAGTTTTTATACGGATTATTCATTTTAATATTTATATTATTTATATTTTGTTATTCTAAACACAAGGTAATAAGACCAAATCCAAATAAATAGTGAGTGACGTTTCGGTAACAGCGTTGTTACCATCTTCAGACAAAAGTACTGAATGTAATATAGATGGTAACAGCGTTGTTACCGAAACATCACACACTATTTATTTATTTGAATTTGGTCTTATTACCTTGTGTTTAAAATCTATAATCCAATTTGTGCCTTATCATTTTACTATTCTGTAAACGTCCCTCATTGCTTATCTTGTATCTAATAAATGTTGATTTTGTTCTTACCTTATATAAATTGCCGTATCATATCGACTTTAGTATGTGGCTCCAGGAATCCAGGTTACCTCAAGAGAGATTGAGATTGAAACTGATTTATTACAATGTTCATATAAGATTATATTAAGGTTAAATACAGAATTGAATAAATACGAATAAATAGGATTATATAATGATAAATATAGGAATCAAAATTCGAAACTATTTTAAACGCGTAAGATTCTTTTTGAAATTAAACAATTTCTACTGCCCTTACTGCAATGGAAAAATTAATGGTAGGGGATTGCAGTAAGGGTAGTAGAAATTGTTTAATTTCAAAAAGAATCTTACGCGTTTAAAATAGTTTCGAATTTTGATAACAGATGGCGCGCTAGTGCATCATACGAGTGCATCGTATTATAAATATAGGAATACAGTGGTACCTCGACATACGAGCGCCCCAACATACGAGTTTTTCGAGATACGAGCCGACGAGCAAGTGTTTTTTGCTTTGAGTTACGAGCGAAATTCGAGATACGAGTTCGGTTCGGTAGTGTTGAAGATATTAATCTGTGATTTTAAATGGGAATTTTGTATGGGGAAATTTGCTTCGAGATATGAGTAATTCAAGATACGAGCAAGGTTGCGGAACGAATTAAACTCGTATGTCGAGGTACCACTGTAAATAGATATGTATTTCTCTCTCAAGAGAGAGAGAGAGTGAAGTTTGTCTTTCCTAATATTCTACATTAGAATATCATTGATAGAAACTATGTAAACTTGCTTGGAAGATATTTCCCCATCCATGTACATAGAACCGATGTCCCAACAAAACTTCCCAGACTTGGGGCAGTAAGGCCATCAAAAGGAAGACGTATGTGCCCCAGGGTTTTCTTATTGCCTAAGTGAAGGGGTGAGGAAACTCAAATTTCTTAGAACTAATTGCCTCCTTGATTGAAGAAATTATAGAGTAAAATCTTCTTGCATCCATGCATCTAGAAGGCATATGTGTTTAGTACATTGGTGTTTGAACTATACATCTGGGATTGGTGAAATCACATATACTCTCTGATTACACCCATATACCAAAAGCAGTTTTACACACCCAAGATAGTGGATATTGCTGCTGCTGTGATAGAGATGTATGGAGACATCTGAGACTCTTCATTAGACACGACAACAACAACAACAACAACCAAAATGTATTTAGTACATTCGTGGTGTTTGAAGTCAAAATTACATCCACTCTCTGGTGGAATTACACATATAGTCAAATACTTCCTTTATTACATCTATGTAACAATTTGTAACATATGTTAATGATTTCTTGAAAATAAAGATACTTCGGCCAGTAAATCTTTTTATTACCTCGACGTTTCGACAAAAAATCTTTTGTCCTCTTCAGAAGTAAACAAAAGTCTTTACGAAAAAGATTAACTGGACGAATTATCTTTATTTTCAAGAAATATGCCCCCCGGCCAGGCAGCCTTTATCTATATGTTAAAGATGGTAAGATTTTCTAGAAGTGGTATTTGGAAGTCTTTTCCCCCACTATTAAATATTCATTTGGTATATGAAGAAGAAAAGAACGCCGCTAGTTTGTGTCAATCAATCAATACTTTTATTAAGATTTTTAGTCTTATATATAGATTCTTCTAATATATTTAAGCATATATAATTCAATGGTAGTTAAATTGTAAATAATCTATTAAATATAGTAAGTAAAACTCTCCACAAAAATAATTCTTCATCAAATTATTTACAAAATAGCGAACTTTCGAGCAAAATATGACTCTTCTACAAAACAACTACATATATGTATATATACTAGACGGGTGACCCGGGCTTCGCCCCGGAATTGACCCGTGTGCATATATATTTAGATAAGATTTTTTTTATTTATAATTGTTTGTTATTAGCATTATCTATTTGTTTGCATCAGCATAATTTTATCTAATCTTTGATAGTGGGCGCTGTTCGTGAGCTAAGTAGAATAATTTGAATATATAGTTTTAATAATTGATTTATATATTTTTTAAAATAGCCTATCGTCTTCCCCGTATTTTTTTTTACCTATGTATGAAAATTTTGGTTCGAATTAGTGAACTACTGCGAATTTGTGTACCGGACATACAAACAAACAAACAAACATAGATTTTTATATATATAGATATAGATTATAAAAGTCTTATGCTAGCTAACTAAGGAAGCAGACGGTTCAAAGATGGATCAGTAGATGCACAATTGTTTATAAACGTACTTCCATAATGGATAAAGTTTGCAAAAAAAGAATCATTACAAGTGTTGTCCATTGTGTGTTTAGGATAAAAAAAGAAAAAACATTTTCCAGTTTTTTTCCCCTAGCTAATAATAAGGCCGAGGTATTTCCCGGAAGAAAAATGCAGTAGATGTTGGCGTCTGATGTTTCTTGATGGGTGCAGCTGGGAACGTAGCTGTGGATCTGCTTTTAAATATGCATAGCCAGACTTGTCCTACTGTATGTGATACGTGAATGGAACTTACAACCATTTTAGGCTATTTGGCTCAAAATCCTTCTCTCAATTCACTGTGCATCACTACATTTAGATATAGGGGATCGGTGGAAGGATGGTCTAAACCGTTGGTTTTCGACCGCAACGACCCGGGTTCGATTGCCGTATTGGGCACTTTTTTTTTCTGATTTGGAAAAAAAAAATGCTCCAATGGCCCCCGATTCTTAAAAAAAGTCCAACCCCACCAGCGAGTGCAAGTAACAAAACGGAGCTATGACACATTTTTAAATGCAAAGTCGAACTACTTTTCACATGTGTAGACATGTGGTGTACTTACAGTAAAAGCAGTCGCCAACTTCTACCCACCATGATTATCATTGGCCTGTACCACGTGTACTAGGGATAAGCAAAAAAAAAAAAAAAAAACATTTAGATATGCATATAGGCGAATAGTATATATGCTCTATATATTGGTAGATAGAATACTCGTATGTGGTACGATGATTCGGATCAAGATCAAATGTCCATAGTTTACTTAAATACCATATCAAAGATTCCACCCTTCAGTGTAGCATATATAAGCAGAATGATCCAATACAATATTAGAGCTCTAAGAAACGGTCTGGTAGATTAAATTGGCGAAAACACTGAGAGGGTTCAATCACTGATCAACAAAGCCCTCTAAATATTTTTGTATCGCAAGAGGACAGTAGAAGTTATGTGTAAAAGAAACATTAATGTCTTAATGTTTTCATTACCTATATTCTGATCAAG
This sequence comes from Cordylochernes scorpioides, assembly GCA_030710605.1. Lineage (NCBI taxonomy): Eukaryota > Metazoa > Arthropoda > Arachnida > Pseudoscorpiones > Chernetidae > Cordylochernes > Cordylochernes scorpioides. The sequence goes on from CP092878.1 coordinate 18,750,893, forward strand.
ATTTCGGTTCCCCATGTTTCAGTTTGTGTGACCTAGAAACTGGTAGGTCATCGAAACATCGCTTAGTAATAAAAACACCATTTACCTATCAACCCAATATACCAATTACCAAACTGCAACTATGGTTTTCACTACATCAATGACTTACAGTACATTTATAAAATTATATATTCGAAAAATGGACCACTTTTATCTCAAACTATCAGGCCTTAATTCCTTCTACCCACACCGCCTCATTCAAACAAAAATCCATTTATACTAAAAATGCATCATTTATATATAACTAAGGTTAAACATATTAAATACTAGCCAAATGACGATTACCGAATGGGTTTTACTCGAGAGCATTTTCCCCGAGTGCCTATGTATAAAAATAAAAACGAATTATTTTTATTCAAATACTATTTCGTTACTTATATATAAAAAAAACAATAACGCGCCATATATATATATATAAAAGAAATGAAACAAAGTACAAATGCTTTTTCTTACACATAAACAAACTTCTACTGTCCTTACTGCGATGAAAAATATATTGTGAGGGCTTGGCTCATCAGAGTGGTGAACCCTCCCAGCGGTTTCACTAATTTAATCTACCAGACCGCTTCTCAGAACAAATCGTTTATCTTTCCAAGACTTGTTGTTGGGATTGTTCATGATTCGTCTCCATAGATCGCAATGAAAAAGCTCCCATAAGCTCCCAAGCTTTTCTATGCGGGGGCCATACACCGGTGCCCAACCAACCATATAATGACACGGCAGAAACACCCGGCTGACTCACCCAATTAACTCTTCCACCTGGCTATCCTGTTAGTTATGCAAATCTGTGGCCAAGCCTCTGTTTTATCGCCAATACTGTGGTGGTGTAACCGCGATGTCGAAACAACCGGGTTTCCCTGTCGTCCACACTTTTTCTAAGGAAGCTCAGGCCATCTTCCAACCGAAGGTCACCATCGATTTCTTGGATCCAAGTTGCCCAAGTAACCCTGAAATTCCTTTCTTTAGGTCGTACGTTGAACTCTTTAAAACATTGTAGCGTGGTTTATTTACATATTATCAAGTTTTATATTGCATTATATTTACATAGTTTGGCTTGAATTGTGTCATTGCTATGTAAATATTCATAGCTACAATTTTAGATCGTCTTTTTCTTCTTCTTTCTTATCTCCACTCAATCATATTAGGGTATCAAGCTTGTAGCCGCTGTATTGTCCGTGAGGTCAAGAGACGTACGGACCTCTGTGGTGTTGATCTCTTGGCGGAACGACTTGGAAGTCGGACTCGGGCCCCCCCCACTACGGCAAAGATCAAGCTTGTAAAGCTTGTTGATGGTGTCTGCAGGGGATGAGAATAGCTCATCAATGGATAAGTCAATACAGTCAATAATGTGTTTTGGGGTTGCAGGCTGAGAATTGCACTTAGTACATAGTGGGAAAACCTTGAAACAATTCTGGAAAGTCATTGTCTGTAGACAGAATTGTCCCTCCTGCTCTGTACCAGTCATGTGCAGCAGATTTCCATACCTGCATATGTCATTATATCTACATAGTTTGACTTGAATTATGTAATTGCTATGTAAATATTCATAGCTACAATTTTAGATTGTCTTCTTATTCTTTTTCTTTCTTATCTCCATTCAATCATATTGTGACGAAGAAATAATTTATTAATTAAATTATTCAATGAAACTATTCAACAGATTATATAAATATATATTAATCTTTTATGTAAAATAATTATCAAAATATCTCTTTGCTTGCTTGCTCAAGATTCTCTAGCTGTAAATAGTTTTTGCTGACTTGTTAATAATTGCCGACTTGTCGCCGTGACGTCATCAATAAATACTTTTACATCTTAGGATATTTCAAGGCTTGATTTCTACGCTACAACTGGTGAAGAAGCTGGATCGATACCCATTCAGAAAAAAACGTAAAATTGATTCGGTTGAGCAAGAAGAAACAACCATGACCATCAAGAAAGAAGCAACAAATCAGGTAGGTTCATTTTTTATACAACATCTACCTAGAAACCCCTCAATGTTCTCTGGTGAGGGTTCTGAAGATCCCCATAACTGGTTGAAAAAGTATGAACGTGTGGCGAAGCATAACCAATGGGATGAAACACTTTGTCTCGCCAACGTTTACTTTTATTTGACCGGCACTGCTCTCAAATGGTTTGAGAACAATGAGGAGAGCATCCTGACATGGACGGAGTTCATGTCCCAGTTAAAATCAGTTTTCGGAAAAAAACGAAAACTTGAGGTTACGAGCAGAGAAAACCTTAAAAACTCGCGCACAATTAAAAGGTGAAAGCACCGAATTTTATATTCAAGACGTCCTGCGCCTCTGCAAAGAGGTAGACCCTCATATGAATGAGCAAGATAAAATATCCCATTTGATGAAAGGGATAGCAGAGGAGCTCTACCAGGCACTTCTCCCAAGAGATGCACATACCACTCAACAATTCGTCACCGAGTGTCGCCGCATTGAAGCGCTACATTGTAAGCGAGTGACCCCAACCAGGTACGAGCGACTACCAAATGTGGCGTCTCTCAGTGATCATGATGACAGGGCAGATCTGTCATCTATGATTAGGCAAATAGTTCGCGAGGAGGTACAGCGAGCATTAGCCTCTCCTAGAGAAGAACCAGAAATTTCTGCAATTGAACATATGGTGCAGCAAGAAATTGAAAAAACAATTGCGCCAATTTCTAGAAGTGTCCCTCAAAATAGAGCGCCAAGGCCATTACCAAGCCCTAGGTACGAGTTCCAACCCAGAAATTTCCAACCTAGACCGCAGCAACCAAAACAATTAAACGGAAGACGCGATACCAACGAATGGCGAACCACGGAAGGTAAGCCAATCTGTTTCCACTGCGGACGCCCTGGCCACGTCGTGCGCTACTGCCGTGACAGGAGGAGAGAATATGAAGGAGAACAAACTTGGAATTACAAACAGAGAGATAGGCTAGAGCCTAGAACATTCTATAATTCTCGGAGCAGCCAAGAGCCCAACGACGACCTGCCAAGAGAAAATAGACGCCGCTACCGAAGCCCCTCTCCTCACACTGGCCGAAAAGGACAATATTCGTCTCCTGATAGAAGAGCCAGCCAGTCGCCTCGCCGTTCCCGTCAGGAAAACTAGAAGATGCGTCCTATTTTGGAGGTAAGGCCGCAAAATTTATAAATCCTCCCTTATCGACTACATTAGAATTAAAAGAAAATTACATAGACATTAAAATAGAAGGAAAAATGACGCGTGCCCTCGTCGACTCAGGAGCCTCATATTCTGTCATTTCTGAGAGGTTCAGACTCAAACTGAAAAAAATAATGTTTGCCGAAACTGACGTCACATTACGAGTAGCCAACGGTAAAATTGTAAGACCAAAAGGACGCTGCACACTGAAACTGGACTTGAATGGACTACAGGAAAGCTTTGAATTTGTCGTTATGGAAGACTGTAGTCACGAAGTTATTCTTGGTTGGGACTTTTTGAAGTTATCTAGGGCGATAATTGATTCAGCTGACGACACACTCTTCTTAGAAAAATGTCTTTTTGAGGATACCCCTAAGAACAGCTCACCTCTCTACTCGGAATTGGAATATAGAATCGAACCCGCCTATATTCAGTTAATAGAAGTAGCAAGTCGTGACATTCCTAATGACGCAATTGTGGTGGCAGAATGTCGAAAAGAGCTATTGCTGGAAAGAGAACTAACGGCTCCCTCCTCTGTCATTTCACTTACCAGAGGTAAACTTTGGGTGGTGAATTGGAGTCCATATCCGAAACTAATCCCACAGGGGATGCATGTAGCCGATAGTGCTGTCATCGAAGATAGTCAATTATGTACTCTAGCCGATTGTAACCAAGTTGAAACAGAGGCGGAGCATTCTGAAGACCCAAAAACCTCGGAATTTTTTATAGATGATTCGCTTGATGAATCTCAAAAAGAAAAATTAAGAAATTTGTTAAAAAACTATACAGATATTTTCGAATTTAATAAAAGAAAACAATTCAAGGACGTCAATGTTAAACACCGAATTAACACTGGAGACCACCTACCGACCAAACAAAGACCTTACCGAGTTGCACCAAGAGAACGCCAAATTATTCAGGATGAGGTAAACAAGATGGAAAAACTTGACATCATTCAGCCCTCTGAAAGTCCGTGGGCCTCACCTGTAGTATTGATAAGAAAAAAGGATGGAAGCTGGAGATTCTGCGTCGATTACCGCCGCCTTAACAAAATAACAAAAAAGGATGTCTACCCTCTCCCAAGGATCGACGACACTTTAGACTGCTTACGGGGAGCTAGATTTTATTCTTCCATGGACCTCCAATCAGGGTACTGGCAAATCGACGTAGAAGAATCGGACCGTGAGAAGACAGCATTTATAACTCCAGATGGACTGTACGAGTTCAAAGTAATGCCATTTGGGTTATGTAATGCTCCAGCTACCTTCGAACGAATGATCGATAATCTTCTGAAGGGTCTTAAGTGGACTATTTGCTTGTGTTACCTCGATGACATCATCGTTTTTTCAGATGGCTTTGAAGAACATCTAAGACGCCTTCAACTTGTATTAAATTGCCTTAAGAAAGCCGGATTATGTCTCAATTCCAAGAAATGCAAGTTTGGTGCAAAAACTATCACGGTTCTTGGACATGAGGTGAGTGAAAATGGAATTCGTCCCGACCAAGAAAAGATTCGAGCAGTCCGCGACTTCGCTACGCCAAGGTCATTGAAGGAAGTTAGAAGTTTTCTTGGCCTTTCATCCTACTACCGCCGCTTCATACCCAATTATGCCCACGTAGCCCAACCCTTGAATGACCTTTTGAAGAAAGACTCAGCATTTAATTGGAACCAGGAAGAGCAAAATGCATTTGAAGCTCTCAAGTCAGCGTTAATTTCCGAACCCGCTCTTGGACATTTTGATTACTCATCCCCAACCGAAATACACACTGACGCAAGCAACTACGGAATAGGAGCAGTATTAGTGCAGATACAAAAGGGAAAGGAAAGAGCCATTGCTTATGCATCCAGAACCTTAAATAAGGCAGAAAAAAATTATTCAACCACAGAAAGGGAATGCCTTGCCATCATTTGGGCTATCAATAAATTCCGACCATATGTCTTTGGACAGCCGTTCACTATTGTTACAGACCACCACTCTTTGTGCTGGCTGACCAACCTCAAAGACCCATGTGGGAGGTTAGCAAGATGGGCACTTCGGCTGCAAGAGTTTGACGTCACTGTCGTGTATAAGAGCGGAAGGAAACATCAGGACGCAGACTGCTTATCAAGAAGTCCATTAGAATACAGTGAAGATATGGAGGAAGATATTCCAAGCATAGTGACTTTGCAGAGCTTTAGCGAAGAGCAGATGAATGATCAAGCTCTTAGAAAAATTGCTGACCAATTACAAAGTACTCCTAATAATACCTTTGTAAAAATCGATAACACGCTCTACAGAAAAAATTATGATCCAATGGGGAAACCATGGCTTTTGGTGGTTCCACGCCATTTAAGGCAGGAATTACTGAAAAATTTCCATGATTCACCCACTGCTGGTCACCTCGGATTTACTAAAACCTATGACCGAATAAGAAAAAAGTATTACTGGCCCGGAATGTATAGAACGGTTAGAAAGTATGTGGCACACTGTTCAGATTGTCAGAGGCGTAAACATCAGCCCCAACTCCCCTCAGGGCACTTACAGCCAATACCTGTTCCTGAAGTTGCTTTTGAAAAGGTAGGAATGGATCTCCTGGGGAGATTTCCAACATCAGAAGGTGGCAACCGTTGGATTATTGTATGTACGGACTACCTAACGAAATATGCGATAACTAAAGCCCTACCCACAAGTGAATCCATGGAAGTTGCCAAATTCTTCATTGAAGATGTCATCTTAAAGCACGGCGCGCCGAGGGAATTAATCACGGATAGAGGAAGGAACTTCACATCTTCAATGATAAGTGATCTGAACAACCAGTGCAGAATAACCCATCGGAAGACGACCGCCTATCACCCCCAGACAAACGGCCTCACGGAGAGGTTGAATAAGACCATAGCAGACATGCTGTCCATGTATGTAGATGTCAACCAGAAAGATTGGGACAGGATTCTTCCATTCGTTACATTTGCATACAACACAGCAAAACAAGAGTCAACTGGGTTCACCCCATTTTTCCTTGTACACGGGCGTGAAGCCGAGACTCCACTGGACGTGTTATTCCCCAAGTTATTGCCAGAAGACGACGATTTCATCCAAACTCTAGGGGCAAGAGCCGAAGAAGCACGAAAACTGGCACGTATCCACTCCATGAGATCTCAAGATAGCAATAAACAACGCTATGACGCCCATCACAGAAATATAATTTATCAGCCTGGAGATCTTGTATGGATCTTTATCCCTGTGCGTAAAGTGGGATATTCGGAGAAACTAATGAGACGTTACTTCGGCCCATACAAAGTAACCCGAAAAATATCTGATGTGACCTATGAAGTTGAAACATTCGGAAACCAGCAAGGTCGTCGTAAAGCAAAAGATTTAGTTCACATTTGTAGGATGAAACCATATTTAAACCCAGAGGACCAGGAGGACCACCTAGAAGAGGACCCAGAAGATGACTCGACAAACTTCCAGGAAGAAGACATCCCCACTGAACGAACACAACAACCACAGACCCGCGTAGAGATCTCAGACCCTATCACCCGTTCTCGAGCCTTGAGACTGAGGATGTAAGTCTCCTTCTGAGCATCGGGTCGATGCTCTTTATAGGAGGAGGCTATGTGACGAAGAAATAATTTATTAATTAAATTATTCAATGAAACTATTCAACAGATTATATAAATATATATGTCATAATTTGTATATAATTGTATGCCCCCCGACCCACTATGCATGTACAATGTATTTTCAAAGATTTAATAAAGAAGAAGGTAACTGGAGGAAAGAAGTAGCAACAAAACATAGGAAATAGGTTTAAAGCGGGCACAATTATAAATAACTTGTACAGTCAATACTTCCTGACAGAAGGCCGGACGTATCTGGTGACCAGAAGTTATAAAAGTAGAGAGACACCCCATACTTCCTGACAGAAGGCCGGACGTATTTGATAACGCGGAAGTAAATAGAGTCGAAATAACACCCGACACTTCCTGACAAGATCGGCGGTATCTTCCATCAAAGCAGCCGCAGATCCAATCAGAAGACAGTACCTAAATAGGTCGACCAATAGGAAAAGATCATGTGACATCTCTCGACCAATCAAAAAGAAACTGAGTCTTGGTGTTAAATCGAAAAGCAAGAATAGTCAGTTGTGCTTTGGCTCCCAAAGAGGTGACATCTACTCTCGAGACCTCTCTCCCTCTGCTCATCCCACAGCTAAGTTCAATCACCGCCATGTGATCAGATAAGGAACAATCAAAACCCGCTCCACTCTTCTCAAGCTTTCTTTCCTCCAACCCAGTTGCCTTTTATTTTCAAACCCCATCACGTGTCCTGATTATTCCTAACTGTGTGCTTCACTTGCCACTCAACGACTGCGTTTCAACCAATCCTCACCATTCAAATCGAACAACAAGAAATTCCGCAACGATATTGTCACAGAACGGATAAGTCGACAGGATTCTACAACAGTGTAATACATCAAATATTGCAGTGTAATAACTTTGGATTATATTACATAGAGTCGACAGGATAAAGATTATGGAGCTTAATCAGGATCCCATAGGCGTAAAGACGGACAACCCTACGAAAGAAAGAGGGAAGAAACTGGCAACGAGCGAAGCGACAAAACACACCCTGGCGACAATAATTTTGCAGCTGACCGCCGCACTTCAAGGAGCAAGGTCCAGTCAACTACAAACGACGTTCCGTAGCGCCACCCCCGGAGCAGCCCACACCCCCCGCCGACCGAAAGGCGAGATGAGCGCGGCAGCCGACGCACGTGCCACCACCCCAGGCAAGTGTCACCGAGACCGGACACCGACCACCGAGGAGTCATCCACCGCCATGCCGTACCCGTATCACAGCACACCCCGACGCCCAGGTGCATGGAATGCACCTCTTCCGCCGTCCAACTGCAAGTTCTGCGGCGCGAGGCACTGGCACAGCGAATGCCGACATCGACCAGTCCCGACGGCCCACGAAAAAGTGCGGACGGTGCAAGCAGTCCCAAAATCACCAGTCCCGAGTCCACAACAACCAAGTCAAGCCAGAGACACCCCAGCCGAGCAGACTTTTCGAGACTAAGGTAGGCACCCCCCCTATGGCGTCAAGAATTGACTTTGAACTCTTACCTAACCCTACCTACCCCTTTAACCATGTATCTAAACATGTACCAAATGAATGCAAGCACGGGCTAGACCAAAACCTGTCCCAAAGGACTCGTACAGCACACAAAGCTTTCACACATGGAAACCCTTGCCTGCATTCATTGCCCAAACCTCAAATATTTACATGCCACCATTCTAATCTCACACCACGCAACTTTTCATGCCCACCCCATATAAAGCCACCACGACTTCAACCTACAATTCCAATAATGCCCAAAAAAGTGCCCGTACACCGACACAGCTCACCCACTTACCACACAAAATCCACACATGACCATACGTCGCCACGCCATAATCACACAAATGTACCTCACAACATACACGCACGCCAAAAGACGACAACAACCAACAAACGCAACACGCGCGCCAACAGACAACAACAACAAACAAGCGCATGCACAACCGTTAAGAATAATACAATCATCCCGTCTACACAAAACATAGAAAAAATTCACGCCACCAAACAACCACACAATCGAAAAACATTGCGATCTTTCCTAAAAGCTGTGAACGCCTATAAAGAGTTCATTCCGGACCACGCCCGCTTGCGGACGCCACTTGTCAACCTTCTAAAAAAGGATGTCGTGTGGGTCTGGAGTGACGAATGCCAGAAAGCGTTCACTAACCTGAAAGAAAGCCTTACCACACATCCCACATTATACCTTTACCAAGAAGGTCTGCCATGCCAGGTGTACTGTAACACCTCAACATTCGGCATTGCAGGCATTCTTAAACAAGTCTACCCTGATGGGAAGACATACCCAGTTCAACATTTCAGCCGCTCTCTGCGTGGTCACGAGCGAAATTATTCAGACTTGGAACTACAATGCCTAGCCATTGTGGAAAGTGTGGATAACTTCCGCGCCTATCTAATGGGCAGAAAGTTTACAATACTTTCTGACCATCCTGCATTGCAGTGGTTGAAAGAGATCAAAGCCCCGTCAGGCAGATTGTTTCGATGGAGGTTAAGACTGTCAAGATACGAATATGAGGTCCGTAGCATAAATGGAGTACAACAATATGAAACGGGCGTTGTAACTCGTATCCCATTTTGTGGCTTTCTAGATGCGCCACTCATAAAGAGCCAACAGTCTTCTCCACCGGGAAAATCTCGCGTGACTATGGATCACAATAAACTGCGCACCGTCTCCCGAAAAGGAGTACTTAAAACTATAGTCCCAAGTTCACTTACAACCAGACTTCTTAAGTCCGTACACACACAACACCACCACCCAAACATCTCCAAGATGACGAGACTCATCTCGTCACAATATTATTGGCAGAACATGACACAAGACATCGCAAAACAGGTAAAAACCTGTCCCATCTGCCGATTCGCTAGAAGAATCGATGAATACAACCAACCTTCACGTAAAAATACCGACACAGGCCCCAAAGCAAAACAGAATTCGTACATAAAGCACAGCGTACACACAACACAAACAATGCCAAAATTACACCACCCGCGTCAGAGAAACAATCACACAGCTCAACCTAAATCAATTACCACCGACATATCGCTAATAAAACCATTAACGATCAAACAGGAGAACTGCGAACCTACCAATCATTTAAATTCTACAATTAATAAGGTTCAGGCAAATATTTCAGAGTCCCCATTTACAAAAATCTGGAGGAACATGGGGCAATACCCTATTTTTCATCTGATTTTCATCCTTTGTTTGTTAGTTCTACCATACAAATGTATCCCAATTTTATTCCTTAATTATTTATTTATCTATACCATGTCCGCTCATAAAATTTTCGAACTACAAGAGGCAGTTTTTAATTTTGGACAAGCATTTATAAAACTTCTCATAATTTTAGGAACCATTTTTGCAGAAAATCTAAATAAACTCCGAAGAGATAGAGTAACTGAAAGATGACCAACCAATGTCGGAGAAGCCACTCCAAAAATAAATAAGCGGCAGGAAGTGAGAATTTTGAGACGCCACGACAGGAAGTGTAGTCCGCGGCGATAAATTCGGCCGATGCAAACAAAGGGGAGCGCCTCGTCCGATCTCCAATTTCATTCCCTCTCTTTTGCCCGACACACCCCACTTCCGTATCTCTAATTACAATGAGAAGGTCCCCTATTGAGGTCAACTGGGAACATCTCTATGCCACCGATTTTGGATTCCAGTTCGAGTCTACATATCGATTTTTACCATCCAATTCCACATCCACAAGACAACACATAGAACTCGCTCACACATTTCTTACACAACAGACTTCTAACATTTTTTCACAACACACACAAAGACAAAAAATTACACATAAAGGTTATATAGATTTCCATGTCTCCTGTACACATAGCATAAACGCACTTGAGGGCTAGAATCACGTTTTCACCTAAGTGTCGCTACAGATGAGACAAAAAATTTATAGGGCATAATTGAGCAATTAAAACCTTTTAGATCAGGGCATGTAGATACACAAAAGGGTTCAAACCAATACACCTTATCGCTCATATTAATCATTTTCATTATTTTCTCTCAATTAAAATTTAAATATATAATCAATTTATCAATTTATTCAACTTATTATCACTTTTAATCATTAATTATCATTTTTTTCCAATTAGTTTATATTATCATTTTTATTTATCAATTATCATTCTATTTACCACTTAGCTTATATTGCCATAACTCAATTATCAACGAAAACTCATTGATTTTCGGTTAAACTAAAAACATTAAATCATCCTTTGTTATTGAAACCTTTTTATTTTTCATTTTTCTTTTTTTTTCCAAGCACTCAACTTTGATTTCGCTCAACCACTTTTTATTTTTATTTGATTTCAAATACCTTATGAAATTTTATTTTTATTTTTATTTTGATTTCTCAAAAGCCCTAATAAAATTCCCTCGGTTTCCATTCCCAATTTCGAGCTAGAATATGGTTAGGCATTTTTCCTTTTTTTTTCTCACCATGCACCAAGCATTCACTTTGATTTCTTCCAACTTTTTATTTTACTTTGATTTCTCAAAAGACCTTATGAAATTTCCTCGATTTCTTTCCCCAAAATTCGAGCAAAAAATTAGTTAGGCATTTTTCTTTTTTTTCACCATGCAACAAAGCATTTTTTTTTCCCACCATGCAACCAAGCATTTACTTTGATTTCGTCCAACTTTTCATTTTTATTTTTGATTTCTCAAAAGCCCTAATAGAGCTCCCTCGTTATTATCTCCAATTTCGAGTAGAAATTAGTTAGGCGCATTTTCCTTTCTTTTTAATCCACTATGTACCATAGCATTCATTTTGATTTCTTACAATTAAAAAAATTTTGATTTCTATTAATTATACTCAACCTATATCATCAACACCATTCTATTTTACTTCTTATATCGCCACCAATGCTTGTATATAGACTCTCAATACCCACAACTAATTTTCCCACAAAATTATTTTTCACCTTACAGAATTCTCTCAGGCTAACCCCTTCTTGAATTCTTCACATGTAGGGGGCGCATCTGTCATAATTTGTATATAATTGTATGCCCCCCGACCCACTATGCATGTACAATGTATTTTCAAAGATTTAATAAAGAAGAAGGTAACTGGAGGAAAGAAGTAGCAACAAAACATAGGAAATAGGTTTAAAGCGGGCACAATTATAAATAACTTGTACAGTCAATACTTCCTGACAGAAGGCCGGACGTATCTGGTGACCAGAAGTTATAAAAGTAGAGAGACACCCCATACTTCCTGACAGAAGGCCGGACGTATTTGATAACGCGGAAGTAAATAGAGTCGAAATAACACCCGACACTTCCTGACAAGATCGGCGGTATCTTCCATCAAAGCAGCCGCAGATCCAATCAGAAGACAGTACCTAAATAGGTCGACCAATAGGAAAAGATCATGTGACATCTCTCGACCAATCAAAAAGAAACTGAGTCTTGGTGTTAAATCGAAAAGCAAGAATAGTCAGTTGTGCTTTGGCTCCCAAAGAGGTGACATCTACTCTCGAGACCTCTCTCCCTCTGCTCATCCCACAGCTAAGTTCAATCACCGCCATGTGATCAGATAAGGAACAATCAAAACCCGCTCCACTCTTCTCAAGCTTTCTTTCCTCCAACCCAGTTGCCTTTTATTTTCAAACCCCATCACGTGTCCTGATTATTCCTAACTGTGTGCTTCACTTGCCACTCAACGACTGCGTTTCAACCAATCCTCACCATTCAAATCGAACAACAAGAAATTCCGCAACGATATTGTCACAGAACGGATAAGTCGACAGGATTCTACAACAGTGTAATACATCAAATATTGCAGTGTAATAACTTTGGATTATATTACATATATTAATCTTTTATGTAAAATAATTATCAAAATATCTCTTTGCTTGCTTGCTCAAGATTCTCTAGCTGTAAATAGTTTTTTTGCTGACTTGTTAATAATTGCCGACTTGTCGCCGTGACGTCATCAATAAATACTTTTACATCTTAGGATATTTCAAGGCTTGATTTCTACGCTACAATATTAAGGTATCAAGCTTGTAAAGCTTGTTGATGGTGTCTGCTGGGAAAAAGTAAAGCTCATCAATGGATGAGTCAATACAGTCAATAATGTGTTTTGGGATTGCAGGTTGAGAATTGCACTTAGTACATAGTATTTTAGATCGTTGTTACCGAGAATAAAGCTTGGTTGTTCTTACCTCGCTTCGCGACTATTTTTCAACGCGTCAATATTAAAGCAATAGATGTGAATCTCCTGGATGGTAATTAAAATAATACAACAGCTTTCTGTATATAAGTTTCTTTTCATTTTATTATTGTATTCTCAAGCTTTTTCGGACTTTTCTTCCCTTCTACAGTAGTACAAAATGAACGAATAATGAACGTGTTCATGGCGTTTATTATTGTTCATTTTGTACTTCTTTAATTTCTAAGCTACTACACCTTCTGTATATTAGAGTTTATAAGATTTTTCCTTCTATATTTCTATTATAATCTAAGAAATATTGTCTTTCTGTGAATATAAATTATTTAAAATAAAAATATTTGACCATTATGGTACATTGACCAGTGGAGATGAACTTTCCAACTTTTGTTATTATCATTTATAAGCCCCACTCTCAGCAAATCAATGATTAAAAAAGATAACATTTGACCCTGGACCACCAACATTGCTACTTAATAGAGACTTATAAATAGAATTATTGATAAATATTTGTTTTTATATACCCTGTACGTCCTCACTACCGAGATAGTAATTCTATATACAGTTACGAGCGTCATTCTTCATCAGTCATCTCTGTCACCGTTTGCTTTTTTTTTTTTTGGAATGGCGCCCTCCTATTGGTCGGCTACGATCACGCCACCTTTGCCCCCCCCCCCCCCCCACGCGCTTTTTCGTTTTTGTAACCATTGTGTTGGAGCGGGTCGCTCTTTAAATAAATGCATATATTAGTTAATAACCAAATGGAATCCTCTCTTTCTTTTTCCCAGTAAGAGACGCCTACGGAAGCCAACAGTACATAGACAGATAAAGCACATAGGCTATAGTTATTAACTAACATATGCATTTATATAAGGCGCCAATTTATAATTGTAACAAATAGTATTTGAATCAAAACATTCAATCGGGTAAAACACGGGCGTTGCCCGGGTCATTCGGCTAGTTTTTAATATTTGTGATTGAGACAAAGAGAAATAATGGTTTTACGGGTTACTAATCAAAGTGAAAATTCGAAACTATTTTAGACGCGTAAGATTCTTTTTGAAATTAAACAATTTCTACTGCCCTTACTGCAATGGAAAAATTAATGGGAGGATCTGGTTCATCAGTGGTGAACCCTCCCAGCGGTTTCGTCAGTTTAATCTACCATACCGCTGTTATATTGCATATTTCGATCTTCCTTTTATAGTGATACTGATGCTAGACTCTTGGAATGGGTATTTTAGATGAACTATGGACATAAGCTTTGAGGACAACAGAATTACATACAATTATAAATATATAATATGCATCGAGCAATCGCTCTTCCTCAAATATCGAGTCTTTTATTAGAACATTTATATTATGATGCACTAGTGCATCACTAACCAAAGTGTATTATTTTTGAGCCCAATATTGCGATAAAACATTAGCACATAAAATATTAAATACTTTTTAGAAATTGGAATGAAATTTCTAAGTGTCTTTTAGTTTAAATTCATATTTTTATATACGTGGTTTCTAACAGATGAATTTGGGGGGAGACACGCTAAAAACAGCTTTTAAAAAGCTATTTCTTAAAATGGAAACACTTCGTGCAGAAAAGGTTTTCATTTTCTCAACGTTTCGACAAAAATCTTTTGTACTCGCGTCAGAAAAAAAAAAATTAAAGCAATTAGCAAGACGTTATAAATTTATATCATTATATACATTTATAATGTCTTTCCAAATGCTTTAATTTTGTATTTGTTCCTGACGAGGACAAAAGATTTTTGTCAAAACGTCGAGAAAATAAAAACAGATTTCTGGACGAAGTGTCTTTTAATTTTGAGAACTATGAATTCTCGCCAGGCAACCTCTACCTTCAAGATTTAAAAAACTTGTTTTATCAGCGTAAAATGAACAGATTCTGTCCTTCAGGTTACCTTGTTTACATTTTAGACTTGTGTTTTCATATATAATGAAAACTATAATAAAAAATATATATATACCCAGCATCTCCATCTTTTTAGGGGGGTCTGTGGAAGGATGGTCTAAACCGTTGGTTTTCGACCGCTACGACCCGGGTTCGATTTCCGCATTGGGCACTTGTTTTATGATTTAAAAAGAAAAATGCTCCAACGGCTCCCGATTCTTGCAAAAGTTCAACCCCACCAGCGAGTGCAAGTAACCAAAACGGGGCTCTGACACATTTGTAAGTGCAAAGTCGAACTGCTTTTCACATGTGTAGACATGTGGTGCACTTCAGTAAAAGCAGTCGACCTACTTCTACCCACTCCTTGTTTACATTTTAGGACTTGTGTTTTTAAATATAATGTTGATAAACAAGGCCAAAATCAGCGTTGCCAAGTATAAACACGGTAGAATCATCGTCTGCCTCACACCATGATGACAAATTCTCTGATCACCTCTCAAAAATACATACTTATAAGGGAATTCTAGTATTTTAGGGTAAAGAATCGGGGCTCTGGCACAATTGTAAGTGCAAAGTCGAACTGCTTTTCACATGTGTAGACATGTGTCAATGGGGGGGAGACTCCTCGACCAAAATGGTCTCTTTACTGAGCTTTGTCTTAAGCTTTGGTATGAAGTTATCTGAATATATGAATTGAGGTTAATAGATGTATTTGAATGTTTATTAGTGTAATTTATTGCTAATAAAGCATAGCTAGCAAGGTATCAACATTGATCATGTGAGAGCAATACTGTAAAACAGAAGGAGGCCAGATAACCTAACATCCTAAGTATTAGAACACAGCGCCTCTAGGGTTTTAGAATGTCCTGTTTTGACACACTCCACACATGTGTAGACAGGTGGTATACTTACAGTAAAATCAGTCGCTAACTACCCACCATGATTATCATGGCCTGTACAACACGCGTGTACTAGGGATAATAATAATTTTTAAAAAAAGGGGTAAAGAGTTTCTTTTTAATATCACATATTCGTAAAAGTTTTTTTTTTAACTTTATCCTTTTTCTATAGGTACTCCTGAGCTT
Source organism: Cordylochernes scorpioides (assembly GCA_030710605.1). Taxonomy (NCBI): domain Eukaryota; kingdom Metazoa; phylum Arthropoda; class Arachnida; order Pseudoscorpiones; family Chernetidae; genus Cordylochernes; species Cordylochernes scorpioides. The sequence continues at coordinate 18,766,896 of CP092878.1, forward strand.
TGAGGCATGGGGAGAAAATAATGCACATTATTATTTTTTAATTCCTTTAAAAAAAACGTAAATACAATTCGTATTTATCTATCAATAAAAATTCAATTGAAACCTGAACGCTCTGAAATGAAAGGGACTTACTGAAGGAATGGCGTGTTGAGATACGTCTGATGTTATCTGGTTTATAAACTTTTATCGAGATCCCGGCGTCGCAGCTGCAAGATTTCTTCTTTTCTACACTTCAATCTCTCTTAGAACACCAATTTATAATTTGAAAATTTAATAAGAGACGAATTATATTAGGTATTAGAAAAATAAAACGGAGATTGAAGAGGAGTATCTAAGGAGTACACAGGTTTATAATTCAACATATTCAAACTGTACTCATATTGTTGCTAGAACACCAAAGCTCACGGATTTTATTGAAACAAATATAGTAAAAATAAATATTGGATACAAAAAATCAGATCCAACTAAAAGAAAAATTATATCTAATTTTATAAACCAGAAATTTGAGGAATGCTATGGAGGTGCCAATGATAATTTCAAGGGATTCTTTGATACTTCAAGAATTCCTAACTATGTTCTACCCAACTTCTATAACGTTAAATTTTTTACTGGACATGGTGACTTCAACACATATTTGTTTAGAATTGGCAAAATTGGTTCACCTGCATGCACTTGTGGAAACGAAAGACAAACCCCTGAACACCTTCTGATAAACTGTCCATTAACTTCTGATCTAAGGGAAGAAAACCAACTTTACCTGACTAATACAAAACAAGTTGCTTGCAATAAAGACCAATACATTAAGTTTAATAGATTCTGCAGGATGTATATTCCAAGGTGAAAGTGTTGACTACACATATTTCAAGCTAATATTTCTAATTGCTATATGCAAAATTTGACATCGAACGTTTAATTTTCATGATTCCTAATGTTCAATTGTGTTAATTGTATATAATTTCAGATATACAAGCAATTATCCTAACTGTGGATATGGCGTGTCTCTCCCAACTGTTAAATAAATAAATAAATCTTGTGCGAATTTTATTAGCAAGCTTTCGGACGCATGCGTCCTTCTACAAGCTTTTGATACGTTGATCGTAAAAAGCTTGTAGAAGGACGCATACGTCCGAAAGCTTGCTAATGAAATTCGCACAAGATAGTCATCTTCAATCTCCGTTTTATTTTTCTATTTTAACTCGAGGAGTTTTATTTTTGTCTATATTAGGTATTGTTGGGTACTGCGCTGCCTGGAGTATAGGAACTCCATCTATTATATCTTCCTGTGGTGAATCTGTATAAGACCGGTTGTCTTAATAAAGCTTTGTGTATGTGTAAATTATATTACGTTAACCCTAGTTTTATTAGAGAGAAAAAAAGAATAACAAAGGAGATTAATAAAAATCATCTTTTGGAGGTTATAGATTCTGGTGGTTTAAACTGGAAAAACTGCTTGAAAAGAGGATTCATTATTCAGAGATTATAGTGAGTATATTATTCCTTTATTCTCTCAATTTATACTACTATCTGTACTTTTTTAACTCTTTGTGCAGAAAGGAGATGTTCCTGAATCTCTAAAGATGTCTTAAGAAAAAGCTAGATATGCAAAGCCTCTAAGAACTGATGTGAAAACTGGAACAGGCATCACCACCACTTCCACTATAACCATTGATTTATGATGTTAAAAATATTTTTTTTATCTATCCAATTATTTTCATCTTAAGCATAGAGATTTTGTACTACTAGTACAAGTACACCTATCCCCCGATTTACACGGTAGATACGTTCCTGAGAAAAACGTGTAAATCGAGGGATTAGTGTATATTAAACTGTCAAATCTGAATAGGTGTTCGCCCCCTCATGAATCAGAGCCTCCTAATATTCTTTTCAACATAGGTAGTATAGAGTAGAATATCGCATTTTAGTATAGTGCGATAAAAAAAAAACTTATTTGGAAAACCGTGTAAAAGCAAAAACGTGTAAAACAAGTACCGTGTAAATAGGAGGATAGGTGTACTTGTAGAAATATGTTTTTAATTAGAAAGAGAAAAATAGCGAAAAAAAATATAAGTTCATATAAAGATAATGAAGAAAGCCTCTCCACGAGATATCTATGTATATACACTGCGTGACATTGAAAATGGAACACCAAGAAATAGTGGCCAGAAAATTATGCAAATTTC
>CP092878.1:18769175-18780580 GCA_030710605.1 Cordylochernes scorpioides
TGCTCCAACCTGAAATGATACAAACCTAAATAGCACAGACCTAGATTGACACAAACTTGAAATGATATAGACCTGGAACGTGGTACAGAAATTGAATGTCTCACGGACATATAATGACACAAACCTGGAATGACACAATAACGCCACAAAGTGGTACACAACTAAAATGACACAAACCAGAATAGCATAGACCTAGAATGACACAAGTCTGAAATGATATAGACCTGGAACGTGGTACAGAAGTTGAAAGGCATGGACATATATTGACACAAATCTGGAATGACACAATAACGCCACAAAGTGGTACAAAACTAAAATGACACAAACCTGAAATGACACAAACCAAAATAGCACAGACCTAGATTGACACAAGCCTGAAACGATATAGACTTAGAATGGTACGGACATATAATGGCACAAATCTGGAATGACACAATAATGCAACAAAAGGGACAAAATTAGAATTACACAAACCAAAGTAGTACAGACCTGGAGTGACACAAACCAAAATAGTATATACTTGGAAGGTCACAAACTTGAAATTATATAGACCTGTAATGTGGTAGAGAAGTTGAAATGGCACAAACCTGGGATATAGAAAACTTGGAAAAATTTGGAAGTTGTTTAGCAAAAAACAAGTTTTTAAAAAACGATGAGATATAAGGAAGTTTTCCACATTTTCCTAAACTATAGTTAGAAATTCCTCAATATCCCCCCAGACTTTGCGCGTCAATAAGGTACTGAAGAAGATTCATTACGAAAGTCTAACTGTGCATCATATCATATATGCAAATATAGTCTCAATATTAATATTTGCTTTTGTTCTAACAGAGATGGGGCTTTATTAACTCAATATAAAAGGTAATAAAAGCAAATATATAATAGCTGAGATCTCCTTCAAATTCCTGATGGAACAATCAAATTTGCATAGGGTACTTCTATAATATACTTCAATAAAGCAAAAGAAAACGATTTTATAGAAATTTCATTTTTATTTCTAAAAAAAAAAAGTAAAAATATTTATACGATTTTTATTAAGTTCCATCAGTGAATATTCGAGGCAAGGCAATAAAAATAAATGGCGAGAAAATGGCTCCCTACCCCAACAAAAAATGTATATTACGTCAGACGACGAGGTTTCCTAACTGCCCCTCCCGCCAAAAATGTTAGGCTTAGCGGGGAGCAAGATCGATGGTATGCAAATTGGGCTACTGGGCCCTGGCCCCCTCCCTATCTAATATCTTAATTGGGTTATTCATACAGGAAGCTAAGTCCAAACCAAACAGATGGAATCTAATCTCTAGACTGCTCAGTTATGCAAATGAAAAATGACCAGAAACTTTGTTTGGAACCAATTCGGAAAGGTAGTGTTATCTATTTATGTCGGTGAAGAACACTACTGGCTGTTTTCGACAGTAATCTGACAAATAGGATGACATAATAGCTTGCTATTTCCAATGTATAATGGGAGAGAATATGTAGGAAGGGCTGGCTCATCGCTAAAGAACACTACCAGCTGTTTTGTCAGTTGAATCATCTATCATCTGACAACTATGACGGCGGAGTTCTTTGATCAAACAGCTGCCTTCTGTTGATCACATTTCCCATCTCACATCAACCCAACAGTCGAAGTTATGTAAAAAGTTATGCAGAACTGAAATATCCACTTATTAAAAGTAATAACTTTTTGTATGTGGAGTATAAACTTCATTATTGATTACCCCTATAGTACAAACGTTAAGTAAAAAAAATATTTTATTATGAATTTTAAAAATCGATCGAGCAAAATTTGTCTTTATATTTGTTATAATAATCTTCATATAGTGCGAGTTGCATAAAACAAACCATTGTAGGCGTTTTTGAAGCAAAAAATTGAATATTCTTCGAGTGTGAAAGCTTGTAAAAAATAGGAACTTACCCTCTATTATTAATTTGTTTATTTTTTGCTTTGTCGTCTGTTTTGCACAAGTTGAATCTGGTTAGAAAATGTATGTAAATTAGATGAATCTTTTGTTGCCTTAAATACGAGATAATTAACTCGTTTATCTCTATATATATCTAAAATGTTTTTAACGTTTAATAAATTAATTTTATAAATCTGAGAGTTGTCTTCAAAAACGATCCAATAGTTTTAAAATTGCATATTTATTTTTTTATATTACTAACCCAATATGCAATACATATGCAAATTTATACTTTTTATAATCTTTCTCTAGTTTTAAAAAAAATAATAATCAGCAATTTCATAGTTTATTCCTTAACTTTAGCACACCAGTGTATTAAAAAAAAAAAAAAAAAAAAAAAGCTGCCGCTGTCTTTTTAATCACAGAAGCATCTAGGAGAAGGAATTCATATGTAAATAAAATCGATAGCGTAGAAAACTAGTATAAAGACAGCCAAGCATATTCTAGGGATAAGTTGGATGTTTTAGCTTATTTACGCAAATTTGGCCTTAACCACCCATTTCTTGATTTCTCAGGAAGCCTCTTGGACCAGCCTTTTAGGACGTTGAGGTTCAGCCTGCACTAAGTTGACGAGTGCCAACATCCCGAAAAGGGTACGTGGTTGGTTTTTCTTGATTTATCATGAAAATGGAATAAACCAAAATTATTTAACGGTCTGCCATTTAAAATACTCATTTGAACGACCAGGATATGTCTTTTTTTTTCATAGGTTAAATTGAACGAAGGAGTAGGCGACTGTGAGCGAGTTGGCAAATTAAGGAGTCAGCCATAGAGGCAAATGGCCTAGTGACCTACAAAATATAATGGATATGTAGGTATGTAAATATGGATATGTAAGGTATGCAACTCTGGTGGATATGTAGGTATGTAAATATGGATATGTAGGTATGTAAATCCAATGGATATGTAAGTATGTAACTATGAATATGAAGGTATGTAAATATGGATATGAAGGTATGTAAATATGGATATATGTAGGTATGTAAATCCAATGGACATGTAGGTATGTACAAGGTGCGTTCATTAATTTCCAGGACTGCTCTGTATCTTTGAAAAAATAAAACAAATAAAAAAACTAATTTAATATTTTTCAAAATATGCCCCTCCTGCCTCAATACACCCGTTCCATCTTTTTTTCCAATTGTCGAAGCAGGAGATAAAATCACTTTTTGAGAGGTTCCTCAAGGTTGCCTTCGATTCAGCTTGTATCATATCAACGTTGTCAAATTTCCGTCCTTTCAAGTTAATTTTCAATTTAGGATAGAGGAAAAAGTCATTGGGGGCTAAGTCGGGGGAATAGGGTGGATGAGGGATCTGTATGGTTGAATGCTTGGCCAAAAACTGCAAAACAACATGGACTGTGTGCGGCCGCGCATTACCGACGTGAAGTATCCAGTCATTGTTTTGCCATCTTTCAGGTCTTTTAAGGCGCACTGCCTCCCTTAAGCACCTCATTATCCCCAAATAAACAGATAGTCCAGTCACTGAAGATAATTCTTCTGTTAGATTTAATTAACTCCTTTATTTTGAGCTTGTTTTCCTCGCAACGAAATGATCTTGGACGCCCAGTATGCTGATCATCGTTTACCTTTTCCCGACCTTTTTGGAAGCGTGAAAACCATTCAAAGGTTCTTGAACGGGATAAAGCTGCATCGCCAAAAGCTTCTTTAATCAATTCATACGTCTCAGTAGCACTTTTTTTCAATTTAAAACAAAACTTAATGCAGATTTTCTGCTCTTCGAAAATGGCCATTTTAAAATTAGAAATGCGAACCTTACAAGGAAGTTGTTTTGTTCTATTTTTAGATCGGCGCGTGCGCCACGAGACTCGTGCTTTCAGTCAGGTGTGGTCGAATGTCCAATATTCAACTCTGTAAAAAAATATTTTCTCTAGCTTTTTTATTTATTTTATTTTTTAACCAGTCCTGGAAATTAATGAACGCACCTTGTATATGTTATATCAAATCCTTTAAAAACTTTTCAAAAGAAATAAATCAACAAAGATGAAATTTTCAATTACTTCCCCCCCCCCCCCCCCCCCCCAAAAAAAAATAGCATATGTGTAAAAAAATATGTTATTGAGATAACGGATCTTTGAAACACTTTTTAAAAAGAGAAGAATTAGAAAAACACAAAATCTGCTATTACAAAAAAAAAACTAAAAAAGTTTTCGATATAAAATAATTTTTATTTAAAAAAAATAGGAGAGGTGTAAATAAGGTGTTACAGATAAGGAATCTTTCAAACACTAAATAGAAGGAGTGGGGAAGGGAGAAATATTTCGTTAAAAAAAAGCAAAAGTTTTCGAAGCTCCAGGTAAAAGTGAGCAGACGATACTTACTGGGCAGACGATGAAGAACTTCTGACCTCCACCACAGAGTGGTTATCTATTTAATTGGGCAGTGTGGCCAGATCTTGAGCAAGTACACCACCACCCCACGGGGTAGGGAGGGGTCAGTCTCCTTTGACACCGCCGGTTAATTGAGATGCCGTCGTTTGTAAGAAATATTTAGGACTTGTGGTGGTGGAATTACGTCTGTCAACTCTAAAAAAGAGGAATCCTGGTTCGGCGGACTTGAAACGGACCATTGAACATTTTTATTTTCGGATATTTATACTGTCCTAAAAGCTTATGTTCATAGTTTACTTAAATACCATTTCTAAGATTCCACCCTTCAGTGTAGCATATATAAGTAGAATAATCCAATACAGTATTAGAATCTCTAAGAGAAGCGGTCTGGTAGATTAAATTGGCGAAACCGCTGGGAGGGTTCACCATTGATGAGCCACGATGTCCAAGGTAGCCTAGTGAACATGACATCTTCCCGGTAAGCGGAACACTGTGGGTTCGATTCCCATCCCTGGACACTTTTATTTTTCCGTTCATCATTACTCTTCACAATTCATCCTTTCATACTTCATCCCTAAGGTTAAAAATAATCGTTATTTCACCTCTCACTGATGGGCCAAGCCCTCCCAATATTTTTCCATCGCAGTAAGGACAGTAGAAGTTTGATTTATTTGTGAAAGAAACCCTAGCGTCTTATAATGTTTTCATTTGTTATATACAGACGGTGCGTTATACAGTGGTACCTCGACATACGATACGCCCCAACATACGAGTTTTTCGAGATACGAGCCGACGAGCAAGCGATTTTTTGCTTTGAGTTACGAGCGAAATTCGAGATACGAGTTCGGTTCGGTAGTGTTGAAGATATTAATCTGTGATTTTGAATGGGAATTTTGTATGTGGAAATTTGCTTCGAGATACGAGTAATTCAAGATACGAGCAAGGTTGCGGAACGAATTAAACTCGTATGTCGAGGTACCACTGTATATAGGTTTGTATTAATTTATACATCTCTTCAGAACAGAACTAATGTAATATATTTTATCTCTCAATATATAATAAGTATTTAAAATATGTATATAATAATGTGTATACAAAAATTATATTTATTATTAAGTTGTTAACATGATAATCCTGTTGAAGGACTGACAAGTCCGAAAGCTTGAAAATAAAAAGTTGAACAAGAAATTTAACCCTGGAAACTGTATTTATTTTATAATATATCAGCTCTGTATCCACAAATACATTGTACCTTGGAAGCAATGGTCGCCTCTCCCGTCAAAATAAACGTCATAATCTGACGCCCTCTATTGACCGTCGCCACAACTAGCGGCATCGGGTCGGTGACAAAGCCACAACACCAACTTTGGCAAACTGATAAGCGTCCACCTAAAGACCATGGTTTCGGGCTAATGGCCCTCGTCAGTCTAGGGCGGACTTTATTCCATGAGATCCACACGGGATCTAATGGAATCCTCACAATCTACCAAAGAGGTGTTTTGCTGGCAATGTGGCTCGGCCAAATCATTGTACCTTGTATGCAAACAACAACCGCTGCGTCATTTCTTCGCGTGTTAAAAAATCTCTCATTATAAAATAGCATTCAATAAAACTATCCCTTGTATATTTGGTGAAAACAAATTGTACAAAAGAGTTTAAATTGTACTGGAAACAGGTGGATAAATTAAGAAAAATACATATTCTGATCGTGCAACTGAAAGTTGCTGATGGCTTGCGCCACCTGTCGGAATAAATATCAATTTAATAAATTATTATAGTTATAATAAATTAGAAAATATAAAATATTTGGCCAATTCTGGAATAATTAAAAATCAACGGTTTGGTTGCAGGATCAAGAGATGCTTTTTTCTGAATGTCTTTTTGTTCATCGATTCTTTCGATTCCCAGAATGTACAGATTCAGGTTGAAGAAATCGGTTTAATTTGCTGAAAGAGATGTTTTAGCTGGTAATGCAGTATGCCAGACAGGATATATATCAAATTTGTACGGAGGAATATATCCATATCCGAAAAACTGAAGGAATGCTCTATTTATGTATGAGTTATCTTTTTAATCTAATTTACTATCTTTATATTGAACTTCAGAAACCTCTAATATGTACACTGTGTGACAAGGAAATTACTGAAGAACTCCCCCATTACCTGCTTAATTGTACAGCCCTTGATGCAGAGAGGAAGGCCCTATATCAACAAATTAAATGTACCAACATTTCACCCTACGTATTGCTTTCAAAAATATCAGCAAACAAATCTAAGGCAATAGCTTACTATACATTTTTTAGATCATCATTATGTAAGGACCAGTCAACAAGTGAATGACTTTGAGACGAAGAGTAAAGCCAGTTCAATTTCTATGTAAATAACACAAGATGATTATTACCTTACCCAATTGGGAGAATCTGTATGGGGCATGTCCCTAATAAAGGCTTTGTGTGTGTATTGAACTTCAGAAGACAGAGAGGATCAAAGAGGTGATAGCTGTTGCATAGAATTCATAATAAATTCACCAAGATTCAACAGTTAGCTTTGTTGAGGAGATTTATAGAGCTAGTAGAATAGTACCCTGCCACACTTGCTATACGGATGTAGTAAAGAATGGGCACCTCTCCCTTTTAATAAAATAATAAAATACATTTATTAAACAATCTATTGCTTCTCTCAGCAAAAAACTCGGATCAGGGAATATGCCATAACACCAGCTTTGGTTGTAATTCAAATATTTGAATAAAAATGTTAATTATATACACGTGCCTATAAAAAATGAACGTTAAAAATGTTATTGATTTGAAGTAAACAACGGTCTTTTGAATTTTCTTCAACAACATTGATACTATCAAGATCTGAATGTACACATATGTGGGTTGTTTTTTCCAATTTCTATAAATCAGTGTATAACTGTTACAACACCCAACTCACTCCGGACCATATATACCCGGCCATCCTTGCAATACGGATATATATATAAAATATGATTTTACCAAAATGTATTATGAATACATATATACGGATAGAGTACAGGATGTGCTAAAAAGGCACCTCTCCCTTTTAATAATAAAAATATATATAAAATATATTTACTAAACAATCCATCGCTTTTCCATCTCTGGGTAAAATGCTCAGATAAGAGTCACTACACTAGCTTTGGTGGGTGAATTCAATTATTTATATGAAAAAATGTTATTTTTATATACTCGTAAAAAAACACACACACTATGTTGAAACTTTGTAAAAATAGTACAAATGTGATATTAAGAAAAAAAAAAGGCATCTCTTTATCTAGCAACTGAAAATTGTTGATGGCTTGCACCATCTATCGGAATAAATATCAACTATTCGTTGATTTTTATTTATTCAAGAATTGACAACAAATATCCATTCTTGATTAATCAAGAAAAGCTTGTGTTTTGAAAATGTTATTGATTTGAAGTAAAAACAGCGTCTTTTAAAAATATTTTCAGCAACATTGATCAACTATCAAGACCAGAATGCACATATGTGTTTTTTATCCTACCTTTATAAATCAGTGTTTCACCGACACTACAGAATAAAGAAGTATTCAAAGTCTTCTTCTTTCTTATCTCCACTCAATCATATCAAGGTATCAAGCTTGTAAAGCTTGTTGATGGTGTCTGCCGGGGAAGAGTAGAGCTCATCAATGGATGAGTCAATACAGTCAATAATATGTTTTGGGGTTGCAGGTTGAGAATTGCACTTAGTACATAGTGGGAAAACCTTGCAATCATTCTGGAAATTCATTGTCAGTAGATGGTAGACTTAAGTCTGGAAAGTATTCAATGTAATATATGGTAGTAAATCCAATCTACAAAACAGTAACAACACCAAGAAAAAAGTAGAGAAACATCAAGAAAGTTTTATTCAAACAATCTATCAAAACGAAGCTAATTAAAAGATTGAGACGTTGTGAAAGAAAGGTGTGTGAAGAGATATTTGAGAACTTGTGTGATTTCAACAAATTTATCGCAAAATTTACCCAAGGTGATAGATATGGAGGGGAAATGTCCAGTTTAAAAAAAATCTAATTGAAACGTTCATATCGAACAATGTGTTTTTTATCTTATCTCTCTTGCTACATCCCCGTCATTAACTGGGGGGGGGGGGGGGGATATCGGTCTTGTTGAACACAGGGTCAGTAGGACTTAGATGGATTATAAAAAACCGCTGGAACTGGTGAATGTTTGGTATAAACTGTCGATTCCTGGCAGCAACCACCCGGAATTCGAATCCCGAATTGTGCTTCTTTTTGCTGATGAAAATATTGCTTCAATGGCTTCCGATTCTCTTACAAAAATCCAATCCCCATCAGCGAGTGCACGTAACCAAACGGGGCTATAGCACATTTGTAAATGCAAAAGTCGATATGTGGTGCACTTACAGTAAAAAAAAAAGCAGTTGACAACTAACTACTATCCACTATAATTATCATGGCGCCACGTGTTCTATAGATTATTTTTTAATATTCAATTGATAATAAATTACATGTTAGATCTGGGAGGGCCAATACAAGACCAGCGTACCACATGAGGTAGTAGGGAGTCATGTTGCTGAGCTAGGTCAAATATCAATAAATATTAACTTCATTGCATATCTCCCCAAAAGAACAAAAAATAAGTGCAGGCCCGGCAGGAACTATTATATCTGGAACGCCTGCTGAAAAGATTTGGCCCCATCCCTGGATTCGATCGTTTTTCAATTACTAATAAAAGATTGCCTAACTATAAAATAAGAAAGACTTCTTGTTATATTTTTTATTTAATTTGCATATCTGTTAGATGTTGTAGAAGAGTATCGGCTCGAAAGTTTGCTTATGCATATTTGCTACATTAAGGAAACACATTACAAAAAAAAATCTTATCTATTTCTATACAATAAGAATATTAGAATGGAAGGGCATGGCTCATCAGTGGTGAATTCAAGGTTTTGTACAACTTTCCGGATAAGTTGATGATAATTTTAAATTTTTAGATACTTTTAGAATGGAGCACATGATTTTTGGTTCCTATTTTGACTGGAGAGGTTTTTTGATAGAGTTTCTGGCTAATAAGATGATGGAGATCTAGCTGGAGGGTTGTGGATTCCCGATTCTTACAACCCTGAGAGACAAAAGGGTTACCCTGAGTACAAATGGCTTAATCGTTGATCCTTACAGAGGGTTCTCTAGTGATGAGCCAGGCCTTCCCATTATACTTCTCAGCACAGTACCGACTCGTGAGATATCTAATCGACAAAAACGCTATCTAATAACATCACAATGTCACGAAGTCGTGACCACAAATGTGATAAAAATGTGTCATCAAAAATACGTTACAGGAAATAACCCTACAATAATTTAAAAAGAAAACGAGCCTAAAAGAATCCCAACCTGAAATTTTCTTATCTGTATCATCAGATATGTAAGAAATAAAATCATCAATCACAACTTTTCTTTTTTAAATAAAAAACAAAGTTTGTAATATCAACACAATAGGATAAAAAAAATGATAAAATAAAAGAGCTTCCATCCTTTAGTGTACATATATAATCAGAATCGTACAATATACACTCATGGACAAAACTTAAGGAAGTTGTTCCTTTTAGAATGTATATCGGGATTCAGATAATAACTCTAGAAATATATTTGATACACGAGATAACCAAGTGTGAACAAAATTGCCTCTGTCTATTTAAAAAAAAAACAGTCGACCGGTGACATCAACAATTTAATATTTATTCCGAAAGATGGTGGCAACCATATTTGCAAATGTTCAATTTGCATAATCAGGAACTATCTTTCTCTCTCTCTCTTTTGGTCTAATATATCTAACATCTTTATTTTTCTTTCTCAAGTTTCTCATTAAATTGATAAATTCAAAGTTACCCTATCAAACCAATTCTGTTAATCATGGTCAAATACCAATATATTTTTATCTTATCGCACCCTATAATTCATTGAATCTATCAAGTATATTGCACTAATGAAAAATGTTCTCATCGTTTTTAATTCACATATATAGAGGAAACCAATTTATATATATAATGAAAAAAGATGTGTGTGAAATATATATTTCTTAACAATCCAAGATATATGAGGATTATATTGAACTAGACGAATGGCCCGGGCAACGCCCGGGTTTTACCCGAGTGCGAATATATTTTAAAAACGTTGTCTTGGATGGTCGCTATAGACTGGGTGGTCTGTATAGACAGGTGTATGTATCACACAGCTGATAACAGGGTTGTCTAGAGTGGCCGCTATAGACAGGGTGGTCTGTATAGACAGGTGTATGTATCACACTGCTGATAACAGGGTTGCCTAAAGTGACCGCTATAGACAGGGTGGTCTGTATAGACAGGTGAATGTAACACACTGGTGATAACAGGGTTGCCTAAAGTGACCGCTATAGACAGGGTGGACTGTATAGACAGGTGGATGTATCACACAGCTGATAACAGGGTTGTCTAGAGTGGCCGCTATAGACAGGTGTATGTATCACACAGCTGATAACAGGGTTATCTAGAATGGCCGCTATATACAGGGTGGTCTGTATAGACAGGTGAATGTAACACACTGATGATAACAGGGTTGCCTAAAGTGACCCGCTATAGACAGGGTGGACTGTATAGACAGGTGGATGTATCACACAGCTGATAACAGGGTTGTCTAGAGTGGCCGCTATAGACAGGTGTATGTATCACACAGCTGATAACAGGGTTATCTAGAATGGCCGCTATATACAGGGTGGTCTGTAAAGACAGGTGGATGTATCACACAGCTGATAACAGGGTTGTCTAGAGTGGTCGCTATAGGCAGGGTGGTCAGTGGTCGCTATAGACAGGGTGGTCTGTATAGTCAGGTGGATGTAACACACTGCTGATAACAGGGTTGTCTAGAATGGCCGCTATAGACAGGTGTATGTATCACACAGCTGATAACAGGGTTGTCTAGAGGGGGGCAGGGAGGACACGTGTTCGCCGGCAGCCAATTGGCGCGCATTCTATCCGTGAGCTTCAGACAGAATAAGGCAATTATATATATAGATTTTTTTTAATACATAAGTTTTGATTAAATTTGAC
>CP092878.1:18780680-18825210 GCA_030710605.1 Cordylochernes scorpioides
AGAAAATATTTGTAATTTTAAAACTTTTTTTCACAATTTTATCATGAATAGTAATGTCTGAATAAAGAGTTTTTACAAAAAATCATGGAGAGGATATCCTAGCACTATATGTAGATGTCCCCATGCCAACCAACCACAAGAAAGTGAACGATGTGAAAGACGTCAGAAGATAGTGAAAGCTAAAGAACGAGAAGGAGGAGGGGGAAGCCGACTTTCCTCAATGTTTGGAATTCCTTAATGACCAACAGCAATTAGATGGTTGGGCACGCAGGGGCAGTAAATTTTGCTCAAGTGGAGAGAGAGAGAGCCAGTGGTGAAATTGTTCCGAGAATGGATACTCATAGAGCGTACGAAAGCGTTCTGTCTAAAAAAAATTCTTAAGATATATGTTATGAAAAAAGTATCTCCTTTTCGTGCAACTGAAAGTTTCTGATGGCTTACGCCATCTATCGGAATAAATATCAACTATTCACGTTGATTTCTAATTATTCCAGAATTGGTCAATTGCCCATTCTTGATTAATCAAGAAAAGCTAACCACGGACGCGTTTCGGACTGTTGGCCCTCATCAGCGTGGTGCAAGCTGTACCTCAACGACCAAAAAACAGGTCATTCAGGCATCTTGAAAAATCATGAAACGGGTAGTTAAGGCCAGAATTGCGTGAGACCGCGACACAATGTGAAAAAAATAGGATATATGTGTCCCAATCGTTTAGAAAATGGTGTTGAAGATAAAAAAAATATCAACGTTTTTCATCACTTTTGTCGCTTTGAATAATACTGAAATTAAGACAAAGATAATTCCAAGATGCTCTGCGGTGAGGACCAGATTTGTACCTTCTGTAATTCAAAACTAAAAAATGAAATCACTCACTATATTTTTGATTGCTCTGCTCTGAAAGAAGAACCCTTATGCTCAAAACTGGGCAACTCTGTGCTTCACTTCCATCAATAATTGACAATATGACCCAGAATAAGTATATTGCTACGGCATTTTATGGTTTCCACAAGTCCATATCTCAGAAGAAGGCCAAGTGACACTCACTCCTCACTTTCTTACTGCTACTCTTTTTGTGTTGTTTTTCTTGCTTCCCTCTTTCTCTTTCTTGTTTTTTTTTCTTTCTTTTTTTTTTCTTTTTCTTCTGTCTATATCGTTATTTCCTTTGTCTCACTGCTTTGTTCTTATGCATACCTCTGGTGAATCCTGTATAGGGTCAGTGACCCTAAATAAAGGCATTTTGTTGTTGTTGTTGTTGTGTGTTGTTTGTTGACAAAGATAATCTACCTATTAGCTATAGAAACACGAGTCAGGGAGAAGAGAATCTTTATATAAGAGAACAATGGTACAAGATTTCAGGTAAGACGCCAATTCTACGGGTACAAAATGACATGAGTGGTAATGATTTATACTCACTCTTTCATGCATTTTTTTACATAATTCAAAAAAAAATTCTAACCTCTATTACTAAACCTATTATACAAAGTGTGAAATGATTGACAAAATAATATTGAAAAAAATGACTTTTCAGTTTTCCTTACAAATTTTGTATCCTCTTTATGTACTTCTGCGCTTTTACCTATCTCCAATAGTAGGCTTTCACATATATCTAAGTCTTTAATTAAAAAGGCATATATTGGATCAAAATATCATTTATTTTATCAATATTTCAGTTGGCTGAACGCCAACCTTTATCAAGGTGTTATAACATATTAAGCTAGGAATATGTTAAGTCTTAAGGAATATGTTATAACACCTTGATAAAGGCTTGCGTTCAGCCAACTGAAATATTGGTAAAATAAATGATATTTTGATCCAATATATGTCTTTTTTAATTAAAGATTTATTTATGGATTGCTCTATTTTCATATATAAGTCTGTATTCTCATGAACGTATAATCATCTACATATTTCAATTTCACTTATAACGAAGGAAAATAATATTTGCAGAATCGTTCACACATATAAATAAAGATATTTAAATTACCTCTGTCGACTATACCGTTATAAATCTTAAATTTAAGTTTGTTTATAACATTGACTTATAGTAAGTTGTGGTTTTGACAAATGTTTAAATGGTATGCTGGTGACAGTTCTCAGTGTGTCATGTAATCCTATCCACAGACGTGTGAAAGAAGGGAAAAAGTCGCTGTTCTTTGAATCTGGAAGAAAGTTCCCTCGCGGTGGTGTCAGAGGGAGGGAGGGCCGCTGACTCTACGTCCAATTACTCAGCAAGGTGTGAGTCATCCATCGACATCTTACTAACGACAAACTTACAACGACAAACACGTAGCTCCACTAATACTACGAACTGTTCGTGGTAACGTACAGCCAACTATTCGTCTTATTGTCTGGTTGTTCATATCCAGCTGATCAAATGTCTCAATTTGTTTTTAGGGAGGTTCCATAATGTCTCTATATACAATGTGTTGATGCCAAGTAGCGTTGCAGCTTGGACCCAGGAAATGATAATAGGGACATCAGAAAAGAAGCTGAACACAGCTCCACTCCCACTACTATTGGAACCATGTACAGCCAACTATCCGGGTTTTTAGTATTCACACTTATTGTCTGGTTGTTCACATCCAGCTGATCAGATGTCACGATTTATTGTTTTATGGAGATTCCATAATGTCTATACATTCAATGTGTTGATGCCAAGGATCGTTGCAGTTTGGACCTAGGAAATGATAACAGGGACATCTGAAAAGAATATGAACACAGTTCCACTCCTATTACTGTGTACCTAACTCTTGGAGCCATGTACAGATAAACTATCTGGATTGTTAGTGTTCAGACTTGTTCACATTCAGCTGATCAGATGTCACGATTTGTTTTCTTTTTAGGGATATTCCATAATGTCTATACATTCAATGTGTTAACACAAAGGAGCGTTGCAGTTTGGACCCAGGAAATGATAATAGGGACATCAGAAAAGAAGATTAACACAGATCCACTCTTTCTACTAATTGTACGTAACTCCTGGAGCCACGTACAGTCAACTATCCCGGTTGTTTGTGTTCACACTTATTGTCTGGTTGTTCACATCCAACTGATCAGATGTCGCGATTTGTTTTCTTTTTAGGGGGTTCCATAATGTCTCTACATTCAATGTGTTGACACCAAGGAGCGTTGCAGTCTGGACTCTGTAAATGATAACAGGGGCATCTGAAAAGAAGACGAACACAGCTTCACTCCTATTACCGTGTACCTAACTCTTGGGACCATGTACAGATAAACTATCCGGGTTGTTAGTGTTCACACTTATTGTCTGGTTGTATACATCCAACTGATCAGATGTTGAGGTTTGTTTTCTTTTTAGGGAGATTCCATAATGTCTCTGCATTCAATGTCTTGATACCGAGGAGCGTTGCAGTCTGGAATCTCTGGAGATGATAACAGGAGCATATGAAAGAAGCTTAACACAGCTCCATCCTACTATTAACTGTGTACCTAACTCCTGGAGTTAGGTACAGCCAACTATCCGTCTTCACACTTAGGGTCTCGTTGTTGACATCCATGATGTCACAAGGCCGGTTTGTTTTTACGAGAGAAAAGAGAATATACCTTAATATCTCTGCATTCAACGTGTTGACACCAAGGAGCGTTGCAGTCTAGTAAATCTCTAGAATTGATAACAGAGATATCTGAAAAGAAGGAGAACACAGTTCCAATCATCCTAAAATAAAGGAAAACTATGACAGATAAAAACTGACAGAATCGCTAGAAGGGATCACCACTGATATTCAGCCAGACTCTCTCTCTCTCTCTCTCTCTCTCTCTCTCTCTCTATACACAGGTTCTTTCTGAGCCTTGAGATGAGGGGAGAACGTGACTTACTGTCTGGAGGAGGACTCTCCGTCGTTGGGGAAATCTCCTCGACTGTACATAACTGTATATATTTTATTTTATCCCTCTTTTTATAATTATTATATACTACTACCATTGACTTGTGTATGAGGTCAATAAAATATTTTTAAATCTCAAATCTCTCTTTCTCTCTTCAAATAGTTGTATCACCAAAGTATAAGCCAATAGGAAATCATTTTTAATATAATAAAAAAAGTAGCGTGAAAATTATTTCAATTCTTAATACACTTTAAGAAAACGAAATGTAAAATAAAGAAGACTTACCTGAATCTGTAAAAAAAGACACACAAACCTTATTATTAATTAATAAACAGAGAAAGAGGAAGTAATACCTCGAAATATATTTTTTTGTTTTCCCACAGACTCTGATTGATTATCCTTCGATTTTAGAGAGAAAGGAGACGCGAAAATTAAGCTAAAGTAAATTTTGTTAGAACCACATAGGTTAGTCTAGGCCTAGGCGAAAACATAGTTATATGCGAAAAAAATAGTACAAATGTGATATTGTACTGGGATAAGGTGTATAAATTATGAAAAAGGCATCTTCAGCCAAAGCCATCAGCAACTTTCAGTTGCACGATAAGGAGATGCCTTTTTCATAATAGTTATATGTGTTATAAGCGTTATATGCGGGTATGTTATAACGAAACTTTACTTGAATGTATAAATATCAGCTGAATATAAACGTGTTTTTTTAGATTTAAATATCGAAACCGCTGAAAGGGTACACCACTGAGGAGCCAGGCCCTTCCTATATATTTTTTATTGCAGTAAGAGTAATAGCGCACAAATTGGTATTGTAATATATAATATGTTTATATGGATTTGACCAAGGACTTGGTTGTTGTTGTGTGATGTAATCAATATATAGCGTGAGATATTCATGTTTTCAGTTCTTATGATAATTCTGTAATAATAAAATATATAACAGTAGCATACAATATCTTTTAATAGAAACTACACTACCTATGATTACTGAATATTAGGTAGAAGAGTACACATAACAGTTATAAAAAGAAAGAGAAAGCACGCTAAGAATTCCTATTGCTGAATGTTTACGAGGTATTTCTAAATTACATCAAATTTAGCACGGAAAGATTTACACAACTATTTTGAAATGTTTTTTAAAAAGAGAAGTTTCGCTCGTAGAGATAATTAACCTACTATATTCTTATTTGCATATTATTCATTTGCATAGTTCCTGGTTTATTACATACCTGACTGGCTTCTTTTTGTTTACTACTACTGCTGGTGGTGGGGGTTGCCCGAACTTTTTTTTTTTTTTTTTCTGTATTTATCAATATACCCCAGAAGTCTTGCCAAGCGTGAAAAATAACTTTTTTTCCCTGTCTATTGAATTAAACCTATAGTTGGGAATATTGTATATTTACTCTGTGGGAACTTTCTAGATAGATATTGAAGGAGAAGGCGAATTTTTTTTTTTTTTAGAAAGTTTCATTAAAATAATTTTCTCTATATAGGTGAGAGACCACCAAAAAACATGGATTTTTTCCTGAACGTTCCTGAAGGTAGTTTCTCATTGGAGGTTAGATTATGAATATCATTTTTTTAAATAGAAAAAGTGTATTGTGTAAAACGACAATACTATCCCGTATGTGTTTCTTTTCAACGAAAAATCAAAATTTATTTCAAGGGGAAATAACGATTATTTCTAACCTTTTGGATGAGGTATGAAAGGGTGAATTGTGAAGAGTAATGATAAACGGAAAAATAAAAGTGTCCAGGGATGGGAATCGAACCCACAGTGTTTCGCTTAAAGGGCAGATGCCATGTCCACTAGGCTACCCTGGACATATTTTGCGGGATAGTATTTCAAATGTCGTTTTACAATCATAAGCTGCATTATATTATATTGTAAAAAAGTGTATATTGAAGATAAGTAAAAGTCTTTCTTAAATCAGATAAGTCACCAAAAAGTACAAGTATTTATTCAATATACATCTCTTACTTTTTTGTTCAGCGTATTTATGCAAATTGTGTATTTACGCGCGTAGAGGTATTCCTTCATTAGATAAGTCGCCCATGGGAGGTATAACTGTATTGTAACATTCATTTATTTATCTCTGAATTATTGAATCTGATTAATTGAATTTTACGCAGTAAAACATCTATCGTTACCTATTTGTTTTTTTAAATGTTAATTTTGACAATTAAACAACTTATAATTGACATCTCGTCAATCTTTACACTCAAAGGGAGTTATAATGTAATAATAATGGTAGGAATGAAGAGAGATATATACAATCGACGTAGGGCACGTCCGGATCAGGAGCTTAAAGCCGCCTTGAATCTAGACAGATCCCTGCCATTTGGGGAGTTCATGTTCGGAACATGTTTGATGATAATGTCGAAGAATTTGTCGAGTAGAATCTTGTCTTCAGGCGTGAGTAGCCCGAGGAGGTGCTCCTTTAAATGTTAATTGCATACTCCAGGTACCTGGATTAATTAATAAAAATGCTGAAGGTTTAAAAAAAAGTATCCAAAGACTCAAATAAACTATCCGATCTTATACAGTAGAATCTCCTTGTAAAGGAGAATACTTAGCTGCAAAGCCAAAGTGTCCTTTATAGAGAGGTGTCCTCTTACCAGGGAGTTACTATTTTTTATGTTAAAACTAAAAACAAATATATTGAAGAGAACATATATTATATTTATTAATTATTATAGCATATCCTTGTTTAACAATTAGTAAATGGTTACAGTGAACTAGTTAAATATCATTAAACACATTGAAAATTAATTTTATTTTTAAAAATAATATAGTTAAATCTCTCTGTCTATAGCGCCCCCTCTAAATAACGCCTTCCTCTCTATAGTGCCCGATTTTAAATATGTAGTACGATGCGATATTTACATTAAAAGTGACCTGTCTATAGCACTCCCTTTCTATAGCACCCTATTTTGGTGAGTCCCAATGTTTGGGACTAAATATATATATATTCTATTAATCTGTGAATAAATATATATCATCATTATAAACAATAAGAATAAGATGTAGAATGTAAACAACGTGGTGATATAAAAAGATAAGTATAAAGTTTAATAAACAATTTATACAAATCTTATTCTTAATTATCAAAATATAAACACCAAACACCAAGAGGGGGCCCTATAGACAGGCTTAACTGTATATTCTTTGTGAAATAAATAGTATATTATTGTGCATTAGTGTGTCATGCAGTAAGGACAGTATAAATTGTTTTATTTTGAAAAGAATCATACGTGTCTATAATAGTTTCGAATTTTGAAACAAATAGTATACAAGTGTGAAATTGTACTGGTGAATCAGGTGGATAAATTAATAAAAAGATATCTCCTGATTGTATAACTTGTTCAACTTCGATTTTTTCTATGTTGTCAGTTAGCGCGGTGAATGTCCATTATATGTAAAAATCAATAAATGGTACATTAGGGTGGTGGAGAGAGTCCATAAGCAGAATTGCTCCCAAGTATACAGTGGTACCTCGACATACGAGTTTAATTTGTTCCGCAACCTTGCTCGTATCTTGAATTACTCGTATCTCGAAGCAAATTTCCCCATACAAAATTCCCATTTAAAATCACAGATTAATATCTTTAACACTACCGAACCGAACTCGTATCTCGAATTTCCCTCGTAACTCAAAGCAAAAAATCACTTGCTCGTCGGCTCGTATCTCGAAAAACTCGTATGCTGGGGCGCTCGTATGTCGAGGTACCACTGTACATGATACACCAGGCTGGTGGGTTGTTAGCGACTATTTCTATAGTAAGTTCACCACATGTTTACACATGTAGAAAGCTGTTCAACTTTTGCACTTACGAGGTATCAGATTACTTGCACTCATTGCATTGGGAGATATTGAAGCATTTTTTTTACTTCAGGACACAATGCAAGGCAATCCTGAGCTGTGGTTGTCATACATCCAAGGTGTACATTACTCTTTCCTGAATACAACAGTAAAATGGGATGGTAGCTGGGAGAATTCGGATGGTGGAGAGAGACGTCCGTTGTGTGGAGATGTCCCGTTAGCGTGAGTGTCCGCTATGGGAGATGCAATACTGTATAAGTAATTTTAGAACAGGTATGAAAATTATACCGAAAATGTTTCTTTTAAACGAAAAATCGAAATTTATATTATATTCTATTATAAATTACTTTATATAATACTAGACGGGTGACCCGGGCTTCGCCCCGGGATTGACCCGTGTGCATATCTACCCGAGTGATATATATTTAGATAAGATTTTTTTTATAATTGTTTGTTATTAGTATTATCTATTTGTTTGCATCAGCATAATTTAATCTAATATTTGATAGAGGGCGCTGTTCGTGAGCTAAGTAGAATAATTTGAATACATAGTTTTAATAATTGATTTATATATATTTTTAAAATAGCCTATCGTCTTCCCCGTATTTTTTTACCTATGTATGGAAATTTTGGTTTGAATTAGTGAACTACCTCGAATTTGTATACCGGACATACAAACAAACAAACATACAAACATTGATTTATATATATATAAATTTACGAACGGAAAAATATGTCCAAGGTAGCCTAGTGGACATGGCATCTGTCCGGTAAGCAGAACACTGTGGGTTCGATTCCCATCCCTGGACACTTTTATTTTTCCGTTTATCAATACTCTTCATAATTCATCCTTTCATACTTCATCCCTAAGGTTAGAAATAATCGTTATTTCTCCTTAAAATGAATTTCGATTTTTCGTTCTAAGAAACATTTGCGGTATAATTTTCAAACCTGTTCTAAAATCATAAGACGCATTATATTGTATATATGTAATTTATATAAAAAATTAAATTCGAAAGATAAAATCCTCTGAAATGTTAATAATAATATATAACGGCTTTCAAATTAACTAAAAAAGTTTTTAAAAGTTTTCAATTTATGATTAGATGAATCCTGTTTCAAAATAACTTTATTATATACAGTAAAACCTCAATGAAAAGACACTCATGCTAGAGGACATCTCTCTGTAAAGGATAGTTTTCATTTGCAAAATTACCATTTTTACTATTTAGTAACTCTCTAGTAAGAGGACACCTCTCCCTAAAGGACACTTTGGCTCTGCAATTAGATGTCCTTTACAGGGAGGTTGTACTGTATAAGATACAATATTTTATTTAAGAGTTCTTTACCAGCGGTTTCGCCAATTTAATAAACCAGACTGCTTCTTAGAGCTGTAATACTGTATTGGACAATTCTGCCTATATATGCTACACTGAAGGGTGGAATCTCAGAAATGGTATTTAGGTAAACTATGGACATAAGCTTTTAGGACAGTAGAATTACATTTAAATATTCTTCTTTAGTTTTTCTTCTCTTGAAGAGGTCTTGGTCATCAATGGTACCATGCTTCTTTGAATTCTACTCTTTATTTCTTATGGTGCATTAGCGCGCCGTTATCAAAATACAAAACTATTGTAGACGCGTATGATTCTTTTAAAAATAAACATGGAGGGTTCATCACAGATGAGCCAGGTCCTCCCATTAAATTTTCCATTGCAGTATGGTCAGTAGAAATTGTTTTATTTTTAAAAGAATCAGACGCGTCTATAATAGTTTCGTATCTTTATTTCTTACAGCTTGGTATCTCTCAACCTTCATCCTACCGTCGTTCCCTTCAGACTTCACAGATTTCATCATCAGACCACTATGCCCCATCCAATTCTTTTGTCATTTACGGATGACCTTCAATTGGCCTCGTCCATTTCCCAATCTTCTCAAAACCTTTTCATTCTTGATCCTGTGTCAATCTCTCTTATTCATTCTGTTCTCAAACTCCGCCCTTACCGGTCCCAAGCCCGGATGAAAAAGGAGGAGGGGGAGCAGTAACAAGCTCACTAAAAAACCTGGGCTCAGCTGGCCCGGCTGATAGTACCCTGTAAGGGCTCCAGGAATACAGGATGAGCAGCGTTTGTACTCCATGTTAGGAGCGGCTGCACATGGTGTCTGTCCCTCATGTCAGAGGCGGTCATTTCTTTTGGAGCTAAGTCGGCCTGCCACTGAGTAGTGCTCCCAGTCTTAATGACAAAGGCAGACGCATTCTACTTCACCCAGTGTGGAGATAAGAAAGAAGAAGAAGATTCTGTTCTCTTACAGAATAAATACTTCAAATCTACTTTCCTCTGTCTTTCCCATTATCTCCAAACCATACAACATCATACAACAATCAGAGTTTTCACCAAACTTCTCTTAATTCTCGACTAAGCCATCTTTTGGCAGTTCTTCTTTCTTTTATACAATAACACCCTAAAGAAATATGTTTTTTAATAAATTAGAGGAGAGAGCACAAAGAGAGAGAAAGAGAAATCCCATAAAATTGTCTAATTGCCAAGTGACAAGTAAAAAATCATACATATAAAAATATATTATAAAGAAAATAAAGTCTCCAGGGTTAAGTTTCTTGTTCAAATTTTATTCTCTAGCTTTCTGACCTATCAGTCCTTCCACAGAAATAAATACACAAAAAGAAGACGAGAGGAGACCAAATTTAGTTCATACATGTATTGATAAGGGCCAAAATCTGAAACCACTGTATATAAATTGAATTTCTTTCTGAATTTGTCAAAACTGATGTTATGGCTGATTCTTTATCGCCATCATTACGTTTTGTATTGGGATTATAAACCTAGGGAATGGTTTTAATGTATTTTGAAAGGGAGCGGTGCCACTTTTGGTACATGTACACTCATAGACAAAACTTAAGGAAGTTGTACCTTTTATCATGTATATCAGGATTCAGACAATAACTCTGAAAGATAACACAGTGACCTTTATTAAAGACACATGAGATAACCAAGTATGAACAAAATTGCCTCTGTCTCCTTCATAAAAAAAAAACAAACAGAAAACCGGTGACATCAAAGACTTTACACTTTAAGTATTTGGCCAATTCTGGAATAATTAAAAATCAACGAGAATAGTTGATATTTATTCCGATAGATGGCGCAAGCCATCAGCAACTTTCAGTAGCACGATAAGGAGATGCCTTTTTTCATACTTTATTAAGAGTTTTGTTCATGTGAGTAATAAAATATATTATCTTTAAGGAGAATAAGAATAGGGATTGAAGAAATAAATGCATTGTCACAGAGGCCGGTGAAGAAATGCCGAGAGGGAGAATATGCAAAGAGGCAGTCGGCGACATTCCGGGGACAGGCAATGACAAGTCAGAATTGCCAGGATGCAAATCAAGACTAACGGCATCGAACTGAGGAATTTGGTGCCCGTACATCTTGTCAGGTGATGGACACGAGGAGGGTGTTATGCAACGGACGGTGTTCTTACATCATCCAAGCTTCCTTTCACGTCACATTTGTTGGAAGTTAGGTTTAAGGCTTAACGGTTTGGGTTCTACAGAACATTCAAACACACAATCTGGAAATTTACAAATAAAATTAACAAAAAGATTCTTTTCACTAAAATTAAGCAAGTTTTATGGAAAATTCCTCTCCCCTCTAGAGGCCCATATTTCACAATCTAAGTAAAAATGAAGAGATTTCTTAAAAAAAATATTTACGTTTGCATGCGAGGGGGTTTTATTGTATACGGAAATGAATTCGCTAAATTAACTGATTGAATTTTAAAAATTAAAAGTATAGGTAAATTCAGAGAAGGACAATACACGTGTAAATCCAGAAAATATTATCTTTTACATAGATAATAAATATATCTAAAAATATATATTAATATTTCTTCCAAAATCACTTTATTAGGTACCGCTCAACAAGAACAACCTAGTTTATGATAATTGTAACAATGAATATGAAGGTTATTCACATATTAAACAAAATGTTATCGAGGGATTCAATCCCGGTTCATGGCTGTCGGGAAACGAGGGTGTTACCTACTCGTTCACAATAATTAATATTCTGGTTGGTTGGTTCAAAATATCACATTAATAGGTACCGCTCAACAAGAGCAACCTAGTTTATGATAATTGAAACAGTGAATAATATGTGAAGGTTGTTGACATATTAAACAAATTTTAACGCGGGATTCAATCCCGGTTCATGACTGTCGGGAATCGAGGGTGTTATCCACTCGTCCATCGACTTTATATGTTAATTAATATTCCAATATATATATATTATTTCATTTTAACAAAAGATTCAAGAGATTATTTTGTAAATAATCAGTGAATATTTGGAGAGGATGAAAGAATCTGACAACAGTGCTCGTGAGAAATTGACCATCATTCCGCTACAAGGTCTTCATGGGAATTCAAGGTCGGAATTCCATTCAGACGTTCTCCTTTATCATCATTATCTGTTGGTTCTAAACTCCGTCGTGTTCTCTTCCTTCACCTCAACATTGAGTAAACGAACGAGTACGTTCTATTGTATGTTATAGACGATTTTTTATAAATAAAACAAACTTCCTACTCTCCTTACTACGATGTTAAATATTGGAAGTACCCCTGGATCATCATTAGGGCCTCCAATCCCGGGATCCCGGGATTGAGAAAAAAGCAATCCCGAATCCCGGGATTGAAAATATGTACCGGGATTGGAAGCCCTAATCATCATCGATAAACCCTCCCAGCGGTTTCGCCAGTTTAATCTACCATACCACTTTAAAGAGTTTTATTATTATATTTTGACGATTCTAGGGGTTCTATAAAAAGAGAAAAAGTTGGAACACAATTTGGCAAAGAACCACCACCTCGTCGGTCAATAAGAAAGTGGAACAAAAACTTTATGGAGAACCCCTGGATAATCATCGGTGAACCCTCCCAGCGGTTTCGCCAGTTTAATCTAACATACCACTTTATAGAGCTTTATTACTATATTTTGAAGATTCTAGGGGAGCTATAAAAAGAGAAAAAGTTGAAACGATTTGGCAAAAAACACCACTTCGTCGGTCAATAAGAAAGTGGAACAAAAACTTCACGGAGAACAACAAGCTGTGTGGATATGAAAAATAATACTGGCCTGTAAACTGGGTTATAAGGTACCTTTTAGGATATCCTCTGTATAATTAGGTGAAAATGTATAAGTTCTGGAATAAAGTGTGGCTTTTTGCTATGTATCACGGCACTGTTATAGTATACAGTGTGTGTGTAACCATCATCATACTTCATTACAAATCTTTTTTGTGTTATAAAATAAAGCTTCCAAGGTTAAAGTTTCTTGTTCATTTTTTTTATTTTCAAGCTTTCGGACTTGTCAGTCCTTCAACAGGAATAATAAATATGATGATTATATTATTTTTATATACAAATTAATTTAAATATTAATGATATTGAAAAAGGGGAGAAAATATATATTACATTCTTTTGTGTTAATCGAATGCAAATCAACTGGGTTACATGCGTCTCTACACAGAAGTCTCTACCAACCTACAAGATCTACTCGCCTCAGGATGTCCTGTAATAGTTGTCTAAGGGATAATGATGAAATTTTGCCGTAAAGAGAGCTCAAAATCAAAATAATGGAAGAAATATTTGCACGTCCCACACAGCTGTCAGAGAGTGTTGAAACATCTTTTGGAATTTTAGGTACTTGTGTTGGTATTTACTTTAAACATTGTGATGTTGGAGATATTGGGCAAGTTCTCTCAGAGTTTAGAGTAGTATGAGCTCTCTTGATGAACTACCTGATTTTCTCGTCTCTCATTGGAGCTACGTCAAAATTATTCTTTTTTAAATTTGAACAAAAACGAGAGTAGACAGAACCATCGTCAGTAGAGAACGTCATTGGTGAAGAACTGGGACTGTGTCATCAGTATAAAAACCTGAGAACATTAACTAGGATCATCACTACTGTATAATTAGGGCCATCATTAATATAAGAACTAGGGCCCATCAGTACATGGCTAGGAGCGTCTTCAGTACATGACGAGGACCGTCATCAGTCCAAAACTATGGTCGTCCTCAATGCAGAACTAGAAGCATCACTAGTGCAAAAACTAAGGATATCCTCAATGCAGAACTAGAAGCATCATCGGTTCAAAAACTAAGGATATCGTCAATGCAGAACTAGAAGAATCATCAGTCCAAAAACTAAGGATATCGTCAATGCAGAACTAGAAGAATCATCAGTCCAAGAACTAAGGATATCGTCAGTCCAAGAACTATGGATATCGTCAGTGCAGAACTAGAAGCATCATCGGTTCAAAAACTAAGGATATCGTCAATGCAGAACTAGAAGAATCATCAGTCCAAAAACTAAGGATATCGTCAATGCAGAACTAGAAGAATCATCAGTCCAAAAACTAAGGATATCGTCAATGCAGAACTAGAAGAATCATCAGTCCAAAAACTAAGGATATCGTCAATGCAGAACTAGAAGAATCATCAGTCCAAGAACTAAGAATATCGTCAATGCAGAACTAGAAGAATCATCAGTCCAAGAACTAAGGATATCTTCAATGCAGAACAAGAAGAATCATCAGTCCAAGAACTAAGGATATCGTCAATGCAGAACTAGAAGCATCATCAGTCCAAAAACTATGGGCGCCTTCAATACAGAACTAGAAGAATCATCAGTGCAAAAACTAAGGATATCGTCAATACAGAACTAGAAGCATCATCAATCCAAAAACTATGGGCGCCTTCAATACATAACTAGAAGAATCATCAGTGCAAAAACTAAGGATATCGTCAATAGAGAACTAGAAGCATCATCAATCCAAAAACTATGGGCGCCTTCAATACATAACTAGAAGAATCATCAGTGCAAAAACTAAGGATATCGTCAATACAGAACTAGAAGCATCATCAATCCAAAAACTATGGTCGTCTTCAATACAGAACAAGACGCATCATCAGTCCAAAAACTATGGGCGCCTTCAATACATAACTAGAAGAATCATCAGTGCAAAAACTAAGGATATCGTCAATACATAACTAGAAGCATCATCAATCCAAAAACTATGGTCGTCTTCAATACAGAACAAGACGCATCATCAGTCCAAAAACTATGGTCGTCTTCAATACGGAACAAGACGCATCATCAGTCCAAAAACTATGGTCGTCTTCAATACGGAACAAGACGCATCATCAGTCCAAAAACTATGGTCGTCTTCAATACGGAACAAGACGCATCATCAGTCCAAAAACTATGGTCGTCTTCAATACGGAACAAGACGCATCATCAGTCCAAAAACTATGGTCGTCTTCAATACGGAACAAGACGCATCATCAGTCCAAAAACTATGGTCGTCTTCAATACGGAACAAGACGCATCATCAGTCCAAAAACTATGGATATCGTCAGTGCAGAACTAGAGGAATCATCAGTACAGGACTAGAGCAGTTATTGTTCAGTACCACTACATGTGATCTTACAAGAAAAGCCTCACGACAATAGAGTTTCCTCCCACATAAATCAAATACCAACAAAGCATTAGCTGGCCGGGAGAATGGCACGACAGAAATCTGACACCACAGAAGCTGATTGTTTGTTCAGTTGGAGTTTGGTTCCGTCTTTGAAATGTGACCTCCCCACTTCTGGAACTTGGAGAATTCGGGAGAGAGAGCTGGAAGGTTTCAGAAAATGAAATTAACCAGAAAACTGAATCTCCACACACTTGTCATCATATAACACAAACCTGGAATGACACAATAACGACACAAAAGGTACAAAACTAAAATGACACAAACCAAAATAGCACAGACCTAGACTGACACACACTTGAAATGATATAGACCTGGAATGGTACAGAGGTTGAATGGTACGGACATATAATGAAACACAAATCTGGAATAACACAATAACGCCACAGAAAGGTACAAAAACTGGAATGACACAAACCTGAAATGACACAAACCAAAATAGCACAGACCTAGATTGACACAAACCTGAAACGATATAGACTTAGAATGGTACAGAAATTGAATGGCACGGGCATATAATGACACAAATCTGGAATGACACAATAAAGTCACAAAAGGTAAAATACTAGAATGACACAAACCAAAATAGCACAGACCTAGATTGACACAAGTCTGAAATGATATAGACTTAGAATGGTACAGAAGTTGAATGGCACGGACGGACAAATAATGACAAAAACCTGGAATGACACAATAAGGCAACAAAAGGGACAAAACTAAAATGACACAAACCTAAAATAGCACAGACCTGGAGTGACACAAACCAAAATAGCATAGACTTTGAAGGTCACAAACTTGAAATGATATAGACCTGTAATGTGGTAGAGAAGTTGAAATGGCACAAACTTGGGATATAGCAAACATGGAAAAATTTGGAAGTTGTTTAGCAAAAAACAAGTTTTTAAAAAACGATGAGATATAAGGAAGTTTTCCACATTTTTCTAAACTATAGTTAGAAATTCTTCAATATCCCCCCAGGCTTTGCACGTCAATAAGGCACTGAAGAAGATTCATTACGAAAGTCTAACTGTGCATCGTATCATATATGCAAATATAGTCTCAATATTAATATTTGCTTTTGTTCTAACAGATATGGGGTTTTATTAACTCAATATTAAAGGTAATAAAAGCAAATATATAATAGCTGAGATCTCCTTCAAATTCCTGATGGAAAAATCAAATTTGCATATAGGGTACTTCTATAATATACTTCAATAAAAGCAAAAAAAAAAACGATATTATAGAAAATTCATTTTTATTTCTAAAAAAAAAGTTAAATTATTTATACGATTTTTATTGAGCTCCATCAGTGAATATTCTAGGCAAGGCAATAAAAATAAATGGCGAGAAAATGGCTCCCTGCCCCAACAAAAAAATGTATATTACGTCAGACGACGAGGTTTCCTAACTGCCCCTCCCGCCAAAAATGTTAGGCTTAGCGGGGAGCAAGATCGATGGTATGCAAATTGGGCTACTGGGCCCTGGCCCCCTCCCTATCTAATATCTTAATTGGGTTATTCATACAGGAAGCTAAGTCCAAACCAAACAGATGGAATCTAATCTCTAGACTGCTCAGTTATGCAAATGAAAAATGACCAGAAAGTTTGTTTGGAACCCATTCTGAAAGGTAGTGTTATCTATTTATGTCGGTGAAGAGCACTACTGGCTGTTTTCGACAGTAATCTGACAAATAAGATGACAGAATAGCTTGCTATTTCTAATGTATAATGGGAGAGAATATGTAGGAAGGGCTGGCTCATCGCTAAAGAAAACAACCAGCTGTTTTGTCAGTTGAATCATCTATCATCTGACAACTATGACGGCGGAGTTCTTTGATCAAACAGCTGCCTTCTGTTGATCACATTTCCCATCTCACATCAACCCAACAGTCGAAGTTATGTAAAAAGAAATACAGAACTGAAATATCCACTTATTAAAAGTAATAACTTTTTTATTGTATGTGGAGTATAAACTTCATTATTGATTACCCCTATAGTACAAACGTTAAGTAACAAAATCATTTTATTATGAATTTTAAAAATCTATCGAGCAAAATTTGTCTTTATATTTGTTATAATCTTCATATAGTGCGAGTTGAATAAAACAAACCATTGTAGGCGTTTTTGAAGCAAGAAGTTGAATATTCTTTGAGTGTGAAAGCTTGTAAAAAATAGGAACTTACCCTCTATTATTAATTTGTTTATTTTTTGCTTTGTCGTCTGTTTTGCACAAGTTGAATTTGATTAGAACGATGTATGTAAATTAGATGATTCTTTTGTTGACTTAAATACGAGGTAATTTACTCGTTTCTATATATATCTAAAATGTTTAACGTTTAATAAATTAATTTTATAAATCTGAGAGTTGTCTTCAAAAACGATCCAACAGTTTTAAAATTGCATATTTATTTTTTCATATTACTAACCCAATATGTAATACATATGCAAATATATAATTTTAATAATCTTTCTATAGTTTTCAAAAAATATAATAATCAGCAATTTCATAGTTTATTCCTTAACTTTAGCACACCAGTGTATTTTTTAAAAAGCTGCTTCTGTCTTTTTAATCACAGAAGCATCTAGGAGAAGGAATTCATATGGGATAATAAAATCGATAGCGTAGAAAACTAGTATAAAGACATCCAAACATATTCTAGGGATAAGTTGGATGTTTTGGCTTATTTACTCAAATTTGGCCTTAACCACCCATTTCTTGATTTCTCAGGAAGCCTCTTGGACCAGCCTTTTAGGACGTTGAGGTTCAGCCTGCAATAAGTTGACGAGTGCCAACATCCCGAAAAGCGTACGTAGTTGGTTTTTCTTGATTTATCATGAAAATGGAATAAACCAAATTTATTTAACGGTCCGCCATTTAAAATGCTCATTTGAGCGACCAGGATATGTCTTTGTTGTTGTTCATAGATTGAATTGAACGAAGGAGTAGGCGACTGTGAGTGAGTTGGCAAATTAAGGAGTCAACCATAGAGGCAAATGGCCTAGTGACCTACAAAATATAATGGGTATGTAGGTATGTAAATATGGATATGTAGGTATGCAACTCTGGTGGATATGTAGGTATGCAACTCTGGTGGATATGTAGGTATGTAAATATGGATATGTAGGTATGCAACTCTGGTGGATATGTAGGTATGCAACTCTGGTGGATATGTAGGTATGTAAATATGGATATGTAGGTATGTAACTCTGGTGGATATTAGGTATGTAAATATGGATATGTAGGTATGCAACTCTGGTGGATATGTAGGTATGTAAATATGGATATGTAAGTATGTAAATATGGATATGTAGGTATGTAAATATGGATATGTAAGTATGTAAATATGGATATGTAGGTATGTAACTCTGGTGGATATTAGGTATGTAAATATGGATATGCAGGTATGTAAATATGGAAATATGAAGGTATGTAAATCCGATGGACATGTAGGTATGTAAATGTTATATCGAATCCTTTAAAAACTTTTCAAAGGAGAGAAATCAACAAAGAAGAAATTTTCAATTACTCCCCCCCCCCCCCCCCAAAAAAAAAATAGTATATGTGTAAAAAAATATGTTATTGAGTTAACGGATCTTTGAAACACTTTTTAAAAAGAGAAGAATTAGAAAAACACAAAATTTGCTATTACAAAAAAAAATTAAAAAGTTTTCGATATAAAATAACTTTTTTATTAAAAAAAAAAAAGGAGAGGTGTAAATAAGGTATTTACAGATAAGAAATCTTTCAAACACTAAGTAGAAGGAGTGGGAGGGGAGAAATATTTCGTTAAAAAAAAAGCAAAAGTTTTCGAAGCTCCAGGTAAAAGTGAGCAGACGATACTTACTGGGCAGACGATGAAGAACTTCTGACCTCCACCACAGAGTGGTTATCTATTTAATTGGGCAGTGTGGCCAGATCTTGAGCAAGTACACCACCACCCCACGGGGGAGGGAGGGGTCAGTCTCCTTTGACAACGCCGGTTAATTGAGATGCCGTCGTTTGTAAGAAATATTTAGGACTTGTGGTGGTGGAATTACGTCTGTCAACTCTAAAAAAGAGGAATCCTGGTTCGGCGGACTTGAAACGGACCATTGAACATTTTTATTTTCGGATATTTATACTGTCCTAAAAGCTAATGTTCATAGTTTACTTGAATACCATTTCTGAGATTCCACCCTTCAGTGTAGCATATATAAGCAGAATAATCCAATACAGTATTAGAAGCTCTAAAGAAGCGGTCTGGTGGATTAAATTGGCGAAACCGCTGGGAGGGTTCACCACTGATGAGCCACGATGTCCAAGGTAGCCTAGTGGACATGACATCTGCCCGGTAAGCGGAATACTGTGGGTTCGATTCCCATCCCTGGACACTTTTATTTTTCCGTTCATCATTACTCTTCACAATTCATCCTTTCATACTTCATCCCTAAGGTTAAAAATAATCGTTATTTCTCCTCTCACTGATGAGACAAGCCCTCCCAATATTTTTCCATCTCAGTAAGGACAGTAGAAGTTTGATTTATTTGTGAAAGAAACCCTAGCATCTTATAATGTTTTCATTTGTTATATACAGACGGTGCGTTATACAGTGGTACCTCGACATACGAGCGCCCCAACATACGAGTTTTTCGAGATACGAGCCGACGAGCAAGTGATTTTTTGCTTTTAGTTACGAGCGAAATTCGAGATACGAGTTCGGTTCGGTAGTGTTGAAGATATTAATCTGTGATTTTGAATGGGAATTTTGTATGGGGAAATTTGCTTCGAGATACGAGTAATTCAAGATACGAGCAAGGTTGCGGAACGAATTAAACTCGTATGTCGAGGTACCACTGTATATAGGTTTGTATTAATTTATACATCTCTTCAGAACAGAAATAATGTAATATATTTTATCTCTCAATATACAATAAGTATTTAATATATGTATATAATAATGTGTATATAAAAATTGTATTTATTATTAAGTTGTTAACGTGATAATCCTGTTGAAGGACTGACAAGTCCGAAAGCTTGAAAATAAAAAGTTGCACAAGAAACTTAACCCTGGAAGCTTTTTTTTATTTTATAATATATCAGCTGTATCCACAAATACATTGTACCTTGGAAGCAATGGTCGCCTCTCCCGTCAAAATAAACGTCAAAATCTGACGCCATCTATTGACCGTCGCCGCAACTAGCGGCATCGGGTCGGTGACAAAGCCACAACACCAACTTTGGCAAACTGATAAGCGTCCACCTAGAGACCATGGTTTCGGGCTAATGGCCCTCGTCAGTCTAGGGCGGACTTTATTCCATGAGATCCACACGGGATCTAATGGAATCCTCACAATCTACCAAAGAGGTGTTTTGCTGGCAATGTGGCTGGGCCAAATCCTTGTACCTTGTACGCAAACAACAACCGCTGCGTCATCTCTTCGCGCGTTAAAAAATCTCTCATTATAAAATAACATTCAATAAAACCACCCCTTGTATATTTGGTGAAAACAAATTGTACAAAAGAGTTTAAATTGTACTGGAAACAGATGGATAAATTAAGAAAAAGACATATTCTGATCGTGCAACTGAAAGTTGCTGATGGCTTGCGCCACCTGTCGGAATAAATATCAATTTAATCAATAATTAGAGTTATAATAAATTAGAAAATATAAAATATTTGGCCAATTCTGGAATAATTAAAAATAAACGGTTTGGTTTCAGGAGATACCTTTTTCTGAATGTATTTTTGTTCATCGATTCTTTCAATTCCCAGAATGTACAGATTCAGGTTGAATAAATCGGTTAAATTTGCTGAAAGATATGTTTTAGCTGGTGATGCGGTATGCCAGACAGAATATATATCAAATTTGCACGGAGAAATATATCCATATCCGAAAAACTGAAGGAATGCTCTATTTATGTATGAGTTATCTTCTTCAATCTACTTTATTATCTTTATATTGAACTTGAGAAACCTCTAATATGTACACTGTGTGACAAGAAAATTACTGAAGAACTCCCCCATTACCTGCTTAATTGTACAGCCCATGATGCAGAGAGGAAGGCCCTATATCAACAAATTAAATGTACCAACATTTCACCCTACGTATTGCTTTCCAAAATATCAGCAAACAAATCTAAGGCAATAGCTTACTATAAATTATTTAGATTATCATTATGTAAGGACCAGTCAACAATTGAATGACTTTGAGACGAAGAGTAAAGCCAGTTCTATCTTACTACCTATGTAAATAACACAAGATGATTGTTACCTTACCCAATTGGGAGAATCTGTATGGGGCATGTCCCTAATAAAGGCTTTGTGTGTGTGTATTGAACTTCAGAAGACAGAGAGGATCAAAGAGGTGATAGCTGTTGCATAGAATTCATAAATTCACCAAGATTCAACAGTTAGCTTTGTTGAGGAGATTTATAGAGCTGGTAGAATAAATAACCTGCCACACTTGCTATACGGATGTAGTAAAGAATGGGCACCTCTCCCTTTTAATAAAAGAATAAAATACATTTATTAAACAATCCATTGCTTCTCTGAACCAAAAAACTCAGATCAGGGAATATACCATAATACCAGCTTTGGTTGTAATTCAAATATTTAATAAAAAATTGTAATTATATACACGCGCGTATAAAAATGAACGTTAAAAATGTTATTGATTTGAAGTAAACAGCGGTCTTTTTAATTTCTTTAACAACATTGATACTATCAAGACCAGAATGTACACATATGTGGGTTGTTTTTTCCTATTTCTATAAATCAGTGTATAACTGTTACAACACCCAACTCACTCCGGACCATATATACCCGGCCATCCTTGCAATACGGATATATATATAAAATATGATTTTACCAAAATGTATTATGAATAAATATATACGGATATAGTACAAGATGTGCTAAAAAAGGCACCTCTCCCTTTTAATAATAATAAAAAAAGATATAAAATACATTTACTATATAATCCATCGCTTCTCTATCTCTGGGTAAAATGCTCAGATAGAGTCACTACACTAGCTTTGGTGGGTGAATTCAATTATTTATATGAAAAATGTTATTTTTATATACTCGTAAAAAAACACACACACTGTGTTGAAACTTTGTAAAAATAGTACAAATGTGATATTAAGAAAAAAAAAAGGCATCTCCTTATTTAGCAACTGAAAATTGTTGATGGCTTGCACCATCTATCGGAATAAATATCAACTATCCGTTGATTTTTATTTTTATTCAAGAATTTACAACAAATAACCATTCTTGATTAATCAAGAAAAGCTTGTGTTTTGAAAATGTTATTGATTTGAAGTAAAAACAGCGTCTTTTAAAAATATTTTCAGCAACATTGATCATCTATCAAGACCAGAATGTACATATGTGTGTTTTTCTCCTATATTTATAAATCAGTGTTTCACCGACACTACAGAATAAAGAAGTATTCAATGTCTTCTTCTTTCTTATCTCCACTCAATCATATTAAGGTATCAAGCTTGTAAAGCTTGTTGATGGTGTCTGCCAGGGAAGAGTAGAGCTCATCAATGGACAAGTCAATACAGTCAATAATATGTTTTGGGGTTGCAGGTTGAGAATTGCACTTAGTACATAGTGGGAAAACCTTGCAACAATTCTGGAAATTCATTGTCAGTAGATGGCCAGACTTGAGTCTGGAAAATATTCAATGTATAATATATGGTAGTAAATCCAATCTACAAAACTGTAACAACACCAAGAAAAAGGTAGAGAAACATAAAGAAAGTTTTATTCAAACAATCTATCAAAACGAAGCTAATTAAAAGATTGAGACGTTGTGAAAGAAAGATGTGTGAAGAGATATTTGAGAACTTGTGTGATTTCAACAAATTTATCGCAAAATTTACCCAAGGTGATAGATATGGAGGGGAAATGTCCAGTTCAAAAAAATCTAATTGAAACTTTATATCGAACAATGTGTTTTTTATCTTATCTCTCTTGCTACACCCCCGTCGTTAACTGGGGGGGGGGGGGGGGGGGGAATCGGTCTTGTTGAACGCAGGGTCAGTAGGACTTAGATGGATTATAAAAAACTGATGGAACTGGTGAATGTTTGGTATAAACTGTCGATTCCTGGCAGCAACCACCCGGAATTCGAATCCCGCATTGTGCTTCTTTTTCCTGATAAAAAGATTGCTTCAATGGCTTCCGATTCTCTTACAAAAGTCCAACCCCCATCAGTGAGTGCAAGTAACCAAACGGGGCTATAGCACATTTGTAAATGCAAAAGTCGATATGTGGTGCACTTACAGTAAAAAAAAGCAGTTGCCAACTAATACCAACCATGATTATCATGGCCACGTGTACTAAGGATAATTTTTTAATATTCAATTGATAATAAATTACATGTTAGATCTGGGAGGGCCAATACAAGACCAGCGTACCACATGAGACAGTAGGGTGTCATGTTGCTGAGCTAGGTCAAATAACAATAAATATTAACTTCATTGCATATCTCCCCAAAAGAACAAAAAATAAGTGCAGGCCCGGCAGGAACTATTATATCTGGAACGTCTGCTGAAAAGAATTGGATTCGATCGTTTTTTAATTACTAATAAAAGAATGCCTAACCATAAAATAAGAAAGACTTCTTGTTATATTTTTTATTTAATTTGCATATCTGTTAGGTGTTGTAGAAGAGTATCGGCTCGAAAGTTTGCTTATGCGTATTTGATACATTAAGGAAACATTACAAAAAAATCTTATTTATTTTTATACAATAAGAATTTTAGAATGGAAGGGCATGGCTCATCAGTAGTAAATTCAAGGTTTTGTACAACTTTCCGGATAAGTTGATGATAATTTTAAATTTTTAGATACTTTTAGAATGGAGTACATGATTTTTGGTGCCTATTTTGACTGGAGAGGTTCTTTTGATAGAGTTTCTGGCTAATAATATGATGGAGATCTAGATGGAGAGTTGTGGATTCTCGATTCTCAAAACCCTGAGATAGAGAAGGGTTACCCTGAGTACAAATGGCTTAATCGTTGATCCTTACAGAGGGTTCTCTAGTGATGAGCCAGGCTTTACCATTATACTTCTCAGCACAGTACCGACTCGTGAGATATCTAATCGACAGTGAGATATCTACTAACATCACAATGTCACGAAGTCGTGACCATAAATGTGATAAAAAATGTGTCACAATATTTTGTGTCATCAAAAATGCGTTACAGGAAATAACCCTACAATAATTTAAAAAGAAAACGAGTCTAAAAGAATCCCAACCTGGAATTTTCTTATCTGTATCATCAGATATGTAAGAAATAAAATAATAAATTACGTATTTTCTTTTTCAAATAAAAAACAAACTTTGTAATATCCACACAATACGATAAAAATAAATTGATAAAATACCAGAGCTCCCAACCTTTAGTGTGCATATATAATCAGAATCATCCAATATACACTCATGGACAAAATTTAAGGAAGTTGTTCCTTTTAGAATGTATATCGGGATTCAGATAATAACTCTAGAAATATATTTGATACACGAGATAACCAAGTGTGAACAAAATTGCCTCTGTCTCCTTCAAAAAAAAAAAAAAAAAAACAGACGACCAGCGACATCAACAATTTAATATTTATTCCGAAAGATGGTGGCAACCATATTTGCAAATGTTCAATTTGCATAATCAGGAACTATCTTTCTCTCTCTCTCTCTTTTGGTTTCTCAAGTTTCTCATTAAATTGATAAATTCAAAGTTACCCTATCAAACCAATTCTGTTAATCATGGTCAAATACCAATATTTTTTTTATCTTATCGCACCCTATAATTCATTGAATCTATCAAGTACGTATATTGCACTAATGAAAAATGTTCTCATCGTTTTTAATTCACATATATAGAGGAAACCAATTTATATATATAATGAAAAAATATGTGTGAAATATATATTTCTTAACAATCCAAGATATATAGGATTATATTGGATACAAAGTTTTTTTTTTTAATACACAAGTTTTGATGAAATTTGACGATTATTTTACGCATGCGTAGAAGCAAGGAAATGGATCGAAAATAAGATATCAACCAAACAATTCGACACTATTAAATCTCAAAATTCTACACAGGAAGTTTGTAATGCATTTTAAAACAAAAGCAAACTACTATAAAAACAGACGAACAATTTGAAAAATACCTTACGCATGCGTAGAAACAAAGAAATTGGCGGTAAAGGATTTGATGCTTCTGATGTATTTTCAAACCAAAAGCAAATTATTATAAAACAAATCAGACGAACATTTAAAAAATATACCTTACGCATGCGTAGAAAAACTGTAAAATAATATGCCAAACGACAATTGAATACTGAGAAAGCTCGAAATTATAAACGTGAATTTTGATGCTTATGCATTTTTAAACAAAAGCAAACGATTGTAAAAACAAAACAGACGAACATTTAAAAAAAACTTACGCATGCGTAGAAACAAAGAAATTGGCGGTATAGTATGCCAAACGACAATAGAATACCGAGAAAGCTCAAAGTCCTGGAAGCTTCCATCCGACAGGAAGTAGATGGGATAGGTTCATCGGATGGAAGATCAGATTATCCGGAAACGACGTCAGACGATGTCGTCATTATCTTATAGATACAAGTTCCACTTCTACAAACTGCTCTGGTAGAAAACTCAAATTGTCAAATTGATAACTTTTATATGAAATTCTCTCTAGTATTGCGGCTCTAATTCTTTATCACTAACTTTACCTTCTGTACTGGGATAATGAACCAAAATTTTCCCACATACACTCATGAACAAAACTTAAGGAAGTAGAAAGTATTCTATATACAGTTACGAGCGTCATTCCTCATCTCCTAATCAACAATCAGTCATCAGTTTTCATCTCTGTCACCGTTTGCTTTTTTTTTGGAATGGCGCCCTCCTATTGGTTGGCTACGGTCACGCCACCTTTGCCCCCCCCCCCCATCATGCCCCCTCCCCACTCGCTTTTTCGTTTTTGTAACTATTGTGTTGGAGCGGGTTGCTCCTTAAATAAATGCATATATTAGTTAATAACCAAATGGAATCCTCTCTTTCTTTTTCCCTGTAAGAGACGCCTACGGAAGCCAACAGTACATAGACAGATAAAGCACATAGGCTATAGTTATTAACTAATATATGCATTTATATAAGGCGCCAATTTATAATTGTAACAAATAGTAATTGAATCAAAACATTCAATCGGGTAAAACACGGGCGTTGCCCGGGTCATTCGGCTAGTTTGATATATAGCCGGTCGTCTGTTTTTTTTTTTTTTTTTGAGAGAGGCAATTTTGTTCACACTTGGTTATCTCATGCGTCTTTAATAAAGGTCACTGTGTATCTAAAATATCTTCCAGTGTTATTGTCTAAATCCCGATATACATGTTGAAAGGTACAGCTTTAAAAAATTAGACGACCGGTTACAGATTTTCCATTTCCTTAAGTTTTTTCCATGAGTGTAAATATGCATAGGCCCGCCTCATAAATTGGACATAGATGTACATACGTATTTACATATGTAGGGGAGGACATTCCACACAAATATATAATATTCATAATAGTACTACTGAAAATACCACGAGAAAAATTCGAAGACGAAAAGTGTATATGTAAAACAACACTTGAAGTTACACCGCATGAGTTTCTTTTCAATGAAAAATCAAAATTTATTTCAAGGTGAAATATTGACTATTTCTAACCTTTTTGGATGAGATATGAGAGGGTGAATTATGAAGAGTAATGATGAACGGAAAAATAAAAGTGTCCAGGGATGGGAATCGAACCCACAATGTTCCGCTTACCGGGCAGATGCCATGTCCACTAGGCCATGTCA
This sequence comes from Cordylochernes scorpioides, assembly GCA_030710605.1. Taxonomy (NCBI): domain Eukaryota; kingdom Metazoa; phylum Arthropoda; class Arachnida; order Pseudoscorpiones; family Chernetidae; genus Cordylochernes; species Cordylochernes scorpioides. The sequence goes on from CP092878.1 coordinate 18,807,753, forward strand.
CGAGCTTTCGATCCTTTCGTTTGATCAACATTTACATGGAACGCTGATAATGTAAGGATAGGCCTGTATATGCAAATAGTTGAAAAGCTGGTGGTGTTGCATATTTACTGATCTGAATTTGTCCGATTTGCATAGAGATAATCAAATAAATAACTACATTTGCAAAGTATATACTAACGGTAAAACTACACGTTTAATATGCGATAATTTTAAATTCAAACAAATTTTTCTTTATCTTGAATGATAAAAAAAAAATAGGAGAGAGAGAGTATATATGAATTGTTATTGGCAATGAAAATGGAGGGGGTGGACCAAGCTCTTCCATATTTGTATACTAGCCGAATGACCCGGGCAACGCCCGTGTTTTACCCGATTGAATGTTTTGATTCAAATACTATTTGTTACAATTATAAATTGGCGCCTTAAATAAATGCATATATTAGTTAATAACTATAGCCTATGTGCTTTATCTGTCTATGTACTGTTGGCTTCCGTAGGCGTCTCATACTGGGAAAAAGAAAGAGAGGATTCCATTTAGTTATTAACTAATATATGCATTTATTTAAGGAGCGACCCGCTCCAACACAATAGTTACAAAAACGAAAAAGCGAGTGGGGGAGGCATGATGGGGGGGGGGGCAAAGGTGGCGTGATCGTAGCCAACCAATAGGAGGGCGCCATTCCAAAAAAAAAAAGCAAACGGTGACAGAGTTGATTGATTAGGAGATGAGGAATGACGCTCGTAACTGTATTTGTATATATTTAAAGAAATTAGCGAATATATTTTTATTCAAAGAACTCTGAGAATAATATTTGCATATTAGTAATATAAGAAGTATAAAACGATTATTTGTGAATTGCTAAAAATTGTATTTTTATATTTAAAAAAATAATAAGAAAAATGAATCATCAAATATTTCAAAACTTTTGAATATTTACATTAACCTTGCTCCAATTTCTAATTATTCAATTGCGAAATATTTTGAAATACATCTCTTTCAATTTACATAATTTTCCAAGTTTTTAATTAGTTACATATGTGTTAAAATGCATATGCAATATGCTGTAACCTCATTCCTGAATAGTTAAGGTCTTTATTTATGTGAAGGTAATATACACTCAAGGAGAGAAAAAGACAAAACTTAAAGAAGTGGAAAGTCTTTGATGTCGCCGGTCGTCTGTTTAATTGAAGGAAACAGAGTCAATTTTGTTCACACTTGGTTATCTCGTGTATCTTCAATAAAGGTCACTGTAATATATTTCAGAGTTATTGTCTAAATCCCGATATACATGCTAGAAGGTACAACTTCCTTAAGTTTTGTCCATGAGTGTACTATATTCACACTTGGTTATCTCGTGTGTCTTCAATAAAGGTCACTGTAATATATTTCAGAGTTATTGTCTCAATCCCGAAATACATGTTAGAAGATACAACTTTCTTAAGTTTTGTCCATGAGTGTACTATATTCACACTAGGTTATCTCGTGTGTATTCAATAAATATCACTGTAATATTTTTCAGAGTTATTGTCTCAATCCCGAAATACATGTTAGAAGATACAACTTTCTTAAGTTTTGTCCATGAGTGTACTATATTCACACTTGGTTATCTCGTGTGTATTCAATAAAGATCACTGTAATATTTTTCAGAGTTATTGTCTCAATCCCGAAATACATGTTAGAAGATACAACTTTCTTAAGTTTTGTCCATGAGTGTATTTAGTGATAAATACCAAAGCTTTTCCAAAACATAATTAGCTTAATTTTGAATAAACTAACAGAGTTAAAAGATACAGCTTTAGCCATATATAATAATGGATAATATTTTAACTTCACCTTTTACATAGGAAATATTAAATTGAATAATATATATAAAGTACATAAAAAAATCTTAATATCTAAAAAATAATGTAAATAAAGACACATAAATAATGTAAATAATAAAGACACATTAATATGTTATAATACCTTGATAAAGGTTGGCATTCAGCCAACTGAAATATTGGTAAAATAAATTCTATTTTGATTCAATATATGCCTTTTTATTTAAAGATTTATTTATGGATTGCTCTATTTTCAAAATAATTCATTATATATATTTTTTTTTTTTAAATATAAAGATTTATAATATATAATATGATAAAAACTAAAAAATACAATTCTCGTATGGAGTAATAAACTTCTTTTTAGAAAATGGCAATTTAGAAAAGAAAGAACCTAGGGTTATAGGGAGGATTGACTTGAAGAATTTACTTTTAATAAAATAAATCAGGATAAAAAAGTTAGGAAAGAAAGCTTTAGTCCCAATTTGACATAAGCTATACTAGAGAACTCCGCCTTTCCATTTGATCAAAAAGATTTTTTTTTTCTTTTTCTGACAGACGAAACAAATATAATCTTTTGATGGATGGTTTTCTCTCTTTGCCAATTTCTGAAATTTAAATTTTAAAAAATTATTTCTTTGCTCTTTTATTTTTTTCGTTTGCAAAGAAAAAATTATATATTTTCATATCGTATATATAGTGTTATTTAATTACTTCAATTAAAATATAAGATTTAATTTGCTCATAGATTTTTTGTTCGTTTTTGTTTTAATTTATATATAATCGTTTATATAACCAATTATTTTTATATATAATCATATTTGTTTTAATTAATTTATTATTTAAGCGTGTATTAATTCAAGAAGAAAAATACCTTACCTTTTTTAGGGGCTAAATTAAATCAAACAATAAGTGTACGTGCAAAATATTTTTAAAATATATAAACAAAGATAACAAAAATTATGTCTGTATAATTTAAATCGAGAAGTATATATTTAAACCTTTTATATTATACATATTATATATTGATTTTTCTCTCTCCACACAACCTATAAGAAATACATATAAAGTCATATTATAAACATTAAATAACGGCTGTTACTTTTTCATAATAAAATATTAAGTTCGTCTTTTTAAAAAAAGTATTTTTATATCAAAATATTTTCACTTATATATTTTATTTTAAAACTCGAGGGGTTTATATATATAAGCATATTTATTTTTATGAGTGCATTTTTTGAAGAGAGAGAGAGAGAGTAGACAGAAATAAACTAACTTGTATATAAAAGGGTAATAAAAAAAGGAAAATAATAAAATATATATTAGATATAAGAGAAATATATATTATAAATAAAACTATAAAAACGCATCACAATAGTTAAACAATTTTTATATTTGAAAGAATATAAAAAGATGTAAAATATGAAAGAGAGCAGTACCTGTTTTATTCGCCGCTCCCTGCAAGAGCAGAAGACGCACCCAAACGATCACAATCCAAAGTCCCCCTAGCGGTGAAATGTTTAATGACTCACCAGGGGTGCCGGGCTAATTTGGTTGAAGCCGGTTCGATCGCTGTGGCTGATTCGCTATCGTTAGAAATAGAAGCGGGGAAATAAAAGAACAAATCAGTTATTAAACAAATTATATTTCAAATATTTTTAATTATTACTTTAAGGACACAAAACCTAAAAGATAGTGTCAAATAATAGCTGTCTCTTTGAAGTAAAAATTACCTCCCTTAAATAAGATTATCCTTGTAATTCGCGGCCATTTACGAGTTTATAAATGTTATTTTCTGGTAATCTTTATTTTTTCCTTTTTTTTCCCCTTAATTTAATTCGTCCACATTACTTTCACGACCAATTCCTATTTATTTTATACGCAATATAGAATTTAAAATATATATTTTTAAATTATATATTTTAATTATATTTTTTATATATAATTTTTATTCTATTTCACGCATAGGTTTAAATAATATATATTTATATAAATGTAATATACTTGTGTTTGTTTTTATATATATTGTAAAAAAATATTTCTGTGTATTATATTTATTTACAAATTTTTGGAGTATTATATAAGATATAAATTTTTATAACAATTTAAAAGATTTTCATTCTATTTAACAACGTTATTCATTTTATTTTATTAAAATTGTTGGATAACTGAATGCTACGACAGCTAGCGCCACACTGGACTAATCATCATCACAACTGTTTTTGTTTACCTTTTTCTCTATATTACAATAACTGTTCGCTACCATAACTTTGTCTTTTTCTTGCTAAACGGATAATAAAGATTATTATCATATAATCCTCAACGTCCTCATGCCTTCCTACAAGCTGTAAGTACCTAAATCTTACAACAATTAGATTATGAGACTGAATATTGCATGAAATTCAACTAACGAGTTAAGACAAAAAAAAAAAAAGGCTTAGCAAAAATGGCGTCACTCCCGAGCCACGATGTAACCCTAGATAAGCTCGACGGCTATAACTACTCACTATGGTCTTTCAAAATTGAAATGCTCTTGCAAAAGGAAGATCTTTGGGAAGTTGTCACCGAAAATATTCCAGATGAACCTAAAATCGAATGGAAAAAGAAAGACTCAAAAGCTAGAGCTATCATTAATCTAAGCATCGCCGACTCACAAATAGTGCATGTCAAAAACCTACTAACAGCCAAAGCTACCTGGGACACTCTTAAAAATATCTATGAAAGAAAAACACTCTCAGGAAAAATTTATTTGCTAAGGAAACTATACAGCTTAAAACTCGAAGAAGACAAAGACATGCAACAGCACATCACTACCATGATGGAACTTGTTGACAAACTGCGAACCATTGGCGAAACACTAAAGGACTCTCACATCACGGCTATACTGCTTTGCTCGCTTCCAAAGAGCTACTCCAATCTCATCACGATGTTGGAATCAAGACCTGATGACGAGCTAACGCTTGAATTTACCAAGAACAAACTCCTTGATGAACACACACGCAGAGTAGAAAGCTCGAAAGACGAAAGCACCGCATCAAAAGCCTTAAAAAGCCTCCACAGAGCTTCAAGCCAAAGAAGAGAAAAAGAGAAGAAATTCTGTTCTTTCTGCCACAAACCAAACCACTCCAAAGAAGAATGTTGGCACTATCAAAAGCGAAACAACAGCAACAAAGAGTACAAATATGAAAACTTCAGAAGAGGAAACGTACCAAAGTACACAAATCAGTCGAGTGTCACCCAAGAACAATCAACAAATCAGAGAACAACAAAAGGACCTAACCCAAAAGCTCTCAATTGCACTCAACGAGAAGCAAGTGTACACAACTGGTTCATCGACTCTGGAGCCACATCTCATATGGCGTACGATGAAAGCTTCTTCACTGAACTTAACAGAGAACAAACACAAAATGTTGTGGTTGCTAATGGCAATAAGCTGCAGGTCAAAGGGATAGGACAAGGAGAAATCAAAGTCATCACACCCCAAGGAAAGACTGACACCTTACTTCTCACAAAAGTTCTCTACATCCCGGAACTAACAGACAACCTTCTGTCAGTGAGTGCGGCCACCTCCAACGGATGTAAAGTAACGTTCAACAGAGATTGGTGTACCATCGAAAGAGACAACACAGCCCTCGCGAACGGTATACTTGACAATGGAATATACCGACTCCACCTGGATGACAACCTCCAAACTCGCACATTCAAAGCAAATGTAGCAAAACAAAACCACTGCAAGAACAAAAATTGCCTCATGCTCTGGCACGACAGACTAGGACACAGAAATATAGAATCAATTAAGAAGATTCAAAATGAGAACCTAGCAAGAGGACTAAGTCTAAATAACTGTTCGCACAGCACAGACTGCGTTCAGTGCATTCAAGGAAAACTCACCGAAACCCCTTTTCCAAAGAAGACAGAGTACAGAGCAACTGAAACGCTTCAACTTGTCCACAGTGATATCTGCGGTCCATTACCAACTAACTCTCTCAGCGGTAAGAGATACTTCATCACCTTCACTGATGACTACAGCAGATACACAAAGGTCTACCTCCTGAAAGGAAAAGACGAAGTCTATGAAAAAATAAAAGACTACGTCATCTCAGCACACACGGAATTTGGAAAAAATATCCAAACCATACGGACAGACAACGGTCGTGAGTACGTAAACCGACAAGTAGAAGATTTCCTGAACCAAAGCGGAATCAAACATCAGCTAACAGTCCCCTACTCACCAGCCCAGAACGGAGTAGCAGAAAGGAAAAATCGATCACTAATGGAGATGACAAGATGCATGCTGTTTGACTCAGGACTCCCACAGTCTCTATGGGCGGAAGCGGTTACCACAGCTAATTACCTACACAACCGAATACCCTCGAAAGCTACAGACAAGACTCCATTTGAACTATGGACCAACAGGAAGCCCAGTCTGAAGCATCTAAAAAGATTCGGATGTAAAGCCTTCGCCTATATTCCCAAGATAAAAAGAAACAAGTTGGATAGCAAAGTTATCGAAGGGATCTTTCTTGGATACGATGATCGAAGCAAAGGATACAGAATCCTGCACGACGCAGACAACATCACAATCAGCAGATCCGTAAAATTTATAGAAAAAGAAAATGGATTTCACCACGCTTCCACAAAAACAACTTCACCACAAGTACTAAGTACAGATCTAACTTCCTCTTATCATATTGGAAATGCAGAGGAAAGTCAGGAACCAGGAACACAACCCGAAAACCTTGAGGACTCAGAAACCGAGGATTACTCTCAACCCGGTACAAGCACAGGAACACAAGTGGTCACACAAAGAAGATCCACGAGACCAACAAAGGGAATACCTCCCATGAGAAATGACTACATACTGTACAAAACTGAAGCTCAAGACATTCAGACACCCACCAACTACTCGGAAGTCCTACAATTACCAAAAATAGAAAGAGAAAAATGGCTACAAGCAATGAACGAAGAACTAAATTCTCTTGAGAAGAACAATGTATGGGAACTAACGCCTCTACCTAAGGACAAAAAGATCATAGGATGTAAATGGACCTATAAACAAAAACTCAATTCCAAAGGAGAAATAGAGCGGTACAAAGCCAGACTCGTAGCAAAAGGGTTCAATCAGAAATTTGGCCGAGACTACGAAGAAACCTTTGCACCAATTGTGAAGCATTCTACAATTAGAGCCTTCCTAGCTGCATCAGTCTACAAAGGGATGAAAGTGATCCACCTCGATGTGAAGACAGCGTTCCTACACGGCGACCTAGATAAAGAACTCTACATGGAACTCCCAGAAGGACTCCATACAAAACAAACAAACAAAGTCTGCAAACTAAAGAAGGCAATTTACGGTCTAAAACAAGCTGGAAGATCTTGGAACACAAAAATTGCAAGCACTCTAATTAAAAATAACTTCAAACAGAGCATTGTAGACCCATGCCTATTCACCAAGAATGAAGAAAACCATTCCATCTACTTGATTCTATATGTGGATGACATGCTCCTTGCAAGCGATTCCGAAATAATCATCCAAAACACTGTAAAAACTCTCGAAAAAGAATTAGAAATAAAGAACCTTGGAGACCCCACTCAATTCATTGGTATAGAAATCTCCAGGAACAGAGAAGGTGAACTCCTTCTGAGCCAAAAGAATAAAATCCAAGAATTAGTTGAAAGGTACAATCTCCAAGAAGCGAAACCTACTTTCACTCCCATGGAAAGCGGATACCCCGGTATATCTGATGTAAAACTTCTACCAAACAACGTCCAATACCAACAACTGATAGGCTCACTATTGTACCTAAGCGTAGTATCCAGACCAGATATCGCAGCTCCAGTCTGCATACTCAGCAGCAGAAACCAGAATCCTAGAAATTGTGACTGGAATGCAGCAAAAAGAATCGTAAGATATCTAAAAACTACTAAAGAACTCGAGCTACGCATATCTAACCAAAAACCTCCCACACTGGAAGCATACAGTGATGCCACATGGGCAAGCGACAACACCGACAGAAAATCACTAAGCGGAAACTTGTTCCTACTGGGATCAAACCCCATCTCATGGATGACTGGGAAACAAGGTTGCGTATCTCTCTCATCCACCGAAGCGGAACTAATCTCCGCAGCTGAAGCCTCACAAGAACTGTTATGGCTTCTCGACTTGCTAAAGGATCTCGAACTGGAACAGAAAGCTCCAATCTACTTCCACCAAGACAACCAATCATGTCTCAAGATATGTTCATCCGAAAAAGTGTCTTCTAGAACCAAGCACATCGCAACCAAGATCCATCACCTGAGGGATCTTCAGAAGAAGCCTGTGATAAAAATGATCTACTGCCCAACTGGCGACATGAAGGCGGACATTCTGACCAAGCCGCTACCAAGGCCGACATTTGAGAAGTTACGCTACAACCTCGTGATGTCTCCACATTCATGCCGGGGATTTGTTGGATAACTGAATGCTACGACAGCTAGCGCCACACTGGACTAATCATCATCACAACTGTTTTTGTTTACCTTTTTCTCTATATTACAATAACTGTTCGCTACCATAACTTTGTCTTTTTCTTGCTAAACGGATAATAAAGATTATTATCATATAATCCTCAACGTCCTCATGCCTTCCTACAAGCTGTAAGTACCTAAATCTTACAACAAAAATGTTACATATTAATAATAGCTTTTTCATTTTAATAATAATTTTTTTATACTTTAGTAAAAAATATTTTAAATCGATATTTTTTTATTTTGTTTGAAATTTTAACATAATATACTATAGCTATTTTTATTTTTTAAAAGAAATACATTATTTAATTATGATTGTCCTCTCTTTTAAACATTTTGCGCCCGTTTTAATTAAAAAAGCAAAAGAAATAAATTCATTTGAGATTTTTCTCAACCGAAATAAATATAAGCTAGGAAATAGTTTGTTGTGGAGATATGGAAAAATACAATGCCAAAATTATTCGGCTCGACACTGAAGAGTCGATAATTTATATAAATAAATGTGTATATAAATATATGTGTGTATATAAATAAATGTGTATATAAATATAACTAAATATGTGTGTGCGTGCGTGTGAGAGAAGTGGTACATGCGTGTGGTGAGTGTGTTTGATTTTTCCAGAAAAAACTTTACCTCAATATAGAATTGGGTCTTGAAGGAGTCGTTTCAATCCTGAAAATATGTAAATAAGTCTGACAACAGACTAATTAGCATATTCTAGGGTTTGTAAAATGACAATGATAACAATAAATTAATAATTACATGCTTCATTATATATACTACTACTTCTAAATTTATTATAGAAAACACCATTTTGCAGATTGGGTATATAATTTAGTCGAAAATTATTTAAATAAAAGTAAATGTATGTAAATAATTTATGTCAATTATCATAGTTATAAATTTTTACTATAAAAACATTAATTGGTTATATAAACATTTACTCAGCGCCTAAGAGAAAATACATGTTTATCTCCAGGAAGACAAAATAAGTTCATACTGAAAATTCAAAGTCTGTTCTTAAAACCTTTAGAATCATTTTTCTGAACATATGCAAGTACAACCAGCAAACTTCAAATAAACCTAATGGAAAAAGATAGAGAAAAAACAAAATTTCAAAATTGTTCCCTCATTGACCTGTATTTTGCAATCAACATCAAGTCTAATAACAAATTATTGAGATATCCATCATAAAACGCAATCTTCTCACTAATATAGTTTTAATAATTAAATATTTTTATTAATCAAAGACTACTATATCGCTATATTGCACAATTATATCAATTATAAGAGGTTCATCAATAAGAAAAAATATTCTAGGAATTTCGTAAAATGTAATTTTGTCTGTTGATTGATATGTTCCATTCCCCATACGCACATCCCCCCCAATGTTCTAATTGATAATTTTCCAATTAAACAAAAAGTATATCCTTAATTAATTGATTTAAATATCCTGGATATATTAATTAAACAAATGCTACAGGTTTCTAGAAATTGATTTTTTTATAAAGAAACTCATATCCAGAAATCTGTAGCATTGGTTTAATTATTATCCTTAATCGATCAAATGGCCATTTTTAGACAGAAGAGCGCCATCTATTGGAATAAATACCAACTAAACACACACACAAAAGCCTTTATTAGGGACTTGCGTCATACAGATTCTCCCAATTGGGTAAGCTAATAATCATCTTGTGTTATTTACATAGAAATTGAACTGGCTTTACTCTTCATCTCAAAGTCATTCACTTGTTGACTGGTCCTTACATAATGATGATCTAAAAAAATATATAATAAGCTATTGCCTTAGATTTGTTTGCTGATATTTTTGAAAGCAATACGTAGGGTGAAGTGTTGGTACATTTAATTTGTTGATATAGGGCCTTCCTCTCTGCATCAAGGGCTGTACAATTAAGCAGGTAATGGGGAGTTCTTGTCACACAGTGTACATATTAAGTTTTTGGCCTCAAACGTCAGAACGAAATACCAACTAAACGTTAATTAATAGCCTAATCCCTTAATAGAATGTTAAAAAATCAATAATCTTGAGGGATGAGTATCTTTAGCAAATAAATTTATTTCAAGCTTTCGGGCTTAACCGCCCTTCGACAGCGTAGCGTAATTTTCCTGTCGAAGGGCGGTTGAGCCCGAAAGCTTGAAATAAATTTATTTGCTAAAGATACTCATCCTCAAGCTTATTGATTTTTTAACAACTAAAGGTTAATTTAGGTTATTCCATAATATTGACCAACCTGGTTAAGGAGAGGCACATGAGGTATAAGGGACAATGCGGTTGCTAACCATCTATAATGGTTGAAGTGAAGGATTTACTAGCAATCCTTCCTTACTTCAATGCCTTCTTCTACTGAGGGACATGGTCTCTCCATACTTCCTCTGCCATCCTCTTCATCTCTTCGTGTCGTCCTGTCCATTGTTTTAGATCATCCGTGTATTCCTGTCGTCTCCTTCCCCTCAATCTCTTCTCCCGGAGCTTTCCCTCCAACACTGTCAGCAATGTCTCTCCTGCTGATCCGCGCATCACATGTCCAGCAAACGTCAGTTTTCGTTGTTTTATGAACTCTATCAGCTGGCGTTCTGTACCTATTCGATCGAGGACTTGATTATTTGTTACCATATCTGTCCAAGGAATTTTCAGATCTCTTCTGTAAAGGTAGGTCTCGAAGGCTTCTATATATATATTCGTTTGATTGAATATTTTAGTAATGTCCACGACTCACAGCCATATAAGCATTTTATTAATAATAATAAATTTTAATTTTCGATTTCAAAACTCAAGTAGCTTCATCATTATATACATAATGCGTTTCCTTTTTTAGTTTTATCCAGGCATAGAATTGTGATAGAAGTGGCTGGCAGTTAGGTATAAGGCGGAGAAGGAGACAGTGGTTGGAGTAACTTGGGAAACAGTCAGATTTGACCATTTAGCGATTCTGGATCAACTCTTCTATTCCTTGGATCTACCACCAAACGTATTTTAATAAAATTTTAAAGGGAGAGGTACACCTTTAAGATCATATATATAAAATAATCTCTATAAATGTTTATTTATTATATTATCACACTAATGATACACACAAAATGTAAACACGGGGCAACAGGTCACTCTTAGCTAGATGATATATTAATACATTATAGTAACACATTTAATAAACTTTTTTCTTAAAGAGGTCACTGTAATAGTTACAACCCTAGAATATCTCTATATATATATAAATGAATGTTTGCATGTCGGTCTGTATGTCCGGTATACAAATTCGCAGTAGTTCACTAATTCAAACCAAAATTTCCATACATAGGTAAAAAAATACGGGGAAGACGATAGGCTATTTTAAAAAATATATAAATCAATTATTAAAACTATATATTTTTATTCAGAAAATGATGATGACGATATTGCTGTATCATGTTTGATTATCAGATACAAAATTATATCGGGAAAAATTCCAAAAAGCAGAGACCACGGGTGAAACCAGTTCATTATTTTGTACGCAGGAACAAAATTCTAACAGAAAAACATTCATTCGAGGAGAAAACAAAAGCTAGATCATCTTTCTATTAAAATATCGCTTCTCAGACACAAAGTTTGGAGCGGGACGTTTCACAAGAGTGACATCCACGGCGCCAATTTATAATTGTAACGAATAGTATTTGAATAGGGTACATTTAATAGGGTAAAACCCGGGCGTTGCCCGTGTCATTCGGCTAGTATGCTATATATATTCATGGATTTAAGGAAGTTGTACCTTTTAGCATGTATATCGGGATTGAGACAATATCTCTGAAATATATTACAGTGATCTTTATTGAAGACATACGAGATAACCAATATACACTATTGGACAAAACTCAAGAAAGTTGTACCCCTTTTAGCATGTATATCAGGATTCAGACAATAACTCTGAAATATATTATAGTGACCTTTATTGAAGACATACGAGATAACCAAGTGTGAACAAAATTGCCTCTGTCTCCTTCAAAAAAAAATAAATAAATAGACGTCCAACGATATCAAAGATTTTCCACTTCCTTAAATTTTTTTTCTATATTTTTTATTCCCATTTTTAAGGTCATTTCTATCATATCACAGCTAATTGATATTATAATTTTCAAAATCTCGACTTAAAAAAAAAAGAAATACCTTTTATTAAACCATTTTATCTCTAGTTTTTTTATATTTTTTACTTTTATATTTATTTATAAATATTATATTTCGAGAAAAGCGCTTTTCTTTATCAGAAAACTTTGTAAACATTAAGAACGTTTATCATCTTGCCCTTAAGAAAAAAAGTTGATGTTGTTAAATAATGTAATTTTTAAATCATATCAATTTTCTTTTAATACTTCTTGGATCACTTTAAAAGGTTTTAGGATCTTTAAAATATTTAGCTTGGATAAATGTTAGAAATATTGTAGCGTAGAAAATCAGGAAAGATAAACTTCAGGATGACATATCAATTTATTTAATGTCAGCACAAAATTGACATTTAAAGAGAGAGAGAGAGATATTTATATTTTTGGCGAAAAACGGGACACAAATCCTACCTCAACCACCCTATTCCCCAGATATCGCACCAAATGACTTTTTCCTGTTTCCCAAACTTAAAGCAGTTCTAAAAGGAAGACATTTTGACACCAGGGATGACATAACAGAAAAATCGCTGCTGGCATTGAAGAGCATTCCAAAAGAGGCCTATAAAAACTGTTTCGACAATTGGGAGAAACCATGTCGCTGGTGCGTTGAAGCAAGGGGGGATTACTTTGAAAAGTTTTAATAATTTTTTTTAAATATCTTACCTTTTTATGTGGACCCAGTCCGGGAACTTATGGGACATAACCCAGGACATAACTTGTATAACCCAGGGAGCACAGAACATCAGCTACCCGGGTAGTCCAGCTCACTAGTAGCGACTAGTGATGAGCGCTTTTACTGACAAAAGTTACTATTACGGGTTATCACACAAAAAACAATAAACTAGGGTCTACAGTAAGAGTAACTTAAACACAGAAAAAGGTACACTCAAGAGTACAACACTAACAACAAAAATAAGATAAAAACAACTCACGATTTGTTAAATAAAATAAAACAGTACTTATCTTTATTGTAGCGTTGGCAGGGATTGGACTCGGGTGACACCGGGATGCGAAGAGAACAGCCAGACACGGTAAAACCACGTAGAAAAACACTTTAAGTGTCTCCACACCAATTCTCCACGCTCTGGGCCCTCTCGCATTCCCTTAGTCCCCTCTTATATACAGACATGGCCACATTCGTCCAATGAGAAGGCGTGAGAGATTGGTTCACTAACAAACGAAGACAACATTCTTCCCTATAAAACCTGATCAGAAAAAAACAAACTGAAAATGTTTGTTAATATAATTTGACATTACTCGCATCCTGTTTTGATTGCTGAGTTGAACCAGTTAACCAGGAAGTACCATGCTGAGGTTGAGTCTGGAAAACTGGCCATAGATGTAGGATTGAGGTGGGTCAGTCCAAACAGGATAGCTGTTTGTATCCTATGTCTCAGGAATGCTGAAGAGAAGAAGATCAACTGTGTGTCAACATTTACAAAATACAAGATAAGCAATGAGGGAAATTTCCAGAGTATCAAAATATAAATAATATAAATTTATAAAAAATACTAATCTGTACATAAAATATAATAAATTTATTACCAGTTAAGACACGCTATATCCGATCTGGATAATTGCGCGTGAAACTATTTACAATAATTCATATTGTAATAGAGGAGGTAACAGAATTATCAAAAAGAAAATAAATAATCAAGAAAAAGAGCATTAAATAAACATATACATTAAACAAATAAACAACAACATAAGAAGATAGAAGAAACTAAAGGTAGTTATCCCAATCCGGCCTAACTTGCCTCTTCCCTGACGGAGATCCTGTCCCTAGCCTCTCCAGCCTGGTCATAGTGCTTTATATATATTGTAATAAAGTATTTATTAATATTATTATTTTTATTAACAGAGTTGTCATTTTATGTTTATATTTTGCTACTCTGTAGATTTCCCTCGTGGCTTATCTTTTGTTTACCATTCATAGTTTGTTCTTGCCTGAAATAAATTGTTGTCTCCTCCTGAAGTTTTTGTCTTCCCAAATTTTCCACGTGGCAATATTCCGCTTTAGGCGGCCATTGGAGCTCAAAAATCATTTTATTTTGGTTAGCAACCCCGTAAATAAAGATATTTCCGGAAGGTAGTTATTTACAGTATGTTAAGCAATGATGGAAGTTGATTTAATGAAGTTATCTGTAATAATTAGTATCGTGGAGAAAGAATATAATAAATACTTTGCTACGATATTATTGATGTCTGGCTAGTTATGGGGAATGTTGATTTAAAATTGATTACTCTCTTTATCTAGAAAGATGTATTGTTTGGTAAAGCTACTCCATCAAGTGGCTCTTCAATAAAAAATGGCGTATTCTGTCAACAATGATAAACAATTGGCATACACCAATACCTCGCTTTGCGTCGTTTCATTTTGCGTTTTTTTCGAAGTTGCGTCGCTGCTTAATTTTTACTGATTTTCACTGATCGTCGTTAGATTTTCAAAGTTGCGTTGTTTTGGAATCGAGTTTTTAATTTTTTTTTATTTTTTTTCCCTAAAATATGGCAACACTTTTGTTTTTGATTGCTCCATGCCATCAAAATTTTATTTTCACTTTGCGTCGTTTCAATTTGTGTCGTGTTTTTTTTTTTGGAACGTAACCCCGACGCAAAGCGAGGTATGGGTGTACTTTATTCAACAAATATTTCTAAATTTTCATTTATATCTTTTAAACATTTTCATTTATAATATCAAATATACATTCATAGACAAAACTTAAGGAAGTTGTACCTTTTAACATGTATATCGGGATTCAGACAATAACTTTGAAAGATATTACAGTGACCTTTATAGAAGACACCTGAGATAACCAAGTGTGAACAAATTGCTTCTGTCTCCTTAAAAAAAAAAAAAAAAAAAAAAGATAATCAGCAACATCAAATATTTTCTACTTCCTTAAGTTTTTGTCTACGAGTATGTAAATTAATTACTTTTAATTAGTATCATATGGATTATAAAAAGTTTTTGGTGGTGTTTGGTTCAACCTTTTCAAATCTCAATTTTTTTTTTTGTGTTTCCGGCATTTGAATATATAAAAATTTTAACATAAACTATTAAACTAACTAGGTAGATGGGAATATTAACCTAAAAATGAATACATTTCTATCACCTAATAGGTGGTGATGAAAATGAGCTTTCACTCATGCACAAAATTTAAGGAAGTGGAAAGTCTTTGATGTCGCTGATCGTCTTTTTTTTTTTTTTTTTTTTTAGGGATACAGAGGCTGTTTACACTTGGTTATCTCGTGTGTCTTCAATAAAGGGGGGGGGGCACTGTAATATATTTCAGAGTTATTACCTGAATCCTGATATACATGGTAAAAGGTACAACTTCCTTAAGTTTTGTCCGTTTTATTTATTTATGCTTATGAGGTGATACAGCAACGTCTTTACAATAAGAGAGGAGACAAAATTAATCAAATCTAGAAAAAAGAAGTGAGGACTTCTCGGTCATTAAAGTCTGAGAGGCAAGGCCTTCAGCCAGTTCAGGGCTTCCGGGGTGACAGAGTGGAGATTGGAGATTCCTCCATTGAATTTGTAGTTTTGTCCGTGAGTGTATATTTCAGAGTTATTGTCTGAATCCCGATATACATGCTAAAAGATACAACTTCCTTAAGTTTTGTCCATGAGTGTATATTTCAGAGTTATTGTCTGAATCCCGATATGCATGGTAAAAGGTACAACTTCCTTAAGTTTTGTCCGTGAGTGTATATTTCAGAGTTATTGTCTGAATCCTGATATACATGGTAAAAGGTACAACTTCCTTAAGTTTTGTCCGTGAGTGTATATATACTTCTTTGGCAAATTCGTATTTCATAATTCCCTTCTGTATCTCGTGAAATAAAAGCCTGCCCTGAACTGACAAAGCTCATAACCACGAAGACATTCTGAATTTTCCTAAACTGGTGTTGTTTAGTTTTGTCACCGACATAAGTCTACTAGTTTCTAGTAACATTCATTATATGGTGTAAAATTTTTGGGTCTATTTTGACGGAAGAGATATCTTTCTTTTTCTTTTAAAGATCAATCCTCCCCTCCTCCCCCATACAAAAAAAAAAAAAAAACTTTCATCTGTTGTTGTTCAAAATCACATTAATAGGTACCGCTCAGCAAGAGCAACCTAGTTCATGATAATTGAAACAGTGAATAATATATGAAGGTTATTCACATATTAAACAAATTTTAACGCGGAATTCAATCCCGGTTCATGACTGTCGGGAATCGAGCGTGTTACCCTCTCATCCACCGACTTTCATCTGTGTTCTTTATTTTTATCTTTTCCTTCTGCAACCAATCAGAGTCTAGTTCATCCTATCGGGTTTTTGTCAGCTTTTTAACTTCTTCCAACCCCCCTCCCTCCTCTTATTTTTTAAGTCCCACAAATAGCACGAAGCCAAACGGGACGTGTCAAATCTGTTCTATTTTCCCCATCGGAGCAGGAATTTGAAATATTGCCCTGATGACATAAATAAAACGAGGGGTGAGAAGGAGAAATAAGCTATATTACTGATAAAAATAAATTTTAAAAAAAGTCATTTCCTGACCGCTCAGATCAACATTTAAATATGTAAAAGCGCCATCTATCGGAATAAATATAAACTAAATGTTGATTTAATTTTATGTTTAGGTATTTACTAAATATCCTTTCTTGATGAATCGAGAAAGCCATCCAAATACGGGTTTCGGGTTTGTTGGCCCTCGTCAGTTTAGTGCTGGCTGTACGTTTTCGAGTTTCAGTTCAAAATAACTTTATTAGGTACTACACACGCACAAAAAAAGAGAAACCCAGATCATTAAATTGACAGTGCACTCATTGATAAAACTTAAGAAAGTAGAAAGTCTTTGATGTAGACGGTCGTCTTTTTTTTTTTTTTGAAATAGAGGCAATTTTGTTTACACTTGTTTATCTGGTGTATCCTCAATAAAGGTCACTGTAATATCTTTCAGAGTTATTGTCTGAATCCCGATATACATGG
>CP092878.1:18825310-18836243 GCA_030710605.1 Cordylochernes scorpioides
ACAATTTGTGTGTATCATAAGTGTGATAATATAATAAATAAACATTTATAGAGATTCTTTTATATTCATGATCTTAAAGGTGTACCTCTCCCTTTAAAAAATGTATTGAAATACGTTTGGTATCAGTTCCAAGGAATAAAAGAGTTGATCCAGTATCGCTAAATGGTCAAATCTGTCTCTGGTTATTTCCCAAGTTACTCCAACCACTGTCTCCTTCTCCGCCTTAATACCAAACTGCCACTTCTATCACAATTCTATGCCTGGATAAAACTAAAAAAGGAAACGCATTACGTATATAATGATGAAGCTGCTTGAGTTTTGAAATCGTAAATTTATTATTAATTTTATAAAATGCTTATATGACTGTGAGTCATGAACATTACTAAAATCTTCAATCAGACGAATATATAGAAGTCTTCGAGACCTACCTTTACAGAAGAACTCTGAAAATTCCTTGGATAGATATGGTAACAAATAATAAATATATAAAATGAAAGGATTTAAAAGCACGAATGTTTCTTTTATACACAATACAAACTTCTACTGCCCTTACTGCGACGAAAAAATATATTGGGAGGGCTTGGCTTATCAGTGGTGAACCCTCCCAGCGGTTTCGCCAATTTAATCCACCAGACCGCTTCTCAGAGCTCTTTGTATTGTGTATAAAAGAAACATTCGTGCTTTTAAATCCTTTCATTTTATATATAGATGGCGCGTTATTGCTTTGTATTAAATAATCAAATCCTCGATCGAATGGGTACAGAACGCCAGCTGATAGAGTTAATAAAACAACAAAAACTGACGTTAGCTGGACATGTGATGCGCGGCTCAGCAGGAGAGACATTGCTGACAGTGTTGGAGGGAAAGCTCCGGGGGAAGAGATTGAGGGGAAGGAGACGACAGGGATACACAGATGATCTAAAACAATGGACTGGACGACACATCTGTGTATCCCTGTCGTCTCCTTCCCCTCAATCTCTTCCCCCGGAGTTTTCCCTCCAACACTGTCAGCAATGTCTCTCCTGCTGAGCCGCGCATCACATGTCCAGCTAACGTCAGTTTTTGTTGTTTTATTAACTCTATCAGCTGGCGTTCTGTACCCATTCGATCGAGGATTTGATTATTTAATACAAATAATCATACCAACTCAGAAGACCAAAATTTTAGGAATAATAATTGCAAATCAAAGAAGAAGAAATAAAATAAATTTTACATACCACATAGAAGAAATAGTAAATCGTACAAAACGTTTTAAAAATTATCTCTTCTCAATTTGCGGGAAATCTTGGGGTCTAAGCACCCAGAAAAGGCTAACTTTATATAAATCCATATTCAGACCAATACTTACATATGGGGCCGAAATTTGGTTCAAATATTTAAATAAAAAATGTTAACAAAAATTAAATTCAACCCAATATCAAATACTGACATGGTGTATACAAGCCTATAAATCCACATCATATAGCTGTGTTCATAGTTTGGCCAACATTCCTCTGATCTCAGACTTTATCGAATCCAGAATCATGATATCTGTGTGTGATCTGAGAAACTTATCCACAGATGATCAACAAATTTATGACCCATTTATTCCAGGAATTATAGATACCTTTCTCAAATCAAGAATGAATGTTCTGAAAAACGAAGCAAATAATACTTTCTTAAGCTTTTTTCCCCCAAGAAATCCCAAAATACTTTCGTCCAAATTTTTATAATACTCAATTTGTTACAAACCACGGAAATTTCAAAAGTTTTTTAAATAGAATAAAGGCAGTGGAGGATTCAAGTTGCTTTTGTGGTATGGAGGAACAAACCTCAAGACATCTACTGATCGATTGCCCAGCATTATAGAATGAAGAATGAACTAGTTGTTTATGAACTTAACGATTTGATTTCCAATAAAAAATCATATTTAAAGTTCAATTCATTTTGTAAATACATTCTAAAATTTCTACAAAATATGGATCTCTAATTATAAAACTATTTTAGAGGCGTAATGTTCTTTTTAAAATTTTAAATATTTGCGGAAGAGCGATTGCTCGAAGCATATTATATATTTATAATTATATTTAATTCTGCTGTCCTAAAAGCTTATGTCCATAGTTCTTCTAAAATACCCATTCCAAGAGTCTTACAACAGTCACCTATAAAAGGAAGTTCCAAAATGCAATATAACAGCGGTATGGTAGATTAAACTGGCGAAACCGCTGGGAGGGTTTCACCACTGATGAGCCAGGCCCTCCCTTTAATTTTTCCATCGCAGTAAGGACAGTAGAAATTGTTTTATTTTAAAAAGAACATTACGCCTCTAAAATAGTTTTATAATTTGATAACAGATGGCGCTCTAGTACATCGTAACATTATTGTTCTAATAAAAGACACAATTTGATATTTGCGGAAGAGCGATTGCTCGAAGCATATTATATATTTATAATTATATTTAATTCTGCTGTCCTAAAAGCTTATGTCCATAGTTCTTCTAAAATACCCATTCCAAGAGTCTTACAACAGTCACCTATAAAAGGAAGTTCCAAAAATGCAATATAACAGCGGTATGGTAGATTAAACTGGCGAAACCGCTGGGAGGGTTTCACCACTGATGAGCCAGGCCCTCCCTTTAATTTTTCCATCGCAGTAAGGACAGTAGAAATTGTTTTATTTTAAAAAGAACATTACGCCTCTAAAATAGTTTTATAATTTGATAACAGATGGCGCTCTAGTACATCGTAACATTATGGATCTCTAATGTTTTCATGCGTTGAATAATGTAAATAACTTATGTAAATAAACTTTTCTCCTTGTTTGGCGCAAGTATCCCTTGCGGGATATAGCGCTTTGGAAATAAAAATAATTGTAATCACAAGTATGGAGAGACCATGTCTTTCGGTAGAAGAAGGCATTAAAGTAAGGAAAGATAAAATGCTTGCTAGTAACCCCTTCACTTCAACTATTATGGAAGGTTAGCAACCACATTGTCCCTTATACTTCATGTGCCTCTCCTTAACCAGGTTGGTCAATATTATGGAATAACCTAAATTAACGTTTAGTTGGTATTTATTCCAATAGATGGCGCTCTTCTGTCTAAAAAATGGCCATTTGAGCGATTAAAGAATAATAAGTAAACCAATGCTGCAGATTTCTGGAAATGAGTTAGTAAACGTGATCCATCTCCAGAAACCCGTAGCATTTGCTTAATTAATACATCCAGGATATTTAAATCAATTAATTAAGGATATGCATTTTTTGTTTAATTTGAAAATTATTAATTAGAACATGGGGGGGGGGGGGGGGGGGGGATGTGCGTATTGGAAATGGACATATCAATCAACAGACAAAATTACATTTTACGAAATTCCTAGAATATTTTTTCTTATTGATGAACCTCTTATAATTGATATAATTGTGCAATATAGCGATATAGTCAGTCTTTGATTAATAAAAATATTTAATTATTAAACCTATATTAGAGAGAAGATTGCGTTTTATGATGGATATCTCAATAATTTGTTATTAGTCTTGATGTTGATTGCAAAATACAGGTCAATGAGGGAACAATTTTGAAAATTTGTTTTTCTCTCTATCTTTTTCTATTGGGTTTATTCGAAGTTTGCTGGTTGTATTTGCATATGCTCGGAAAAATGATTCAAAAGGTTTTAAGAACAGACTTTGAATTTTCAGTATGGACTGATTTTGTCTTTCTGGAGATAAACATGTATTTTCTCTTAGGCGCGCTGAGTAAATGTTTATATAATCAATATATTGTTTTTATAGTAAAAATATATAACTATAATAATTGTCATAAATTATTTACATTAACTTTTATTTAAAATAATTTACGACTCAATTATATACCCAATCTGCTAAATGGCGTTTTCTATAATAATTTTAGAAGTAGTAGTGTGTGGTGAAAGCATGTAATTTTCAATTTATTGGTATCATTGTCATTTTACAAACCCTAGAATATGCAAATTAGTCTGTTGTCAAACTTATTTACACTTTTTCAGGATTGAAACGACTCCTTCAAGACCCAATTCTATATTGAGGTAAAGTTTCTTCTGGAAAAATCAAACACACTCACCACACGCATGTACCACTTCTCTCACACGCACACACATATTTAGTTATATTTATATACACATATATTTATATAAACATTTATTCATATAAATTATCGACTCTACAGTGTCGAGCCGAAGAATTTTGGCATTATATTTTTCCAATCTCCGCAACAAACTATTTCCTAGCTTATAATTAATCGGTTGAGAAAAATATCAAATGAATTATTTCTTTTGCTTAATTAAAACGGGCGCAAAATGTAAAAAAAAAAAAAAAAAGAGGACAATCATAATTAAATAATGCATTTCTTTTAAAAAATAAAAATATCTATAGTATATTTGATACATAGCTAGCAATAAATATGTATATATATGTTTCTATGAAAATGTTAATCTGCAAGACGCAGGTTATCATCATCCCTTTTTGATTTGTTTTTGTCATTTTTGGCGGTTCGAAAATAAACAACAAAAAGCTGTATCAGACATCATAAAGACAATAAAGATTTTCTGATAATAAGAAAGTACAAAGATGTTGCACTATTATGTTAAAATTTCAAACAAAATTTAAAAAAATATCGATTTAAAATATTTTTACTAAAGTATAAAAAAAGTATTATTAAAATGTAACATTTTAATAAAATAAAATGAATAATGTTGTTAATAGAGTGAAAATGTTTTAAATTGTTATAAAAAATTATATCTTATATAATACTCCAAAAATTTGTAACTAAGTATAATACACACACAGAAACATTTTTTAAAACAATATTTATAAAAAAACACAAAAATATATTACATTTATATAAATATATATTATTTAAACCTAAGTGTGTGAAATAGAATAAAAATTATATATTAAAAAATATAATTAAAATATATAATTTAAAAATATATTTTTAAAATTCTATATTGCGTATAAAATAAATAGGAATTGGTCGTGAAAGTAATGTGAACGAATTAAATTAAGGGGAAAAAAGGAAAAAATAAAGATTACCAGAAAATAACATTTATAAACTCGTAAATGGCCGCGAATTACAAGGATAATCTTATTTAAGGAAGGTATTTTTTACTTCAAAGAGACAGCTATTATTTGACACTATCTTTTAGGTTTTGTGTCCTTAAAGTAATAATTAAAAATATTTGAAATATAATTTGTTTAATAACTGATTTGTTCTTTTATTTCCCCGCTTCTATTTCTAACGATAGCGAATCAGCCACAGCGATCGAACCGGCTTCAACCAAATTAGCCCGGCACCCCTGGTGAGTCATTAAACATTTCACCGCTAGGGGGACTTTGGATTGTGATCGTTTGGGTGCGTCTTCTGCTCTTGCAGGGAGCGGCGAATAAAACAGGTACTGCTCTCTTTCATATTTTACATCTTTTTATATTCTTTCAAATATAAAAATTGTTTAACTATTGTGATGCGTTTTTATATTTTTATTTATAATATATATTTCTCTTATATATAATTTATATTTTATTATTTTCCTTTTTTTATTATTACCCTTTTATATACAAGTTAGTTTATTTCTGTCTACTCTCTCTCTCTCTTCAAAAAATGCACTCATAAAAATAAATATGCTTATATATATAAACCCCTCAAGTTTTAAAATAAAATATACGAGTGAAAATATTTAGATATAAAAATACTCTTTTATAAAGAAGAACTTAATATTTTATTATGAAAAAGTAACAGCCTTTATTTAATGTTTATAATATGACTTTATATGTATTTCTTATAGGTTGTGTGGAGAGAGAAAAATCAATATATAATATGTATAATATAAAAGGTTTAAATATACAGTATACTTCTCGATTTAAATTATACAGACATAATTTTTGTTATCTTTTTTTATATATTTTAAAAAATATTTTGCACGTACACTCACTATTTGATTTAATTTAGCCCCCTAAAAAAGGTAAAGTATTTTTCTGCTTGAATTAATACACGCTAAAATAATAAATAAATTAAAACAAATATGATTATATATAAAAATAATTGGTTATATATAGGTTTTTAAATTTTAATTAGACAATTTTAATTTATATTTAGACATTTTTCATTTTAATTTTGACACATGGCCTTTTTATAGAAAAGTCGATGTGTCTAAATAAAAATGAAAAATGTCTAAATTAAAATTGAAAATGTCTAAATAAAAATGAAAAATGTCTAAATATAAATTAAAATTGCCTAATTAAAATTTAAAAACCTATAAATGATTGAATTAAACAAAAGCGAACAAATAATCTATGAGCATATTAAATCTTATATTTTAATTGAAGTAATTAAATAACACTATATATACGATATGAAAATATGTAATTTTTCTTTGCAAACGAAAAAAATAAAAGAGCAAAGAAATATTTTTTTAAAATTTAAATTACAGAAATTGGCAAAGAGAGAAACCATCCATCAAAAGATTATATTTGTTTCGTCTGTCAGAAAAAGAAGAAAAAAAAATCTTTTTGATCAAATGGAAAGGCGGAGTTCTCTAGTATAGCTTATGTCAAATTGGGACTAAAGCTTTCTTTCCTAACTTTTTTATCCTGATTTATTTTATTAAAAGTAAATTCTTCAAGTCAATCCCTCCTATAACCCTAGGTTCTTTCTTTTCTAAATTGGCATTTTCTAAAAATAAGTTTATAACTCCATACGAGAATTGTATTTTTTTTAACTTTTAATCATATTATATATTATAAACCTTTATATATACTTTTTTGATTAAAAAAAAATATATAATGAATTATTTTGAAAATAGAGCATTCCATAAATAAATCTTTAAATAAAAAGGCTTATATTGAATCAAAATATAATTTATTTTACCAATATTTCAGTTGGCTGAACGCCAACCTTTATCAAGGTATTATAACATATTAATGTGTGTCTTTATTATTTACATTCTTTATGTGTCTTATTTACATTATTTTTTAGATATTAAGAACTTTTTTTATGCACTTCAATTTAATATTTCCGATGTAAAAGGTGAAGTTAAAATATTATCAATTATTATATATGGTTAAAGCTGTATCTTTTTGCTCTATTAGTTTATTCAAAATTAAGCCAATTATGTTTTTGGAAAAGCTTTGGTATTTATCACTAACTACACTCACGGACAAAACTTAAGGAAGTTGTACCTTCTAGTATGTATATAAGGATTCAGACAATAACTCTGAAAGATATTACAATGACCTTTATTGAAGACACACGAGATAACCAAGTGTGAATATAGTACACTCATGGACAAAACTTAAGGAAGTTGTACCTTCTAGTATGTATATAAGGATTCAGACAATAACTCGGAAAGATATTACAATGACCTTTATTGAAGACACACGAGATAACCAAGTGTGAATATAGTACACTCATGGACAAAACTTAAGGAAGTTGTACCTTTTAGCATGTATATCGGGATTTAGACAATAACTCTGAAAGTTATTACAGTGACCTTTATTGAAGACACAATAGATAACCAAGTGTGAACAAAATTGACTCTGTCTCCTTCAATTAAACAGACGAACGGCGACATCAAAGACTTTCCACTTCTTTAAGTTTTGTCTCTTTCTCTCCTTGAGTGTATATTACCTTCACATAAATAAAACCCCCAAACTATTCAGGAATGAGGTTACAGCATATTGCATATGCATTTTAACACATATGTAACTAATTAAAAACTTGGAAAATTATGTAAATTGAAAGAGAAGATGTATTTCAAAATATTTCGCAATTGAATAATTAGAAATTGGAGCAAGGTTAATGAGAAAATGTAAATATTTAAAAGTTTTGAAATATTTGATGATTCATTTTTCTTATTATTTTTTAAATATAAAAATACAATTTTTAGCTTTTCACAAATAAGCGTTTTATACTTCAAATATTACTAATATGCAAATATTACTCTCAGAGTTCTTTGAATAAAAATATATTCGCTAATTTCTTTAAATATATACAAATACAGTTACGAGCGTCATTCCTCATCTCATAATCAATCAACTCTGTCACCGTTTGCTTTTTTTTTTTGGAATGGCGCCCTCCTATTGGTTGGCTACGATCACGCCACCTTTGCCCCCCCCCCCCATCTCCCCCACTCTGTTTCGTTTTTGTAACTATTGTGTTGGAGCGGGTCGCTCCTTAAATAAATGCATATATTAGTTAATAACTAAATGGAATCCTCTCTTTCTTTTTCCCAGTATGAGACGCCTACGGAAGCCAACAGTACATAGACAGATAAAGCACATAGGCTATAGTTATTAACTAATATATGCATTTATTTAAGGCGCCAATTTATAATTGTAACAAATAGTATTTGAATAAAAACATTCAATCGGGTAAAACACGGGCGTTGCCCGGGTCATTCGGCTAGTATACAAATATGGAAGAGCCTGGTCCCCCCTCCCCCTCCATTTTCATTGCCAATAACAATTCATATATACTATCTCTCCCCTATTTTTTTTTAATCATTCAAGATGAAGAAAAATTTGTTTGAATTTAAAATTATCGCATATTAAACGTGTAGTTTTACCGTTAGCACTTTGCGAATGTAGATATTTATTTGATTATCTCTATGCAAATCGGACAAATTCAGATCAGTAAATATGCAACACCACCAGCTTTTCAACTATTTGCATATACAGGCCTATCCTTACATTATCAGCGTTCCATGTAAATGTTGATCAAACGAAAGGATCGAAAGCTCGTGACATGGCCTAGTGGACATGGCATCTGCCCGGTAAGCGGAACATTGTGGGTTCGATTCCCATCCCTGGACACTTTTATTTTTCCGTTCATCATTACTCTTCATAATTCACCCTCTCATACCTCATTCAAAAAGGTTAGAAATAGTCAATATTTCACCTTGAAATAAATTTTGATTTTTCATTGAAAAGAAACTCATGCGGTGTAACTTCAAGTGTTCTTTTACAAAAACACTTTTTGTTTTCGAATTTTTCTCGTGGTATTTTCAGTAGTACTCTTATGATTATTATAATTTTTTGTGGAATGTCCTCCCCTACATATGTAAATACGTATGTCAGTGATTCTCAACCACTGTGCCGCGGTAATTTTGTGTGCCGCGAAATTCTGAAAATGTGCCGCCGAATTTTAGTCATATGATTATGTTCACGTTTGTATTGGTTTTTCTTTTTTTCTTTTTCATTTTTTCACTTTTTAAAATAACGAAATTAGCAAATTGAATGTTAGAGATGTATATTACTTATATTTTGCATAGAAATATTGATACATAATTTGAATTTTCTTGCATTCAAGTTAGCAAAAGTGTGCCGCGAAATTCTAAAATTGTGCCGCCAAATTTTCAAATCTTTAAATTAGTGCCGCAACAAAAAAAAAAAGGTTGAGAATCACTGACGTATGTACATCTATGTCCAATATATGAGGCGGGCTTATGCATATTTACATTCATGGAAAAAACTTAAGGGAATGGAAAATCTGTCACCGGTCGTCTAATTTTTTAAAAGCTGTACCTTTCAACATGTATATCGGTATTTAGACAATAACACTGGAAGATATTTTAGATACACAGTGACCTTTATTAAAGACACATGAGATAACCAAGTGTGAACAAAATTGCCATTCTCCTTCAAAAAAAAAAAAAAAAAAAAAAAAAAAACATACGACCGGCTATATATCAAACTAGCCGAATGACCCGGGCAACGCCCGTGTTTTACCCGATTGAATGTTTTGATTCAAATACTATTTGTTACAATTATAAATTGGCGCCTTAAATAAATGCATGTTAGTTAATAACTATAGCCTATGTGCTTTATCTGTCTATGTACTGTTGGCTTCCGTAGGCGTCTCTTACAGGGAAAAAGAAAGAGAGGATTCCATTTGGTTATTAACTAATATATGCATTTATTTAAGGAGCGACCCGCTCCAACACAATAATTACATAAACGAAAGGGCGAGTGGGGGGGGGGGGCAAAGGTGGCGTGACCGTAGCCAACCAATAGGAGGGCGCCATTCAAAAAAAAAAGCAAACGGTGACAGAGATGAAAACTGATGACTGATTGTTGATTAGGAGATGAGGAATGACGCCCGTAACTGTATATAGAATACTTTCTACTTCCTTAAGTTTTGTTCATGAGTGTATATGGGAAAATTTTGGTTCATTATCCCAGTACAGAAGGTAAAGTTAGTGATAAAGAATTAGAGCCAAAACACTAGAGAGAGTTTCATATAAAAGTTATCAATTTCACAATTTCAGTTTTCTACCAGAGCAGTTTGTAGAAGTGGAACTTAGTCTCTATAAGATAATGACGATATCGTCTGACGTCATTTCCGGATAATCTTCCATCCGATGAACCTATCCCATCTACTTCCTGTCGGATGGAAGCTTCCAGGACTTTGAGCTTTCTCGGTATTCTATTGTCGTTTGGCATACTATTTTACCGCCAATTTCTTTGTTTCTACGCATGCGTAAGTTTTTTTTTTTAAATGTTGGTCTGTTTTGTTTTTACAATCGTTTGCTTTTGTTTAAAAATGCATAAGCATCAAAATTCACGTTTATAATTTCGAGCTTTCTCAGTATTCAATTGTCGTTTGGCATATTATTTTACAGTTTTTCTACGCATGCGTAAGGTATATTTTTTAAAATGTTCGTCTGATTTGTTTTATAATAATTTGCTTTTGGTTTGAAAATACATCAGAAGCATTAAATCCTTTACCGCCAATTTCTTTGTTTCTACGCATGCGTAAGGTATTTTTCAAATTGTTCGTCTATTTTTTTTTATAGTAGTTTGCTTTTGTTTTAAAATGCATTACAAACTTCCTGTGTATAACTTTGAGATTTAATAGTGTTGAATTGTTTGGTTGATATCTTATTTTCTATCCATTTCCTTGCTTCTACGCATGCGTAAAATGATC
>CP092878.1:18836343-18848538 GCA_030710605.1 Cordylochernes scorpioides
AAACACGGGTCACTTAGCTAGATGATATATTAATACATTATAGTAATACATTTAATAAACTTTTTCTTAAAGAGGTCTCTGTAATAGTTACAACCCTAGAATATATGCTCTATACATTCATGGACAAAACTTAAGGAAGTTGTACCTTTTAGCATGTATATCGGGATTGTGACAATAACTCTGAAATATATTACAGTGAACTTTATTGAAGACACACGAGATAACCAATATACACTCATGGACAAAACTTAAAGAAGTTGTACCTTTTAGCATGTGTATCAGGATTCAGACAATAACTCTGAAAGATATTACAGTGACCTTTATTGAAGATACACGAGATAACCAATATACACTCATGGACAAAACTTAAAGAAGTTGTACCTTTTAGCATGTATATCAGGATTCAGACAATAACTCTGAAAGATATTACAGTGACCTTTATTGAAGATACACGAGATAACCAATATACACTCATGGACAAAACTCAAGAAAGTTCTACCTTTTAGCATGTATATGTAGGATTCAGACAATAACTCTGAAAGATATTACAGTGACCTTTATTGAAGACATACGAGATAACCAATGTGGACATAATTGCCTCTGTCTCCTTCAAAAAAAAAATAATAATAATAGACGTCCAACGATATCAAAGATTTTCCACTTCCTTAATTGTTTTTCTTTTTTTTCATTCGCATTTTTAAGGTCATTTCTATCATATCACAGCTAATTGATATTATAATGTTCAAAAGCTCAACTTTAAAAAAATAAGAAATACCTTTTATTAAACCATTTTATCTCTAGTTTTTTATATTTTTTACTTTTATATTATTTATAAATATTATATTTCGAGAAAAGCGCTTTTCTTTACCAGAAAACTTTGTAAACATTAAGAACGTTTATCATCTTTCCCTTAGGGAAAAGTTGATGTTGTTAAATAATGTAATTTTTAAATCATATCAATTTTCTTTTAATACTTCTTGGATCACTTTAAAAGGTTTTTAGATCTTTAAAATATTTAGCTTGGATAAATATTAGAAATATTTTAAGGTAGAAAATCAGGAAAGATAAACTTCAGGATGACATAGCAATTTATTTAATGTCAGCACAAAATCAACATTTATATAGAGAGAGAGATTTACATTTTTTGGCGAAAAAACGGGACACAAATCCTACCTCAACCACCCTATTCCCCAGACATCGTACCAAATGACTTTTTCCTGTTCCCCAAACTTAAAGCAGTTCTAAAAGGAGGACATTTTGACACCAGGGATGACATAATAGAAAAATCGCTGTTGACATTGAAGAGCATTCCAAAAGAGGCCTATAAAAACTGTTTCGACAATTGGGATAAACCATGGCGCTGGTGCGTTGAAGCAAGGGGGGATTACTTTGAAAAGTTTTAATACATTTTAAAAAAATATCTTACCTTTTTTTTATGGACCCAGTCCGGGAACTTATGGGACATAACTTGTATAACCCAGGGAGCACAGAACATCAGCTACCCGGGGAGTCCAGCTCACTAGTAGCGACTAGCGCTTTTACTCGCGTCCTGTTTTGATTGCTGAGTTGAAGCAGTTAACCAGGAAGTTCCATGTAGGATTGAGGTGGGTCATTCCAAGCAGGATAGCTGTTTTATCCTATGTCTCAGGAATGCTATTATAAAATACAAGATAAGCAATGAGGGAAATTTCCAGAGTATCAAAATATAAATAATATAATTACTAATCTGTACATAAAAAATATAATAAATTTATTACCAGTTGCAAACAAAACACGCTATATCCGATCTGGATAATTGCGCGTGAAACTATTTACAATAATTGTAGTAGAGTAGGTAACAGAATTATCAAAAAGAAAATAAACAATTAAGAAAAAGAGCATTGAATAAACATATACATTAAACAAATAAGCAACAACATAAGAAGAAACCAGAAGGTAGTTATCCCAATCCGGCCTAACCTGCCTCTTCCCTGACGGAGATCCTGTCCCTTGCCTGGTCATAGTGCTTTATATATATTGTAATAAAGTATTTATTAATTTTATTATTTTTATTAACAGAGTGGTCATTTTATGTTTATATTTTTCTACTCTGTAGATTTCCCTCGTGGCTTATCTTTTGTTTACCATTCATAGTTTGTTCTTGCCTGAAATAAATTGTTGTCTCCTCCTGAAGTTTTGGTGTTCCCTAATTTTCCACGTGGCAATATTCCGTTTTAAGGGGCCATTGGGGCTCAAAAATAATTTTATTTTGGTTAGCAACCCCGTAAATAAAGATATTTCCGGAAGGTAGTTATTTACAGTATGTTAAGCAATGATGGAAGTTGATTTAATGACGTTATCTGTAATAATTAGTATCGTGGAGAAAGAATATAATAAATACTTTGATACGATATTATTGATGTCTGGCTAGTTATGGGGAATGTTGGTTTAAAATTGATTACTCTCTTTATCTAGAATAATCTATTGTTTGGTAAGGCTACCCCATCAAGTGGCTCTTCAATAAAAAATGGCGTATTCTGTCAACAATGATAAACAATTGGCATACACCAATACCTCGCTTTGCGTCGTTTCGTTTTGCGTTTTTTTCGAAGTTGCGTCGCTGCTTAATTTTTACTGATTTTACTGTGCGTCGTTAGATTTTCAAAAGTTGCGTTGTTTTGGAATCGAGTTTTTAATTTTTTTTTTTTAATTTTTCCCCTAAAATATGGCAACACTTTTGTTTTTGATTGCTCCATGCCATCAAAATTTTATTTTCACTTTGCGTCGTTTCAATTTGTGTCGTGTTTTTTTTGGAACGTAACCCCGACGCAAAGCGAGGTATGGGTGTACTTTATTCAACAAATATTTCTAAATTTTCATTTATATCTTTTAAACATTTTCATTTATAATATCAAATATACATTCATAGACAAAACTTAAGGAAGTTGTACCTTTTAGCTTCTATATCGGGATTCAGACAATAACTCTGAAAGATATTACAGTGACCTTTATTGAAGACACATGAGATAACCAAGTGTGAACAAATTGCTTCTGTCTCCTTAAAAAAAGATAATCAGCAAAATCAAATATTTTCTACTTCCTTAAGTTTTTGTCTATGAGTGTGTAAATTAATTACTTTTAATTAGAATCATCTGGATTTTAAAAAAGTTTTGGTGGTGTTTGGTTCAACCTTTTCAAATCTCAATTTTTTTTTTGTGTGTTTCCGGCATTTGAATATATAAAAATGTTAACATAAACTATTAAACTAACTAGGTAGATGGGAATATTAACCTAAAAATGAATACATTTCTATTACCTAATAGGTGGTGATGAAAATGAGCTTTCACTCATGCACAAAATTTAAGGAAGTAGAAAGTCTTTGATGTCGCTGATCGTCTTTTTTTTTTTTTTTTTGAGGGATACAGAGGCTGTTTACACTTGGTTATCTCGTGTGTCCTTCAATAAAGGGCACTGTAATATCTTTCAGACTTATTGTCTGAATCCCGATATACATGCTATAAGGTACAACTTCCTTAGGTTTTGTCCATGAGTGTATTTATACTTCTCTGGCAAATTCGTATTTCATGAACCCCTTCTGTATCTCGTTAAATAAAAGCCTGCCCTGTACTGTCAAGGCCTATAACCACGAGGACATTCTGAATTTTCCTAAACTGGTGTTGCGTAGTTTTGCCACTGACATAATGGTGTAAAGTTTTTGGGTCTATTTTGACGGAAGAGATATCTTTCTTTTTATTTTAAAGATCAATCCTCCCCTCCTCCCCCATACAAAAAAAAAAAAAACTTTCATCTGTTGTTGTTCAAAATCACATTAATAGGTACCGCTCAGCAAGAGCAACCTAGTTCATGATAA
The DNA here is from genome assembly GCA_030710605.1 of Cordylochernes scorpioides. Classification (NCBI taxonomy): domain Eukaryota; kingdom Metazoa; phylum Arthropoda; class Arachnida; order Pseudoscorpiones; family Chernetidae; genus Cordylochernes; species Cordylochernes scorpioides. The sequence goes on from CP092878.1 coordinate 18,840,194, forward strand.
TTGAAACAATGAATAATATATGAAGGTTATCCACATATTAACAAATTTTAACGCGGGATTCAATCCCGGTTCATGACTGTCGGGAATCGAGCGTGTTACCCTCTCATTCACCGACTTTCATCTGTGTTCTTTATTTTTATCTTTTTCTTCTGCAACCAATCAGAGTCCAGTTCATCCAATCGGGTTTTTGTCAGCTTTTTAACTTCTTCCACCTCCCTCTCTCCTCTTATTTTTTTAAGTCCCACAAATAGCACGAAGCCAAACGGGATGTGTCAAATCTGTTCTATTTTCCCCATCGGAGCAGGAATTTGAAATATTGCCTGATGACATAAATAAAACGAGGGGTGAGAAGGAAAAAAAGATATTACTGATAAAAATAAATAAAAAAAGTCATTTCCTGACCGCTCAGATCAACATTTAAATATGTAAAAGCGCCATCTATCGGAATAAATATAAACTAAATGTTAATTTAATTTTATGTTTAGGTATTTACTAAATATCCTTTCTTGATGAATCGAGAAAGCCATCCAAATACGGGTTTCGGGTTTGTTGGCCCTCGTCAGTTTAGTGCTGGCTGTACGTTTTCGAGTTTCAGTTCAAAATAACTTTATTAGGTACTACACATGCACAAAAAAAGAGAAACCCAGATCATATTATATTGACAGTGCACTCATTGATAAAACTTAAGAAAGTAGAAAGTCTTTGATGTAGACGGTCGTCTTTTTTTTGGAAACAGAGGCAATTTTGTTTACACTTGTTTATCTGATGTATCCTCAATAAAGGTCACTGTAATATCTTTCAGAGTTATTGTCTGAATCCCGATATACATGCTAAATGGTACAAATTCCTTAAGTTTTGTCCATGAGTGTATCTTTCAGAGTTACTGTCTGAATCCCGATATACATGCTAAATGGTACAACTTCCTTAAGTTTTGTCTATGAGTGTAAATTGAGCAAAATGTAATCATGATTATATTCTCTACTAGCCGAATGACCCGGGCAACGCCCGTGTTTTACCCGATTGAATGTTTTGATACAAATACTATTTGTTACAATTATCATTTGGCGCCTTAAATAAATGCATATGTTAGTTAATAACTATAGCCTATGTGCTTTATCTGTCTATGTACTGTTGGCTTCCGTAGGCGTCTCTTACTGGGAAAGAGAAAGAGAGGATTCCATTTGGTTATTAACTAATATATGCATTTATTTAAGGAGCGACCCGCTCCAACACAATAGTTACAAAAACGAAACTGCGAGTGGTGGGGGGGGGGGGGGGGCAAAGGTGGCGTGATCGTAGCCGACCAATAGGAGGGCGCCATTCCAAAAAAAAAAGCAAACCGTGACAGAGGCGACGAAGAATGACGCTCGTAACTGTATATAGAATAATTACAAGTGATCACATATAAATCCACAAGGGATCAAATGAAATCATCACAATCCGCCAAAGAGATGCGTAGCTGGCAAACTAGCTAGGCAAATCTTATGTCCAAAATATAAACGGAATTTAGCTGGTTAAGCCAGAAGAGCGCTTCCATATGTCACCAATTACTCGGTCTTCTTACACACAATATTTATAAGTATTTAATTTTAAAAAGAGAAATTTTCTCTGAAATATATTCTACTACCAACATTTTTTTCAAATTAATCCATTGTACACCTGATAAGTCATGGGTAGGTAGAAGTTGGCGACTGCTTTCACTGTAAGTGCACCACATATTTACATATGAGTTATACTTTTGCACTTACAGGTATATCAGAAGCCTGCTGCAAGCGCATTAATATATTAAAATAGTATTGAGGGTGTTTGAACCCTCACTGCAGTTTCGCCTGTTTAATCCCAAAATAGTCATTATTGTTGTTCCTATCACGGCATATATCACAGACAGTTTAGAGTGAAATCTTGCTCGGAAAAGATATGAAACTATAAACCTTAGTTTGGAAATCATATATCCACTCATAGACGAAAACTTAAGGAAGTTGTACCTTTCAGTATGTATTTCGGGAATCAAATAATAACTCTGAAATATTTTGATTCATAGTGACCTTTATTGAAGATACACGCGATAACCAAGTAGTGAACAAAATTGCTCGTCTCCTTAAAAAAAAATAGACTACCGGCGACATCAAAGACTTTCCACTTTCTTAAGTTTTGTCCATGAGTGTATATAAATTTTCATTCATTATAATATTCGCATTTCAGCTTTTAAACTAATTTGAAGTGTTTTCTTAGGCTCTTAAATTAAAATTAACTTTTATAAATAACTAGCCTGAATGACCCGGGCAACGCCCGGGTTTTACCCGATTAAATGTTTTTATTCAAATGCTATTCGTAACAATTATAAATTGGCGCCGTGGATGTCACTCTTGTGAAACGTCCCGCTCCAAACTTTGTGTCTGAGAAGCGATATTTTTATAAAGAGATGATCTGGCTTTGTGTCTTCTGCTCGAATGAATGTTTTTCTGTTAGAATTTTGTCCCTGCATACTAAAAATAACTGGCTTCACCCGTGGTCTCTGCTTTTTGGAATTTTTCCCGATATGATTTTGTATCTGATAATCAAATATGATACAGAAATATTGTCATCAGTCATTTTTTAACTAAAAAAACAACTATTTATGCCCAGAACCTGTCAATTTCAATTTTTCTTGTCTAAAAATCCGATAAATATCTCTTCCAGATTTTTCTCTACGTCCTGTTAAAACACGTTTTACATGTACATTAGGTCAACTGATATTATCTCCTATCTTCACCGCTAGAGGCGCTGCTTGCGAGCCGAAAGGGCAAATTTGCAACGTAATTTGCAAATAACTCGAAGAATATTCGGGATAGAGACCTGAAATTTTCACTATAAGTTTTTCCAGATTCTACTCTATATACTGTTAAAATGTCAGTCAGATTAGTCACGTATTGTGGAAGTGTATAGCCGACATAGGAACAAACACACATACATACATACATACACTGACTTTATATAGGGATTAAGCAAATTTAATCATTGAATTACGGATTATATGTTGAAGTAAAAACGCCAACATTTAATTTAACGAATTAATCTCCATTTTTCAGATATAAGAACGTTACCAAGGACAACAATGGAAGAAATGAAGCCCCTCATAACTCTGAAAAAATCATAATGAACAATGTTTTCTGATAAATATTAATAATTTATTTGTGTAAAAAGAGACGAATATTGTTTCTTTCTCATCATTTTATTATAACTATTTAAACTATCAATATCATTAGGAGAAGTATTATTTTGGCTAAAAATAATATATATTGCTTCAGCCGAGTAGAAGGTCTAATGGGAATATCCTAAGAGAAGATATCTGATTATATCTGAAGAGATAATCAGTTTTTGGAAATATAGATGATGGATAAGTTCAGCCAGAACATCTATAGAAAATATATATTTTTTAAAAGCCATGTATGTGAAGAATATCAGGAATTCCTATGAAGAAAATATAAAACAGTAAAGAGAGAGAGAGAGAGAAAATTCAGAACATTTATGAAGAAGAAAATTATCGACACATCTACAAAGGAGAAAAGAACATTTAAAGTATCTAAGAAGAACATGGTCAACGTCTTCGAAGAGGTACCTGATCAAAGTATATGAAGAAGAACATGATCAATGTCTTTGAAAAGAACATGGTCAATATTGGAGTACCTATTGAGAAGAACATTGGGAATGTCTATGAAGAAGAACATAGGAACACATACTAGGAAGAACTTTGGGAATGACTATGAAAAAAACATTGGAACACCACTAGGAAAAACTTTGGGAATGTCTATGAAGAAAACATTGGAACACCTACTAGGAAAAACTTTGGGAAGGTCTATGAAGAAAACATTGGAACACCTATTAGGAAAAACTTTGGGAATGTCTATAAAGAAGAACATTGGAACACCTACTAGGAAAAACTTTGGGAATGTCTATGAAGAAAACATTGGAATACCTACTAGGAAAAACTTTGGGAATGTCTATGAAGAAAACATTGGAACACCTACTAGGAAAAACTTTGGGAATGTCTATAAAGAAGAACATTGGAACACCTACTAGGAAAACTTTGGGAACACCTACTAGGAAGAACATTGGGAATGTCTATGAAGAAAACATTGGAGCACCTAATAAGAATAACATTGGGAATGTCTATGAAGATGAATGTTGGAACACCTACTAAAAAGAACATTGAGAATTTCTATGAAGAACATCGGAACACCTACTAGGAGTAACATTGTGAATGTCTATGAAGAACTTTGGAACATCTACTAGGAAGAACATTGATAATTCCTGGAACATCTACTAGGAAGAACATTGAGAACTTATATGAAAAAGAATATCAGGACAACCTACCAAGAAGAACATCAGAAACGCAAATGCAAAAGAACTGTTAAAAAACGCGTGGTAACATCTTTTTTTTTTAGATAGACGATTTTGGGTCGTTTTTAACCATATATGACGCCTTTTTACAACTACTGAACAGAATATTAGAAAGATTGAGATTACTTGGCTGACTGCTTTAAAACTTCCAATTTTCCTAACCGCTGTAGAGGTTCAACACAGTTTAACCAAGCCTGTCTAATATGACTATTTTAATGATATGAATTTACATGCAGATAATTTAAGTGTTTCCTCAAATGTATCCTATCTCCATATTTATTTATAAAATGACATTTTGATATATTTTCATAGTAACCACTCTAATATAGAGATTTCTAATGTGAGAAAATGAAATACTTATACTATATATATATATAACATGTTTCTCAATGATCAAAATCTATTTATGAATTTTCATTGCCTTTAAATTTCAAAACTCTGAAGAAACACTATGAAGATTTGAATTTTCATATTAAATATGGCGTAAAAATTTCTCTATATATTTTCAAAAATATGTAATAATTTCTGATTCTCTTAAATTTTATGAATCCTTTCCGAATATTTATTTTTAAAAAAATGCATTTAAAAGGGCACAAGTTATTTCAAATTGCTAACTTTTACGATGTCTAATAATATTCTTTAATTCACAAACATTTTATACGTTTATAACTTTCTGATTGCTACACGAAGCCATCACAATACACATAAAAAAAAAAAAAACTAAAGTGCTACTCTGTTTGGATTTTCCTATTCCAAAATTATAATAAAAATTCTGTAGCGTTGTAGGAGTTCGTAATCCGTAACTTTGGAAAGGAAATTGCTTTGTTTACAAAGTAATTTATTAAAGTATGCCCAAATGGATAAGAGTTCAGAAAACGGAGATGAGTCTTTTTCTTTATTTACAAAAGTACAATTAAGCGGGATTTTAAATAAGAAATTTGGACAAGCCATTAAATGGACTAAAAGGTAAAAACCGACAAACGTCAAATAATCTCTTTAAACTAAACACCCTAATGAATACATTTTAAAATATAAAATTTATTTGTCATTGGCCATATTTTTAAATAATTTAGCTACAATATTATTTAATTTGTTAAATACTGAAAAATGGAGACGCCATATATTATCATCAATGAAAGGTTTTATTCAAACACCTGCGATTACCGCGAGATTGAGGGCTCATGAAAAGTATTGTATATTAGATTAAATGTAAAGATTTACAAATGAAATTTTAAAAATCTTTTAAAGTTAGAAATCCTTTTCGTTAGTTAATTTCATTCTTAAAACTTCATATTTTTAAAATCAAAAGTTTAGTGACCTTCAACCAACCAAAAGGTTCTATTTTGACAAATTTTATTATGTTATCAAATAAAAACCAATTTTTATCGATATCCTCATATTAAAAAGTTTTACAAAGAGTTATTTTGATATATCTATAGTATAAATTAACAATTTTTACCTAAAATATAATATTGTTTATATATATATTTGACCATATATTTATATATAAATTTTAAATATATATATTGTTTGAGATATATTTCATAGAAAATATTTGTAAGGAGATAGATCTTTGTTATTATATTCCTTTTTTTTTCTATTTCAACATAGATCTTTTGGTGACATCTTTACAATATTATTGGAATAGGGTAATAGAATTCTAACTAGTGGGATATTATTCTAGTCTGAGAATGACAACAATATTGTTATACAAATGTAATATATAGTTTAATGGTTGGTTATAGGTTTAACATCCATTTTAACCTTATATTGTTGTGATCACATGATCTTCTGTCTCTGTGAATGCTGATTGGTTAATAGACTTCATTTCCTATTGGTAAATATGTAAAATTTATAAATGCATATCTAAATTTACATATATACATGGTAAAAAGAGACCAAATCATTAAGTAATTTAATGTGACATTTAGTGACAGCATGGTTACCGAAATGTCACATATAAATTACTTGTTGGTCTTTTGATTTCTATCTATAATTCACAAATGGTACCTTATCTCAATTTAATATTATATTTTGATAAAATCAATAGTTTTCATGTATCAGTTTTTACATGTGAATATGCACATAAGTTTACAAAAAAAGATAAATCCTTTCATAATATATTTGTTTATTAAGTCAAACTTATTGCAAAATTTTATCTATTTTTTTGTAAACTTGATAACAAATTTCTATATTTACAGTAAAACTTTATTCATGATAAAAAATTGGGAAAAAAAGTTTTAAAATTACAAATATTTTCTCACAATGAGTTTCTTTTTATTAAAAAAAACGCTAGCTTTCAAGTGATAATCGCTCTTCAACGGGCTTACTAAAATATTGACTTTATCCCACCAGAAATATTTACAAAAACAAATGCGCGCAGCGTAGATTTTTATAAACGATAAGGAAGAGTAAGGAGAAAAGATTTTTATTCAATTAAACTTGTGACAAGCTTTCGGGCAGTCACGCCCTTCAACAGGTAATAAAAAGAACAATTGACTATTAAAAATAGGAAACAAACTGAGCTTTAAACAAAAATGATACAACTGCAGCCTGGCCGCGAGAAAACGTGAGGTGGTGTGGGGGGAGGGGGTTTATCCGGTTTTTAAGTAATACATATATCATGATATTGGTTAGGTAAATCTATATGTCGATTAATACTGTCATTAGAAATGGATAAAATGGCCTCTATGATTAATCTCTGGTGTTTACTGGGAATGTTATTGTACAAGGTGGTGGGAGAATCTAAATTGAAAGAATGGCCAGTATTATGGGTGTGGTTGTATATGAAGGATCTGCCGTCTTTATTAGTGATGCATCTACCATGTTCGATCATCCTGATGGCCACGGACCTACCTGTCTCACCTATGTAGGTTGCACTACAATCGTTACATGAGACTGAATAGACCGAGCCACCTGAAGATTATATGTATTAACTTAAAAACCGGATAAACCCCCTCCCCACACCACCTCACGTTTTCTCGCGGCCAGGCTGCAGTTGTATCATTTTTTGTTTAAAGCTCAGTTTGTTTCCTATTTTAATAGTCAATTGTTCTTTATCACCTGTTGAAGGGCGTGACTGCCCAAAAGCTTGTCACAAGTTTAATTGAATAAAAATCTTTTCTCCTTACTCTTCCTTATCGTTTATACAATCTGTGGAGAAAGTTTTCAAGTAATTTTAGTAGATTTTTATAACTGAAAATTTTAAATTGGTTTGTAATTTAACAATTTTATGGATTATGTCTATTTTCATTTTTTAGTGAATCCAGAACCTATAAAATTGGATCTATTGATTTCTTCTGAGATATCGGTATTGTGATGGTATCTTCCTGTTTATGCTGTTATATTCATTGGAAACGAGAGATTCTAAGAGTAACTGTTGAAATTTGTTCTTAATGTTTTTTGTAGTGGCATTTTGTTTCTGTTATGTTAAATTGTGTTAAATTTCTGGTGGGATAAAGTCGATATTATAGTAAGCCCTTTGAAGAGCGATTATCACTTGAAAGCTAGCATTTTTTAAAAATAAAAATAAACTCTTTGTGAGAAAATATTTGTAATTTTAAAACAGTAAAACTTCTCTAAAGAGAAAATCTCAATTGGACTGAACCAGTAGTTCACTATAGCCCATGGTTCATTATAGCTATAGTTCACTGTATCATAAAATATGGGGATTTTTCTCTCTCTCATATAGTTATAAGGGAAGGTTCGCTATATCCCAGGTTAATTTTAGCAGGGTTTTATTGTAATTAATAAAGAAGTAATATATGGGGTGGGTGTTTACAACATTCATTCACAGATGGGGTGAATCTCTTTAATGCTGCACAGTGGAGGCAAGGTAGACACAGCTGCAAATGAATGCTCATGTTGTTAGTCAAAAATCAATGTTTCCTAAAATGTGTTGATGCGAAAATCAAAATCACATGTAAAACTTAGGATGTCAAAAAGTTACATTAAAATTTGTTTTC
>CP092878.1:18848638-18876752 GCA_030710605.1 Cordylochernes scorpioides
TAAAAGGTACAACTTCCTTAAGTTGTGTCCATGAGTGTATCTTTCAGAGTTATTGTCTGAATCCCGATATACATGGTAAAAGGTACAACTTCCTTACGTTGTGTCCATGAGTGTATCTTTCAGAGTTATTGTCTGAATCCCGATATACATGGTAAATGGTACAACTTCCTTAAGTTTTGTCCATGAGTGTATCTTTCAGAGTTATTGTCTGAATCCCGATATACATGCTAAAAGGTACAACTTCCTTAAGTTTTGTCCATAGGAGTATCTTTCAGAGTTAATGTCTGAATCCCGATATACATGGTAAAAGGTACAACTTCCTTAAGTTGTGTCCATGAGTTTATCTTTCAGAGTGATTGTCTGAATCCCGATATACATGCTAAAAGGTACAACTTCCTTAAGTTTTGTCTATGAGTGTATCTTTCAGAGTTATTGTCTGAATCCCGATATACATGCTAAAAGGTAGAACTTCTTTAAGTTTTGTCCATGAGTGTATCTTTCAGAGTTATTGTCTGAATTCCGATATACATTTTAAAAGGTACAACTTCCTTAAGTTGTGTCCATGAGTGTATCTTTCAGAGTTATTGTCTGAATCCCGATATACATGGTAGAAGGTACAACTTCCTTAAGTTTTGTCCATGAGTGTACTATGTAGAGAGGGCTTATATACAATGGTTCATTTACAACTATATAATGGTATCAATGTCTTTATGTCTCTCCGGAATCCCAGGTCCTTAGAGATCTTGTTCTTGTAAAAGTTTTTCTTCTGGCTTGTTGGAAGTGCTTTTCTTCCCCCATCCTTAAACTGGCAAAGTAGCTAGGCAAATTCTATGGTCAAAACCAAAATATAGATGGAATTTATCTGGTTAGTTTAGTTGGTTAATCCAGGTTCCCGGAGCCATATGTCACCATTATCACTCGGTCTTCTTACAATAGCCATAAGTATTTGTAATCAAAATGGAAACTGTTTTCTCTCTCAAATATTTTACTGCAAAAATATTTTTTTTTGTTTATCCATAGTACACGTGATAAGTCATGGTAGATAAAAGTTGGCGACTGCTTTTAATGTAAGCATACCACATGTTCACACATGTAAAAATCAGTACGACTTTTGCACTTAGCCTGGTTCAAAATCACATTATTAGGTACCGCTCAGCAAGAACAACCTAGTTCATGATAATTGAAACAGTGAATAATATATGAAGGTTATTAACATATTAAACAAATTTTAACGCGGGATTCAATCCCGGTTCATGACTGTCGGGAATCGAGCGTGTTACCCTCTCACCGACTTATTCTTTTGCACTTACAAGTGTGCCAGAAGCCTACTGCTAGCATTAATCTATTAAAATAGTATTGAGGGTGTTTGAACCCTCACTGCAGTTTCGCCTGTTTAATCCCAAAATAGTGACTATTGTTGTTTCTCGGACAGTTTATATCACAGTCAGTTTAGGGTAAAATCTTGCTTGATAAAGTTATCTTATGAAAATATGAACCCCTTAGTTTGGAGGAATCATAGATATCCACTCATGGACAAAACTTAAGGAAGTTATACCTTTACCATGTATATGGTAATTCAGACAATAACTCTGAAAGATATTACAGTGACCTTTATTGAAGACACACAAGTTAACCAAGTGTGAACAAAATTGCCTCTGTCGTCTTAAAAAAAATATATATATATAGACGACCAGCGACATCAAAGACTTTCCACTTCCTTAAGTTTTGTCCCCGAGAAGGAGAGTATATAATATACAAAAATTCATTAATTATAATCTTCAAATTTTATCTTTCAGCTTTAAAACGAAATGAAGTGTTTTCTTAGGCTTCAAATTAAAATGAAGTTTTATAATTGATTAAGCAAATTTAATCATTGAACTACGGATTATATGTTGAAGTAAAAACGCCGACATATAATTTAAAGAATTATCTCCATTTTTCAGATATAAGAACGTTACCAAGGACAACAATGCTAGAAATGAAGCCCCTCATAACTATGAAAAATATCAGAATGAACACATTGTCTTCTGATAAATGTTAAGAATTTATCTGTGTAAAAAGAAACGAATATTGTTTCTCTCTCATCATTTTTATTATAATTATTTAAACTATCAATATAATTAGGAGAAGTATTAGATTGGTTAAAAAGAATATATATTGCTTCAGCCGAGTAGAAGTCTAATGGGAATATCCTAAGAGAAGATATCTGATTATATCTGAAGAGATAATCAGTTTTTGGAAATATAGATGATGGATAAGTTCAGCCAGAACATCTATAGAAAATATATATTTTTTAAAAGCCATGTATGTGAAGAATATCAGGAATTCCAATGAAGAAAATATAAAACAGTAAAGAAAATTCAGAACATTTATGAAGAAGAAAATTATCAACACATCTACAAAGGAGAAAAGAACATTAGAAGTATCTAAGAAGAACATGGTCAACGTCTTCGAAGAGGTACCTGATCTAAGTATATGAAGAAGAACATGATCAATGTCTTTGAAAAGAACATGGTCAATATTGGAGTACCTATTAAGAAGAACATTGGGAATGTCTATGAAGAAGAACATAGGAACACATACTAGGAAGAACTTTGGGAATGACTATGAAAAAAACATTGGAACACCACTAGGAAAAACTTTGGGAATGTCTATGAAGAAAACATTGGAACACCTACTAGGAAAAACTTTGGGAAGGTCTATGAAGAAAACATTGGAACACCTATTAGGAAAAATTTTGGGAATGTCTATAAAGAAGAACATTGGAACACCTACTAGGAAAAACTTTGGGAATGTCTATGAAGAAAACATTGGAACACCTACTAGGAAAAACTTTGGGAATGTCTATGAAGATGAATGTTGGAACACCTACTAAAAAGAACATTGAGAATTTCTATGAAGAACATCGGAACACCTACTAGGAGTGACATTGTGAATGTCTATGAAGGACTTTGGAACATCTACTAGGAAGAACATTGACAATTCCTGGAACATCTACTAGGAAGAACATTGAGAACTTATATGAAAAAGAATATCAGGACAACCTACCAAGAAGAACATCAGAAACGCAAATGCAAAAGAACTGTTAAAAAACGCGTGGTAACATCTTTTTATTTTTAGATAGACGATTTTGGGTCGTTTTTTAACCATATATGACGCCTTTTTACAACTACTGAACAGAATATTAGAAAGATTGAGATTACTTGGCTGACTGCTTTAAAACTTCCAATTTTCCTAACCACTGTAGGGGTTCAACACAGTTTAACCAAGCCTGTCTAATATGACTATTTTAATGATATGAATTTACATGCAGATAATTTAAGTGTTCCTCAAATGTATCCTATCTCCATATTTATTTATAAAATTACATTTTGATATATTTTCATAGTAACCACTCTAATATAGAGATTTCTAATGTGAGAAAATGAAATTGACTTATATATATATATATATATATAACATGTTTCTCAATGATCAAAATCTATTTATGAATTTTCATTGACTTTAAATTTCAAAACTCTGAAGAAACACTATGAAGATTTGAATTTTCATATTAAATATGGCGTAAAAATTTCTCTATATATTTTTCAAAAAATATGTAATAATTTCTGATTCTCTTAAATTTTATGAATCCTTTCCGAATATTGCATTTAAAAGGGCACAAGTTATTTCAAATTGCTAATTTTTACGATGTCTAATAATATTCTTTAATTCACAAACATTTTATACGTTTTATAATTTTCTGATTGCTACACTAAGCCATCACAATAAACATAAAAAAAAAAAAAAACTAAAGTGCTACTCTGTTTGGATATTCCTATTCCAAAATTATAATAAAAATTCTGTAGCGTTGTGGGAGTTCGTAATCCGTAACTTTGGAAAGGAAATTGCTTTGTTTACAAAGTAATTTATTGAAGTATGCCCAAATGGATAAGAGTTCAGAAAACGGAGATGAGTCTTTTTCTTTATTTACAAAAGTACAATTAAGCGGGATTTTAAATAAGAAATTTGGACAAGCCATTAAATGGACTAAAAGGTAAAAACCGACAAACGTCAAATAATCTCTTTAAACTAAACACCCTAATGAATACATTTTAAAATATAAAATTTATTTGTCATTGGCCATTTTTTAAAATAATTTAGCTACAATATTATTTAATTTGTTAAATACTGAAAAATGGAGACGCCATATATTATCATCAATGAAAGGTTTTATTCAAACACCTGCGATTACCGCGAGAATGAGGGCTCATGAAAAGTATTGTATATTAGATTAAATGTAAAAATATTTACAAATTAAATCTTAACAATTTTTAAAGTTATAAATCCTTTTCGTTAGTTACCTACATTCTTTAAACTTCTTATTTTTAAAATAAAAAGTTTAGTGACCTTCAACCAACCAAAAGGTTTTATTTTGACAAATTTTATTATGTTATCAAATAAAAACCAATTTTTATCGATATCCTCATATTAAAAAGTTTTACAAAGAGTTATTTTGATATATCTATAGTATATATTAACAATTTTTACCCAAAATATAATAATGTTTATATATATTTGGCCATATATTTATATATAATTTTGAATATATATATATTGTTTTGAGATATTTTATAGAAAATATTTGTAAGGAGATAGATCTTTGTTATTATATTCCTTTTTTTATTTCAGAATGAATCTTTTGGTATCTTTTGGTGACATATTTACAATATTATTGGTCTAGGGTAATAGAACTCTAACTAGTGGAATATTATTCAAGTCTGAGAATGAAAACAATGTTGTTATACAAATGTTATATATAGTTTACTGGTTAGTCATAGGTTTAACATCCATTTTAGCCTTATATTGTTGTGATCACATGATCTGCTGTCTCTGTGATTGCTGATTGGTCAATAGTCTTCATTTCCTTTTTGGTAAATATGTAAAATTTATAAAATGCATATCTAAATTTACATATATACAAAGTAAAAAGAAACCAAATATTTAAGTAATCCAATGTGACATTTAGTGACAGCATGGTTACCAAAATGTCACATATAAATTACTTGTTGGTCTTATGATTTCTATCAATAATTCACAAATGGTACCTTATATCAATTTAATATTATATTGTGATAATCACAGCTATCATATGTTAATTTTTACATGTGAATATGCACATAAGTTTACAAAGAGATAAATCCTTTCATAATATATTTATTTATTAAGTCAAACTTATTGCAAAATTTTTATCTCTTTTTTGTAAACTTAATAACAAATTTCTATATTTACAGTAAAACTTTATTCATGATAAAAATTGAGAAAAAAGTTTTAAAATTACAAATACTTTCTCACAATGAGTTTCTTTTTATTACAAAACGCTAGCTTTCAAGTGATAATCGCTCTTCAACGGGCTTACTATAATATCGACTTTATCCCACCAGAAATATTTACAAAAACAAACGCGCGCAGCGTGGATATTTATAACTGAAAATTTTAAATTGGTTTGTAATTTAACTATTTTATGGAATATATCTATTTTCATTTTTAAGGCATCTAGAACCTATGAAATTGATCTATTGATTTCTTCTGAGATATCTAAGGTATTGTGATGGTAAATCTATTTTCCTATTTATGCTGTTATATTCATTGGAAACGTGAGATTCTAATAGTAACCGTTAAAATTTGTTCTTAATGTTTTTGTAGTGGCATTTCGTTTGTGTTATGTTAAATTGTGTTAAATTTCTGGTGGGATAAAGTCGATATTTTAGTAAGCCTGTTGAAGAGCGATATCGCTTGAAAGCTAGCGTTTTTTGTAATAAAAAGATACTCATTGTGAGAATATATTTGTAATTTTAAAATAGTAAAACTTCTCTAAAGAGAAAATCTCAATTGGACTGAACCTGTGGTTCACTATAGCCATGGTTTGTTATAGCTATAGTTCACTGTATCATAAAATATGGGGATTTTTCTCTCTCTCTCAGATAGTTATAAGGGAAGGTTTGCTATATCCCAGGTTAATTTTAGCAGGGTTTTATTGTAATTAATAAATAAGTAATATATGGGGTGGGTGTTTACAACATTCATATTCACAGCTGGGATGGAACTCTTTAATGCTGCACAGTGGAGGCAAGGTAGACGCAGCCGCAATGAATGCACATGTTGTTAGTCAAAAATAAATGTCACTTAAAATGTGTTGATGTGAAAATCAAAATCACTTTTGAAACTTAGGACGTCAAAAAATTACATTAAATTTGTTTTCCTCCTCCTCCTTCAATACCTTCCTCTACTGAGGGACATGGTCTCTCAATATCTCCCTCCTTCAATGCCTTCCTCTACTGAGGGACATGGTCTCTCCATATCTCCCTCCTTCAATGTCTTCCTCTACTAAGGGTGGGCCACATGGTCTCTCCATATCTCCCTCCTTCAATGCCTTCCTCTACTGAGGGACATGGTCTCTCCATATCTTTCTCCTTCAATGCCTTCCTCTACTGAGGGTGGGCCACATGGTCTCTACATATCTCCCTCCTTCAATGCCTTCCTCTACTAAGGGTGGGCCACATGGTCTCTCCATATCTCCCTCCTTCAATGCCTTCCTCTACTGAAGGACATGGTCTCTCCATACTTCCTCCGCCATCCTCTTCATCTCGTAGGTGTGTTATCCAGTCCATTGTTTTAGATGGTCTGTGTATTTATTTAATTTTATATAAAATCGTTTTACCGTTACAGTATAACCTTGTTAATTTGTCACCCTATAATTCAACACTTGTGATAATTCGACCATGTTTTCATGTCCCAACCCCAGTAGCCTATCAAATAACGAATGTTAATTCGACACTATTGATAATTCAAAATTCTAGATAATTTTTGTTTACATATAACTTATTGCTGAGAAAATACCATATTTTGGCACAGCAGGTACAGCGGCCATAGTTAGTGTATGCGCACCATGCTTAAAAGTCTTTAAATGTGTCGCAAAATTGGCACCAATGATGTACTATTTGTCTTAGAGCTTTTTCCTTTTACCCTTTTTTTTTTAATTTTCTAAATTTATTCGAATGCCAAATTTACTAAATGCTACTTTTTTTTTTAGCCTACCTCTAAGACAATCACTTGGGATCTTAAGAATTATGATGTCTTTGTTACTAAGGGCTGGATCCGAATCACTGTTGCACCTACGTTGCACATTTAAAATAAAGATAATTAAAACTATACCAATGTATTGTTTCTTTATAGTTGGCATGTTTCTTAAATAGCACATTTATGTGATACAGTAGAACCTTCATGAGAGGACACTTGCGCTAGAGCACACCTTTCTACAAAGGATAGTTTTTGTAATATATAATATGTTTATATGGTTTTGACCAAGGACTTGGTTGTTGTTGTATGATGTAATCAATAATGGTAAGGCACAATTTGGATTATAGATTATAAACACAAGGTAATAAGACCCAATCCAAATAAATAAATAGTGTGTGACGTTTCGGTAACAGCGTTGTTATTATCTTCAGACAAAAGTACTGAATGAGAAATTTTACCACAGCATGTTTTTAAATAGTTCCTCTTATTCTGTGTTTCTCAGATAAATATCTTCTTCTTATCTGTTATCTTGTTTACACACTTGATAATAGGAACTATTTAAAAACATGCTGTGGTAAAATTTCTCATTCAGTACTTTTGTCTGAAGATGGTAACAACGCTGTTACCGAAACGTCACATACTATTTATTTATTTGGATTTGGTCTTATTACCTTGTGTGATGTAATCAATATATAGCGTGAGATATTCATGTTTTTAGTTCTTATGATAATTCTGTAATAGTAAAATATTATACAAATATATAACAGTAACATACAATATCTTTTAATAGAAACTACACTACCTAAGATTACTGAATATTAGGTAGAAGAGTAAATAACAATTTTCATTATCAAAAATACCATTTTTACTATTTAGAAACTCTTTGGTAAGAGGACACCTCTCCCTAAAGGACACTTTGCAATTAGGTGTCCTTTACAGGGAGGTGTCCTTTTCTGTATTGACTCATCCATTGATGAGCTCTACTCTTCCCCGGCAGACACCATCAAAAATATCAAGCTTTACAAGCTTGATACCTTAGTGTGATTGGGTGGAGATAAGAAGAAGAAGACAGGGAGGTTCTACTGTATATGTTTATTTTATCGTAAGTGCCCAAGTGTGACTTTTAGAACACCCATTCATTAAATAGGCCGGCTTGTGTTATACAACATTGTAGTAATCTCCCGGCACTGAAGAAGGATTGACAGCCGGTAAACTGTCAAATCCAGGAAGTTGCCACACAGTTCCTTATCTTGCCCAACTCTTCTGTAATTTATGACGGTAGTTATTGTGCATCATCATCTTACAACCATCATCACACACTGGGTGAAGTAGAATGCCTTTGTCACTAAGACTGAGAGCACTACTCAGTTAGCAGGCCACTGATTTAGCTCCAATATGAAATGGCCGCCTTTGACATGAGGAACAGACACGATATTCAGCCGCTCCTAACATGTAGTACAGACTCATCCTGTATCCCTGGATTAGTAGCCCTTACAGGGTACTATCAGCTGGGCCAGCTGAGCCCAGGTTTTGATAGCGAGCTTGTTACTTCTTCCCTCCTTCTTTTTCATCTGGGCTTGGGATCGGCAAAAGCGGAGTTTACATCATCATGTTGTAGAACCATCTTTCCGGTAGAGAGATCAGCCATTATTTCACCCTCTCTTATGTTTACAGTTTTTTTTTTTATGCTTATCCCTAGTACACGTGGTACAGGCCATGATAATCATGGTGGGTAGTTAGCGACTGCTATGTTTACAGTGATTCTCCTCAAACTATCTCATTCAAGACCATTCTCTCTTAGATTACCAAACCCTTTCCTTGGTCTACCTCTCTTCCTTCATTCTTTAAGGTGGTATCCCTACAGTTTGGTCAATAGAGATCCCTCTTGAAGTACATGTCCTGTATAAACTTATCTTTCAATCTGGGGGGGGGTCGGTGGAAGGCTGGTTGAACCGTTTGGTTTTCGACCACTACGACCCGGGTTCGATTTCCGCATTGGACACTTTTTTTCTGTTAAAAAAAAAAAAATGCTCCAATGGCCCCCGATTCTTGCAAAAGTCCAACCCCACCAGCGAGTGCAAGTAACCAAATGGGGCTGGCACATTTGTAAGTGCAAAGTCGAACTGCTTTTCACATGTGTAGACATGTGGTGCGCTTACAGTAAAAGCAGTCGCTAACTACCCACCATGATTATCATGGTTTTGAGATAAGAAAGAAGGAGATCTTTCAATCTCATATGAAATAGAATACAAAGTTTTGTGTTTTAATGTATAAAGTAGTTTTTTTTTGCCCATTAATATATTTGAAGTTAATTATTTCTTTTGTGAAATATGTAAATGTGTTTAATTTAAATTCAATACCTTAGAACATCCATGAGAGGAAGTCATTGCCGCTAGAAGACATCTCCCTACAAAGGACAGTTTTTTATATCGTTAATATGACCATTTTTACTACAGACTTCTTTAATTCAAACCCCAAGGACCCATAATTGTATTTTGAATTAAAGTAGGTGTTGAATTATAGTCAGTGTGGAATTAAAGAGGTTATACAATGTATTTTGTAACTCTCCTGTAAGAGGACACTTCTTCTTAAAGGACACTTTTGCTCTGCAACTATGTGTTGTCCTTTACAGAGAGGTTCTATGGCATATATAAAGTTATAATTGTGCTCATATTGGGATTAAATAAGTCATACTGTTTGTAATTCTCCAGTAAGATGACATTCTTCCTTTAAATTACACTTTTGATCTTCAACTATATGTTTTTCCTTTACAGAGAGGTTCTATGGCATATGTAAAGGTATATTTGTGTTCATATTCCATCCCTTATATGCAATTAACCTATTTATTATTATCCCTAGTACACGTGGTGCAGGCCATGATAATCATGATGGGTAGAAGTTGGCGACTGCCTTTATTGTTAGTGCATCACTTGTCTACACATGTGAAAAGCAGTTCGACTTTGCACAATTACCTAATATAATGTACATATAAATAACTTAGATTGTTAGTAAACACAAGGTAATAAGACCTTAATAATAATAAATTTATTTATTTAGATTTGGTCTTATTACCTTGTGATTATAATCTATAATCCAAATTGTGCCTTATCATTAGATTGTTAGTTTTTGTTGCATTAGGTCGAAGAGTTTTTTTTTTATATAAGTTCGAAAGCTCGCCTTGTGAATAATGAAACTTATTGCTTTTTTAAATTTTGTATTGAATCTTAATTCTAGATTAAAAAATCATCTTTGTTGCCAGGGGTGTAACATTCCTGATGTTTAGGAAAGCTCTTTGTTGACATGTGGGCATACTTAGTGCTGAGTGGTGCTCAATTACTTATTTGGTCTATGAATATCATTAATGTTGCAACACACGTTTTCATTTGTTACTTCTCTGGGAACATGGACTGACCTCCATAGCTCCTAGATGCTATCTTATGGGATATTGGTTTACTATAATTCTTCAGGGATCAACGATCAGTTATTTGATTGTGACATTTCGGTAACAGCAAATCAGATAAAAGACTTAACAAACTTGATAACAGTTACTATTTAAGAACATGCTCTGATGCTTTTTTGTCGTTCAGTACTTTTGTCTGATGATGGTAACAACGCAGTTACCGAAACATCACACACTATTTTATTTATTTAGATTTGGTCTTATTACCTTGTGTTGTGAAAGCTGCTAAATAAATATTTTCATTAAGAAAAAAATGAAATTAGCACAACATAAACTATAATTCACTCAATATTTCAACTCCTGACCAAGTCCCTCTTTCAAGTTACCATAATCAATTCACCTGACTCTAATTCAAAAATCGGTGCATAGTTAAATTTAAATCTCACCCACCAACCTACAATGGAACCTAGTTCTAACAACAACTTGGTTATGCCCCCATCGTAATTCTTAAACTAAATAAAATAATTTCCTGTATCAATATAAAGTTGAAAACATTCGGCTTCCAAGGATAAGTTTCTTTATATTTTATTAAATAAATTTATCCCAGATATTTTCAGCGCTTAATAATTCTTAGAATTTATAATACAGTATAATGCAGCTTATTTTTTTAAATTATATTTTTTTAAATTATCCCTAGTACACGTGGTACAGGCCATGATAATCATGGTGGGTAGTTAGTGACTATTTTTACTGTAAGCGCACCACATGTCTACACATGTGAAAAGCCACATGTGCCAGAGCCCCGTTTGGTTTCTTGCACTCGCTGATGGGGTTGGACTTTTGCAAGAATCAGGGGCCATTGGAGCATTTTTTTTTTTTTTTTTAATTCAGAAAAAAGGTGTCCAATGCGGGAATCGAACCCGGGTCGTAGTGGTCGAAAACCAAACGGTTTAACCAGCCTTCCATCGACCCTCATGATTGTAGAACGAAATTTGACAATTATACTGCAAATGTTTCTTTTGAATGAAAAATCAAAATATATTTTAAGGAGAAATAATGATTATTTCTAACCTTAAGGATGAAGTATGATAAGATGAATTGTGAAGAGAGTAATGATAAATGGGAAAATTAAAGTGTCCAGGAATGGGGATTATTACTCTTCACAATTCATCCTATCATACCTTATCAGCCCTTAAGGTTAGAAATAATCGTTTTTTCTCCTTAAAATAAATTTCAATTTTTTATTCAAAAGAAACATTTGCAGTATAATTGTCAAATTTCGTTCCACAATTCTTAAGAGTCCCGAGTGTTCTAACTGTGGTTCCACCAAGGCCAACAAGCAGTGTTGTTGTCTTAGAGAGATGTCACTGTGTCCGCTGTCCTTTGGAGACTGGGTCACGATGTGCTAAAGCTATTTTTGGGATGTAAAGAATCCACTTGAAATGACCATGTAGAAGTGAAGTGTTAAAAATAGAACCAGACACTGGGGAGTTCTTTGTTCATAAGTGGTGGTGGGGAGAATGATGGATTATATTCTGGGGGAAATCTGTCCAGATGGTGACTGTGGTTTTGGCTACATTGTACCTTGGTACATGTATGGTTGATACCTTCTCTCCAAGTCAAGAGTTATAACGTAGGGTGTTTTCACATGTTTGATGGTTGGCAACTCCTTGTGGTTTTGGTTAGTAAACTAGAGGTTATCTCCACAAGGTAATAAAACCAAATCCAAATAAATAGCGGGTGACGTTTCGGTAACAGCGTTGTTACCATCTTCAGACAAAAGTACTGAATTTAGTACTGAATCAGATTCAGTACTTTTGTCTGAAAATGGTAACAACGCTGTTACCGAAACGTCACACACTATTTATTTATTAGGATTTTTGGTCTTATTACCTTGTGTTTATAATCTATAATCCAAATTGTGTCTTATCATAGCCTATACCTATAGATGTATACCCATATACCTTCCTTTGTAGAGAGGTGTACTCTAGCCGGAGGTGTCCTCTCTGTAGTTGTAAAAAAAGCTAAAAGAAGCTAAGGTTATTGTGATGGGAAAGTAGATATAGAAACTGGTATATATTTACACGCTGTATGTATGTGAATGTACCTTGAAGTTTTCCCTAAATGAGAGGGCTGATCATTTCCTCCCAACTAATTGACCCAGTGGTCCCTCCTCCTCCCCATTAAGTTTCCCAAAATAGCAACAACCCTGGTGGGGGGGGGGAGGTTGGACAAAGTGATGGTGTCATGTAATTGAAATGTAGGATGCAACAAGGTCATATGAGTACACTACCTTCAACAAAAACCTAAATGTTAGCAACCTATGAAAAATGCAGTTTTTTTGTTGCAAAGTTTGACCTTGTTGTTGTTGGTGTTGAACTCCTACTATGTTATTTACTTATTTGGGAATTCTGGCGGCCTAAACTTTTTTTTTGTTTTTAATTTTCAATAGTTGTTTCAAATCCTGCCTTAAACATGTTTTTTTTTTGGCGCGTAAGGTAATATATATACAGTAGAACCTCCCTTTAGCAGACACCTATCCACAAAGGACAGTTTTCATTTGCAAAATTACCATTTTTACAATTTAGCAACTCTCCTGTAAGAGAACACCTCTCCACAAAGGATAGTTTTCATTTTCAAAATGACCATTTTTACAATTTAGCAACTCTCCTCTCCCGTAAGAGAACACCTCTCCACAAAGGATAGTTTTCATTTGCAAAATTACCATTTTTACAATTTAGCAACTCTCCTCTCCCGTAAGAGAACACCTCTCCACAAAGGATAGTTTTCATTTGCAAAATTACCATTTTTACAATTTAGCAACTCTCCCGTAAGAGGACACCTCTCCACAAAGGATAGTTTTCATTTGCAAAATTACCATTTTTACAATTTAACAACTCTCTAGTAAGAGAACACCTCTCCACAAAGGATAGTTTTCATTTGCAAAATTACCATTTTTACAATTTAACAACTCTCTAGTAAGAGAACACCTCTCCACAAAGGATAGTTTTCATTTGCAAAATTACCATTTTTACAATTTAGCAACTCTCTAGTAAAGAGGACACCTCTCCACAAAGGATAGTTTTCATTTGCAAAATTACCATTTT
This sequence comes from Cordylochernes scorpioides, assembly GCA_030710605.1. Lineage (NCBI taxonomy): Eukaryota > Metazoa > Arthropoda > Arachnida > Pseudoscorpiones > Chernetidae > Cordylochernes > Cordylochernes scorpioides. The sequence continues at coordinate 18,862,205 of CP092878.1, forward strand.
TACAATTTAGCAACTCTCCCGTAAGTGAACACCTCTCCACAAAGGACCATTTTCACATTTGCAAAATTACCATTTTTACAATTTAGCAACTCTCTAGTAAGAGGACACCTCTCCCTAAAGACACTTTGGCTCTGTAATTAGATGTTGTCCTTTACAGGGAGGTTCTACTGTATATATAATTAAATAAATTATATTAACCATACACAATTTTCTTTTTCAAATAAAAAATACATCTTCCACTCTCTCTCTCTGATAAGGCACAATTTAGATTATTCTATATACATTTTTTGGAATGGCGCCCTCCTATTGGTCGGCTACGATCACGCCACCTTTGCCCCCCCCCCACTCGCTATTTCGTCTTTGTAACTATTGTGTTGGAGCGGGTCGCTCCTTAAATAAATGCATATATTAGTTAATAACCAAATGGAATCCTCTCTTTCTTTTTCCCAGTAAGAGACGCCTACGGAAGCCAACAGTACATAGACAGATAAAGCACATAGGCTATAGTTATTAACTAAAATATGCATTTATTTAAGACGCCAATTTATAATTGTAACAAATAGTATTTGAATCAAAACATTCAATCGGGTAAAACACGGGCGTTGCCCGGGCCATTCGGCTAGTAGATTATAAACACAAGGTAAGAAGACCAAATAAATTAATAGTGTGTGACGTTTCGGTAACAGTGTTCAGTACTTTTGTCTGAAGATGGTAACAACACTGTTACCGAAATGTCACACAGTATTAATTTATTTGGATTTTGGTCTTATTACCTTGTGTTTTCCACTCTCTCTCTTTACTGTAATGAAAAAATATCTGGAGGAGCTGGCTCTTCCAGTGGCCATACCAGCTCTCGTTTTTAGAGTTCTAATCCTGTCTTCTTCTTTCTTATCTCCACTCAATCATATTAAGGTACTGGGTGAAGTAGAATGTGTCTGCCTTTGTCAATAAGACTGGAAGCCCTACTCAGTGGCAGGCCGACTTAGCTCCAAAAGAAATGGCCACCTCTGACATGAGGAACAGACGCCATGTACAGCCGCTCCTAACTTGGAGTACAAACGCTGCTCATCCTGTATCCCTGAAATAGGAGCCCTTACAGGGTACTATCAGCCGGGCCAGCTGAGCCCAGGTTTTTTAGTGAGCTTGTTACTGCTCCCCTTCCTCCTTTTTCATCTAGGCTTGGGAGCATCAAAGGCGGAGTTTCTAATCCTGTATTGAATGAGGAATGGAATATATGTGTTGTAAAGGATTTTTAGTTGATGCTGACACTAAGCAGCTTCTGTTCCCCCCAATTTTTACTCCCTTTCTTGGAATTGAAATGACTTTTTAAAATTAAGATCATTATACATTATAGTATACCTGGAACAGGCCATGATAATCCTAATGGGTAGTAATAAAGCACAATTTGGATTATAGATTATAATACAAGAAAATAAGACCTAATCCAAATAATTTATTAGTGTAATTATTCTTTGTCAATTATTCTTGCATTTATTCTTTTGTCTGATGTTGGTGACAATGCTGTTGCGGAAACGTCACACACTAATAAATTATTTGGATTAGGTCTTATTTTCTTGTATAATGGGTAGTAGTTGGCGACTGTTTTTTTACTGTAAATGCACCACATGACTACACAGGTAGAAAGTGCAGTTCAACTTTTGCATTTACAAGTTTGTCAGAGCCCTGTATGATTACAAGCACTCACTGGTAAGTTTATAGGACTACTTCTACCCACCATGATTATCATGGCCTGTACCACGTGTACTAGGGATAAGCAAAAAAAAACAAACAACTGGTAGGTTTTTGGTAGGACTTTTGTTGTTGTTTCTTATCCCCTTGTGTAAAGATTACACGAATTCCATGTGATCTCATGGAATGGGGTGTAGGGGTTCAGCTTTCGTTGATCATGTCATCATGATCCAGGCACACTTTGGTGAAAGTCTGACTTTGCCTGTAGTTTGAGGCCGTTCCTAACATGGAAGCCTTTGCTGCCGACTCTAACATGAGTACAGACGCAGCTTCTCCGTATCCCTGAAGAGGGACCCCTGCCTGAGGGACCATCAACCTGGTCAGTTGAAGTCAGGATTTTTAAAGAGGTCTTTCTCCTCTCTTCTAATAATGCTGCTGTTGCATACAAAGTTAAAATAGCCAGCATACTTACAAGGACTTTTGTAAGTATCAAGAGCCATTGGAGCAATTCTTTTTTTAAATATGAAAAAAAAGTGACCAATGCAGGATTCGATCCCGGGTTGTGGCTGTCGGAAATTGCAGGTTTATACCACTGGTTCACCGATCCCCATCAGGATGGCTGAGCAGCCCAAGGGGAGGCAATGAGCCACCCATCCTACCCGGCATCTCAGGCCACTGACCTTGTACAAACATCAGGATGTCTTAGTCATTCTGAGATTTATCTGTTACCACCAATGTTGGAAATATACCTCCCTCTACACACATAGAGGTTACAAGACCAATTTCCTAATAAGGCACAATTTGTATTATAGATCAGAAACACAAGGTAATATGAGATATTCCTAATAAGTAATGGATATACGTTATGTATAACAGCGCCGGTTCAAAATCACTTTATTAGGTACCGCTCAACAAGAGCAACCTAGTTTATGATAATTGAAACAGTGAATAATATGTGATGGTTATTCACATATTAAACAAAATGTTAACGCAGGATTCAATCCCAGTTCATGACTGTCGGGAATCGAGGGTCTTACCCACTCCTCCACCGACTTCGTATAACAGCGTTGAGTTACTACTATCTACAGACAAAAATGAATATACTAAAATGGTACCCCAAGTAGTAAAAGTTCACAAATGTTAGTAAATTTATTACCTTTTGTCTGTAGATTTTAATAATGCTGTTACTGAAATGCACATCACAATTCATTTATTTGGATTTGATTCTGTTAACTTGTCATTTTTCTTAAACAAAGGTAACAAGACAAAATTCAAACTTATTGAAATGTTGATGATATTTCAATAAGTTGGTTTTGTTCATGTTACCTTTTTGTTTAAAAAGAATGGCAAGTTAACAGAACCATATCCAAATAAGTGAATTGTGCACTTCAATCTTCTTCCTTCTTCTTTCTTATCTCCACTCAATCATATTAAAGTATCAAGTTTGTAAAGCTTGAGACTTTTGATGGTGTCTGCTGGGGAAGAGTAGAGCTCATCAATGGATGAGTCAATAATGTGTTTTGGGATTGCAGGTTGAGAATTTCACATAGTACATAGTGGGAAAACCATGCAACCATTCTGGAAAGTCATTGTCCGTAGATGACCAGACTTAAGTCTGGAAATCAAAGACATGATTGGGTGCACTTCAGTAACAGTAATGAATGGAAAGAGATCCGTAGGAAGACTGTTGGACTGGATGAAGCTGTGAATATATAAAGAACTCAATATGGTGCCACACTAGGAGACCAAGAACTGCTCAAGAGAAACTGAAAAACAATGTCTTATGTAAGAGCTCTCAATTTGCCAGAGGCTCAGACTCATTTTTTCCCCACTGTTAACACAAGATGAATAGTGTTTTTTGTTGTTGTTCACAATGTGATGTGTTCCGCAGGTTTTTTGTCATCAAAGATGGCTTTCTCCTCTACTACTCTGAGAATGAGAAGAAATCCTTCGACAAGAAAGGAACCTTCAACATCCACCCAAAGGTGAGTTGAGATCCTCTTCATATTGTCCACCATATTGGGTTTGGAGAGGGCTCTAGCTAGATGTGGGAGGTTTTAGCGGAAGGTACACTTATAATCAAAAATGTGCCTTATCATTAAATAATTAAAAAAAATTAAATTCTTATCCCTAATTTTTGCTTATTTAAATATTTCTGGGTAACTATTGCCCTCATAGACAATAATATTATAATATTATCGAAATAGTTAATGAAAAATATTTTCCGATTAATACGGACCCTTATCAAAATGGAATGATTTCAAATTTAGTCTTCTTCTTTCTTATCTCCACTCAATCATACTCAATCATATTATGATATCAAGTTGTGACCCTTGATGGTGTCTGTTTGACAACCATCATAATTAGGTGAAGTAGAATGCATCTGCCTTTGTCATTAAAACTGAGAGCATGACTCAGTGGCAGGCCGACTTAGCTACAAACGAAATGGCTGCCTCTGACATGAGGAACAGACTCCATGTGCAGCCGCTCCTAACATGGAGTACAAACCTTGCTCATCCTGTATCCCCGGATTAGGAGCCCTTACAGGGTACTATCAGCCGGGCCAGCTGAGCCCAGGTTTTTTACCAAGCTTGTTACTGCTCACTCTCCCCTTTTTTATCCGGGCTTGAGACTGGCAAAGGCGGAGTTTCAAATTTAGTGGATATAGAAAATATGAGATCAAACATTGGCAGGAATACATCAGTTATTTAGTTCACACACTCCAATAGGATGTCTTCCAGTGTAGTGAAGCTAATGTTGTGTGGCAGGGGGTGATACCACTGGGCGGCTGCAGTGTGAAGCCGATACAGGACTGCTCCAACCCCTTCCTTATTAAGATCACCAGCGATGAGTTCAAATGGGTAAGTTCCATCACCACATAAACCTCCAATTCTCTTAATAGACATCTGTCATCATATTAGACTTCTTTAAAACAGCCTGTGTGATTCTTAACCTGAGACTCAACAACCCACCTCTGTATAAATTGTAGCCTCAATTTCACTCCATGTGCTTAACCTTTATCATAAATTAATATACAGAAATATATATATATGAGCCAATCACAGAAATGACAAGAGAGATACAGTAGAACCTCCATGAAAGGACACTTACGCTAGAGGACACCTCTCAATAAAGGACAGTTTTTATTTGCAAAAATTATCATTTTTACTATTTAACAACTCTCCGGTAAGAGAACACTTCGGCTCACAGGTATCTGAACCTGAATATTATCCATTTAACACTTTTTTTCTCAAAATAAAATTTTATTATTAAAAAGAAATCTCTCTTTAAAAAATTATCTTTACTATTTCTAAATCCCAGACTATCCTTCCTTGGTCTACCCCTTTCTCTTCATTTCTACAAGGTCCATAAATCTCTTCAGAATGGTCAATGAACATTCTCTCAATGATCCTTTTACTTTTCCCCCAAACTTCCTCTTTTCATTCCTTCCTTACTGCTCTGGAGGAGCATGGACTCATGGAATTTGTGTAATCTTTGGGGATAAGAAATAACAACTTCCTTACTCGTTAATAGTTGTTAAATGTTGAACTATTTAAAACATGCTGTGGTAAAATTTCTCATTCAGTACTTTTGTCTGAAGATGGTAACAACGCTGTTACCAAAATGTCACACACTATTGATTTATTTGGATTTGGTCGTATTACCTTGTGTTTATAATCTATAATCCAAATTGTGCCTTATCAACTTCCTTACTCTCTGTTAAATCTTTCTCTCTTTGTTTGTCATCCTATCTATCCATTTGATCATCGAGAATTCTTCTATCATACCGAATGTGTGTCAAAAGAGTTCATTTTCTGCATCAGTTCTTGATGGTCATTGTTCAAGTTTCACACCCTCGCAAAGAAAGCTGGTTATACAAACACCCCCATGGGATTTAGAATTTTCAGATAAATTGTATTCGGTTGAATAAAGATGTTTTACTCTGCATTTTTTCAATATTTCACAATAAACACAAGGTAATAAGACCAAATCCAAATAAATAAATAGTGTGTGACGTTTCGGTAATAACGTTGTTACCATCTTCAGACAAAAGTACTGAATGGTATGGACAAAAGTACATTCAGTACTTTTGTCTGAAGATGGTAACAACGCTGTTACCGAAACGTCACACACTATTTATTTATTTGGATTTGGTCTTATTACCTTGTGTTTATAATCTATAATCCAAATTGTGCCTTATCAATATTTCACAACAATAAAAAAAAGCTCTTCATTTCTATCTAAAAAAATTAAATCTCAGCAGGTTTTAGGTGTTTGTTGGCTGGCAGTTGGTAATGGCGGAATGTCACAGACAGGTTCAAGGTCACCACAAGCTATATTAATATTCCTAACATCTTCACTGACACCATTCTTCAGGCCGCAGAGTTATTTTGTGGTGTGAAGGAAACCATCTTTTAAACATCTTTCTTCTTTTTAAAAAAATTTCATAACCAACATGGGAGAAAGTTGGCCGGCATCTCTCTTTTCTCTCTTTTTGGGAATTAAATATTTCCAAATTGGAGGAATGTTATTTTCTATTGTACTCTGTATCGTTGACAAAGTCACCTTGTATACAGTATTCATATTTAACAAATGGAAACATTAAAATATGTGAATGTTTCTTTTCACAAATAAATCAAACTTCTACTGTCCTTACTGAGATGAAAAAAAATATTTGGGAAGGCTTGGATCATCAGTGGTGGAACCCTCCCAGCGGTTTCACCAATTTAATCTACCAGACTGCTTCTTTAGAGCTCTAATACTGTATTGGATCATTCTGCTTTTATATCCTACACTGAAGGGTGAAATCTTAGAAATGGTATTTAAGTAAACTATGGGCAGTAGAATTACATATAAATAGCATTTATATTGTTGAGGTTAGAAGACATGTGGAGAAATCAAAATGAAGGTTTTATTTGACATGAAGTCCGTTAGGTCCTCGGTCCTCGGGTCAGGTATACATCCAGCTTGACTTGGGGTTTGTTGGTTTCTGGGACTTGATTCTCTGGTGAACATTTTCTAACTTAACTCTTTTCACTTCTCTTAAAAATATATATATATATCAAAAATAAAGAAGGGTGACCAAAGAGAGAAGTGGTCCGTGGTCAAATGGTTTTATTACTTTGGAATATAATGATAAAAAAAAATTATTTTAAAAATAGGTAGAGAAATTAAATGATGAGGTCACGTTCCTTGTTATAAAATAATATGTTAATTTTTCACATCATCTCATCATTCTACTAATAGTTGTGAATATTGTTCACCTAGGTAATTGACAAGATGTCAATAAATATTTTCTAATTGTTCAACTTGGGGAAATGTCCAAGAAACATAACTTGAAGTTTAATTTCTAATCATATTCTTGAAAGTGGTAAAAACTAAGGCAATTCTGTAAAAAATGGAAATAGGATCCTTGGTATTAAGTGGTAAGGCCAGGAATAAATCATTTTCATTCTTGGAATCCCCCTCCCTGTCCCCCGCACCACTGCTGTGGTTTCTTGGCAGCAGCTGTGGACATACCTTTGTTACACCAATTGGTCCTTGACATCCGATATGTCTCTGTGCAAAGGATAATACCAACATGGAGAACCAAAGTGTTCTTTAGGGAGAAGTGATAAGGCACAATTTGGATTATAGATAGAATATTATATAGAAGAAGAAGACCATTGCCAAAATGGCCACACACATGCTTACAATTAGCAACTCTCCGGTGAGAGGACACTTATCCCTAAAGGACACTTTGATTCTGCAATTTGGTGTTATCCATTGCACAGAGAGCTAGTTCTACTGCAATGATAAGGCACAATTTGGATTAAAGATTATAAACATATGGTAATAAGGCCAAATCCAAATAAATAAATAGTATGTGACGTTTCGGTAACAGCGTTGTTACCATCTTCAGACAAAAGTACTGAATGTGAATTCAGTACTTCATTCAGTACTTTTGTCTGAAGATGGTAACAACGCTGTTACCGAAAGGTCACACACTATTTATTTATTTGGATTTGGTCTTATTACCTTGTGTTTAGGGAGAAGTGTCCTCTTACTGGAGAGTTGCTATTTGTAAGCATGGCCATTTTGGCAATGGTAACTGTCCTTTGTAGAGAGGTATCCTCTCATTTATTGAAACATGGAGTGAAGCAGAGTATTTAGTCACAACAGCTTCATACTGGCAGAATCCTTTTGCGATTCACTACAGTAGAACTAAACACAAGGTTTTTACACCAAATAAATAAAAGATTTTCAGTACTTTTGTCTGATGATGGTAATAACGCTGTTACCGAAACGTCAAACACTATTTATTTATTTGGTCTTATTATCTTGCAGAATCTAATATATATACAGTAGAACCTCCCTGTAAAGGACAACACCTAATTACAGAGCTAAAGTGTTCTTTAGGGAGAGGTGTCCTCTTACCAGAGAGTTGCTAAATTGTAAAAATGGTAATTTTTGCAAATGAATACTGTCCTTTGTGGAGAGGTATCCGCTAGCGGGGTGTCCGCTAAAGGGAGGTTCTACTGTATGTAGCTATAACAGGCCTCTAGTTGGTGGTGATATTCTGTGATTCACTTGGTGACCCAGTCAGGTGGAGCAACAACAGGCTGGTGTTTGCCAAGGTGAGGCAACCATAGGTTAGGTCGGCAGGTCACCACTGTGGCCACATGGGATGCTACTTGTTGTTGTCAGTGTCGACTTATATGGACAAATATTCTCCCCTCTGTCTGTGACCATCTCATCTAGTGTGACCTTCTGGTAGCTTCCTTTGATCCCTTCCAGCCAACTCATTGGGCGTCTTCCTATCTTTTTCTTCAATTTTTCTCCAACATCAACATCTTTTCTAATTCATTTATTCTCATTATGTTTCCAAAGTAGGTTAATCTTTGTTTTTAATATTTGGGATTCTATGGATCTACCAGGATTAACTTCATTTAAAAATGAAATATTTTGTCCCTTTATATGTTTACTAGACGAATAGCCCGGGCAATGCCCGGGTTTTACCCGAGTGCGAATATATTTTAAAAACGTTTTAATTCAAATACTATTCGTTACATTTATAAATTGGCGCCATGGATGTCACTCTTGTGAAACGTCCCGTTCCAAACTGTGTGTTTTTAAAATGTTTTAATTATATATAATATAACGGTATAATAACGGTATAAAGAAATAGTGAGCCTATAGCCTAGTGGTCATGGCATCTGCCCGGTAAGCGGAAGGTCGTGGGTTCGATTCCCATCCCTTGACCTTGTATACATCTTGCTTCCTAGGGTTGCCTAGAGTGGCCGCTATAGACAGGGTGGTCTGTATAGACAGGTGGATGTATCACACAGCTGATAACAGGGTTGCCTAGAGTGGCCGCTATAGACAGGGTGGTCTGTATAGACAGGTGGATGTATCACACAGCTGATAACAGGGTTGTCTAGAGTGGTCGCTATAGACAGGGTGGTCTGTATAGACAGGTGTATGTATCACACTGCTGATAACAGGGTTGCCTAAAGTGACCGCTATAGACAGGGTGGTCTGTATAGACAGGTGGATGTAGCACACTGATGATAACAGGGTTGCCTAAAGTGACCACTATAGACAGGATAGTCTGTATAGACAGGTGGATGTATCACACAGCTGATAACAGGGTTGTCTAGAGTGGCCGCTATAGACAGGTGTATGTATCACACAGCTGATAACAGGGTTATCTAGAATGGCCGCTATATACAGGGTGGTCTGTATAGACAGGTGAATGTAACACACTGCTGATAACAGGGTTGTCTAGAGTGGTCGCTATAGACAGGGTGGTCTGTATAGACAGGTGTATGTATCACACTGCTGATAACAGGGTTGCCTAAAGTGACCGCTATAGACAGGGTGGTCTGTATAGACAGGTGGATGTAGCACACAGCTGATAACAGGGTTGTCTAGAGTGGCCGCTATAGACAGGTGTATGTATCACACAGCTGATAACAGGGTTATCTAGAATGGCCGCTATATACAGGGTGGTCTGTATAGACAGGTGAATGTAACACACTGCTGATAACAGGGTTGTCTAGAGTGGTCGCTATAGACAGGGTGGTCTGTATAGACAGGTGTATGTATCACACTGCTGATAACAGGGTTGCCTAAAGTGACCGCTATAGACAGGGTGGTCTGTATAGACAGGTGGATGTAGCACACTGCTGATAACAGGGGTGTCTAGAGTGGCCGCTATAGACAGGGTGGTCTGTATAGACAGGTGGATGTAACCACTGCTGATAACAGGGTTGTCTAGAATGGCCGCTATAGACAGGTGTATGTATCACACAGCTGATAACAGGGTTGTCTAGAGGGGGGCAGGGAGGCCACGTGTTCGCCGGCAGCCAATGGGCGCGCATTCTATCCGTGAACTTCAGACAGTGAACTTCAGACAGAATAAGGCAATTATATAAGTAGATTGGTGAAGAAAACTGTTCTTTATAGAGAGGTGTCCTCTAGCGTGAGTATCCTCTCATGGAGGTTCTACTGTATTGGTGAAGAAAACTGTTCTTTATAGAGAGGTGTCCTCTAGCGTGAGTGTCCTCTCATGGAGGTTCTACTGTATTGGTGAAGAAAACTGTTCTTTATAGAGAGGTCTCCTCTAGCGTGAGTGTCCTCTCATGGAGGTTCTACTGTATTGGTGAAGAAAACTGTCCTTTATAGAGAGGTGTCCTCTAGCGTGAGTGTCCTCTCATGGAGGTTCTACTGTATTGGTGAAGAAAACTGTCCTTTATAGAGAGGTGTCCTCTAGCGTGAGTGTCCTCTCATGGAGGTTCTACTGTATTGGGGAAGAAAACTGTCCTTTATAGAGAGGTGTCCTCTAGCGTGAGTGTCCTCTCATGGAGGTTCTACTGTATTGGTGAAGAAAACTGTCCTTTATAGAGAGGTGTCCTCTAGCGTGAGTGTCCTCTCATGGAGGTTCTACTGTATTGGTGAAGAAAACTGTCCTTTATAGAGAGGTGTCCTCTAGCGTGAGTGTCCTCTCATGGAGGTTCTACTGTATTGGTGAAGAAAACTGTCCTTTATAGAGAGGTGTCCTCTAGCGTGAGTGTCCTCTCATGGAGGTTCTACTGTATTGGTGAAGAAAACTGTCCTTTATAGAGAGGTGTCCTCTAGCGTGAGTGTCCTCTCATGGAGGTTCTACTGTATTGGTGAAGAAAACTGTCCTTTATAGAGAGGTGTTCGATTCCCATCCCTTGACACTTTTTTATCCATTCTGACCAAAATCTATCCGTGAACTTCAGACAGTGAACTTCAGACAGACAGAATAAGGCAATTATATAAGTAGATGGCACTCTGACTAGCTTTCTCCAAATCCACATTTAAAAAGTTATAAATATTTTTTTATTTTTCAATTATCAGAGAATCCAGCTTTTTCATCAAAAAGTGGCCATAAGAAAACCCCAATGCCTCTACAAGTTCCACAAATGGAGTTAAAGACAAAGATGAAATGAATACAGATTATGCAGGATTAGGATAAGGTACACAATATTTGGATTATAGACAATACAAGGTAATAAGACCAAATCCAAATAAATAAATATTGTGTGATGTTTTGGTAACAGCATTTTTACCATCTTCAGACAAAAGTACTGAATGGTGGAAAGTACTGAAGATGGTAACAACACTGTTACGGAAACATCACACACTATTTATTTGGTCTTATTACCTTGTGTTTATAATCTATAATACAAATTGTGCCTTATCATGATTATAGGCAATGACAATTAGCATAATTTTATCGACAACTTGTCAATACATGCAAAAGTGTACATTCTGCACTATGATAATTAAATATATACGCATATAACACTATGTACAATGAATATGGCGCCTCTGCCACTGCTGCAGTGTTCGGTAGAGAATCACCAGCGAGTCTCCAGTGACACCACGCATTTTGTGGTCTTATTTGGATTATAAATTAGAAGCACAAAGTACCAAATTAATAAATATTGTATTACGATGCACTTGCGCGCCATCTGTTATCAATTAAACTGGCGAAACCGTTGGGAGGGTTCACCACTGATGAGCCAGGCCCTCCCTTTAATTTTTCCATTGCAGTAAGGGCAGTAGAAATTGTTTAATTTTTTAAAAAGAATCTTACGCTTTTAAAATAGTTTCGAATTTTTTGATAATAAATATTGTGTTATGCTTTGGTATCAGCGTTGTTTATCATCATCAGATAAAACGTTACACACTACTTATCTATTTATATGGATTATCATACAATAGAGAGGAACTTATCAGGTAAAAGAGACCATGGGGGAATATACTACAACCTACCTTGTTTAACTACTTTCAGTTTGCACGACCACCACTCTGTAGATAGCATCATATCTAAAGATACCAACTATCTGGTGTATTTTCACTCAAAGGCTGATCTATCATATTAAGACATACAGTCAAACCCCTCTTCAACTTTTACTCCAAAGGAAAAAGTTGCATCCTGTTGAATTAAAGGCGGTGTTGGCTTATATAGTCAGTTTAATTAAAGTAGGTAAATATAAAGAAACAAGACCAAATAATAAGGCACAATTTGGATTATAGTTTATAACAGTTTAGAACATGTAGATCTGAAAAGGACTATGATAGATATTACCGTAGGTGTCACTGGTTGCCTGTGTAAACTCACCATAGAAAAAAAAAATGGAACTTTCATGTGTGAAGCCACCTTCTGACTGACAATTCAGACACAAAGTGAAATGAGTTGGCTGAGTGTTGTAACATCCAAGGAACCTGTGCTTCAATAGGAATCTCTAACATGGAAGCTACTTTTTGATAAAGAGGCTCCCATAGCCTGCAATTTCTCCAGGGTGAATACCCTAATGTGAACATAAACACAAGACCAAATCTAAATAAATAAATATGACCTTGATACGGCACAATTTGGATTATAGATTATAAACACAAGGTAATAAGACCAAATCCAAATAAATAAATAGTGTGTGACATTTCGGTAACAGCGTTGTTACCATCTTCAGACAAAAGTACTGATTGTACTTGTAATGTACGGTAACAAGAAACGTCACACACTATTTATTTATTTGGATTTGGTCTTATTACCTTGTGAAAATATGACCTTGTATTAACACAAGGTAATAAGACCAAATAAATAAATAGTGTGTGACATTTCGGTAACAGCGTTGTTACCATCTTCAGACAAAAGTACTGAATGGTTCAGGTACTTTTGGTTCATACAGGTTCAGTACTTTTTGTCTGAAGATGGTAAAAATGCTGTTATCAAAACATCACACACTATTTATTTATTTGGTTTTGGTCTTATTACCTTGTGTTTATAATCTATAATCCAAATTGTGCTTTATCATAACCTTTGTATTTTTTACATTTTCAAACTGTTGCTTCTACATGTGTAGACATGTGTGCTGTGCTCTTTTATCATAAGAAGTCATGAACCTCATGATTATCATGGCCATGTCTATTTGAGGAATAAGTAAATAATAAAAATGAATCCAAGGAGACATAACTGTGATAACCTCTACTACTTGGCAGGTGTTATCTCGGACAAAGTAAAAAAGTATGAAGACACCAGATTTTGTGTGAACAGAATTTTTTTGAAATCTTTCAGATAATTGTGTGTGGGGGGGGGGGGGGGGGGGGGGGGGGAGAGGTTGTGAAATTCCCCAGAGTGGCAAAATGTTGTCATGTCATCCTCCAGCCATTTGAGGTCAGTATAGGGAGTGAACCCCTCAATTTGTACTAGACAATGCCACCATTCTACTAGTTTACTTCCTCTAGCCCACCTCTAACTGGGGAATCTAGACAGGTTCAGTCTGCACACGACCACTACTCTGTAGATAGCATCCATATCGAAAGATACCAACTATCTGGTGTGTTTTCACTCAAAGGCTGACCCTTCAAATTATGACATACAGTCAAACCTCTTCAACTTTTACTCCAAGGGAGAAAGATGCTCCTTGTTGAATTAAAGGCGGTGTTGGCTTATAGTCAATTTAATTAAAGTAGGTAAATATAAAGAAATATGACCAAATAAATAATGTGTGACCTATCTGTAACAGCGTTGTTACCAAAACGTCAAACACTATTAATTTAGTTGGATTTGGTCTTGTTACCTTTTTATTTCTAATCTATAATCCAAATTGTGCACCTTATCATAAAAGTAGGTAACTAGGTTGGAATCTTTTAAAACTGGTTGCATTATAGTCTTCTTCTTCTTTCTTATCTCCACTCAATCATATTACGGTATCAAGCTTGTAAATCTTGACAACCATCACGGCTGAGTGAAGTAGAATGCGTCTGCCTTTGTCATTAAGACTGGGAGCACTACTCAGTGGCAGGCCGACTTAGCTCCAATATGAAATGGCCGCCTCTGACATGAGGAACAGACGCCATGTGCAGCCGCTCCTAACATGGAGTACAAACGCTGCTCATCCTGTATCCCTAGATTAGGAGCCCTTACAGGGTACTATCAGCCGGGCCAGCTGAGCCCAGGTTTTTTAGTGAGCTTGTTACTGCTCCCCCTCCTCCTTTTTCATCCGGGCTTGGGACCGGCAAAGGCGAAGTTAATAGTACAAGTGTTGAATTAAAGAGGTTATATATACTCTAGCTAAATTAAAAAGAAAAGTAATTAAAAGTATATCATGGGATTGATCCTTCATTGAAAATTACTATTTGATATGCAGATATGTAATATATATATAGTTTAACAACGTTTAACAAGTTTTACCGCAAATGTTTCTTTTTACAGAACAAAAAATCGTAATTTATTTTAAAGAGGAATAACGACTATTTCTAACCTTAGTTTTGAAGTATGAAAAGATGAATTGTGAAGAGTAATGATGAACGGAAAAATAAAAGTGTCCAGGGATCTATAATC
>CP092878.1:18876852-18899548 GCA_030710605.1 Cordylochernes scorpioides
GATCTACATGTTCTAAACTTCTGGTAGTTATACAAGGTAGGTTGTAGTATATTCCCCCATGGTCTCTTTTACCTGATATGTTTCTCTCTATTGTATGGTAATCCATATAAATAGATAAGAAGTGAGTAACGTTTTATCTGATGATGATAAACAACGCTGATACCAAAGCATAACACAATATTTATTATCAAAAAATTCGAAACTATTTTAAAAGCGTAAGATTCTTTTTAAAAAATTAAACAATTTCTACTGCCCTTACTGCAATGGAAAAATTAAAGGGAGAGCCTGGCTCATCAGTGGTGAACCCTCCCAGCGGTTTCGTCAGTTTAATTGATAACAGATGGTGCGCAAGTGCATCATAATACAATATTTATTAATTTGGTACTTTGTGCTTCTAATTTATAATCCAAATAAGACCACAAAATGTGTGGTGTGACTGGAGACTCGCTGGTGATTCTCTACCGAACACTGCAGCAGTGGCAGAGACGCCATATTCATTGTACATAGTGTTATATGTATATATGTTATATGTATATATATTTAATTATCATAGTGCAGAAGGTACACTTTTGCATGTATTGACAAGTTGGCAATAAAATTATGTCAAATTGTCATTGTCTATAATCATGAGGGGGGTCGGTGGAAGGCTGGTTAAACCGTTTGGTTTTCAACCACTACGACCCAGGTTCGATTCCCGCAATGGACACTTTTTTCTGTTTAAAAAAAAAATATATTTAAAAAATGCTCCAATGGCCCCCCGATTCTTGCAAAAGTCCAACCCCACCAGCGAATGCAAGTAACCAAACGGGGCTCTGGCACATTTGTAAGTGCAAAGTCTAACTGCTTTCACATGTGTAGACATGTGGTGCGCTTACAGTAAAAAGGCAGTCGCTAACTACCCATCATTAATATCATGGCCTGTACCACGTGAACTAGGGATAAGCAAAAAAAAAATGATAAGGCACAATTTGTATTATAGATTATAAACACAAGGTAATAAGACCAAATCCAAATAAATAAATAGTGTGTGACGTTTCGGTAACAGCATTGTTACTATCTACAGTACTTTCCACCATTCAGTACTTTTGTCTGAAGATGGTAATAACGCTTTTACCAAAACATCACACACTATTTATTTATTTGGATTTGGTCTTATTACCTTGTATTGTCTATAATCCAAATATTAAACCTTATCCTAATCCTGCATATAATCTGTATTCATTTCAGCTTTGTCTTTAACTCCATTTGTGGAACTTGTACAGGCATTGGGGTTTTCCTATGGCCACTTTTTGATGAAAGAGCTGGATTCTCTGATAATTGAAGAAAGAAAAAATATTTGTAGCTTTTTAAATGTGGATTTGGAGAAAGCTAGTTAGAGTGTCATGGACATATAAAGGGACAAAATATTTCAATTTTAAATGAAATCAATTCTCGTAGATCCCTAGAATCCCAAATATGTAAAACAAAGATTAACCTACTTTGGAAACATAATGAGAACAAATGAATTAGAAAAGATGCTGATGTTGGGGAAAAATTGAAGAAAAAAGAGAGGAAGACTTCCAATGAGTTGGTTGTAAGGAATCAAAGGAAGCTACCGGAAGGTCACACTAGATGAGATGATCACAGACAGAGTGGAGAATATTTGTCCATAAGTCGACATTGACAACAACAAGTAGCATCCCATGTGGCCACAGTAGTGACCTGCCGACCTAACCTATGGTTGCCTCACCTTGGCAAACACCAGCCTGTTGTTGCTCCACCTGACTGGGTCACCAAGTGATTCACCAGAATATCACTACCAACTAGAGGCCGGCCTGTTATACATAAATATATACACAAGAAAATAAGACCTAATCCAAATAATTTATTAGTGTGTGACGTTTTGGCAACAACATTGCCACCATCATCAGATAAAAGAATAAAAAATATATAATGATAAGGCACACAATTTGGATTATAGATTATAAACACAAGGTAATAAGACCAAATCCAAATAAATAAAAAGTGTGCGACATTTCGGTAACAGCGTTGTTACCATCTTCAGACAAAAGTACTGAATCTAAGCCATTCATAATTTTAAAAATATTTTCAATTTTTTAAAAAAATTCTTTTGTCTGATGATGGTGACAATGTTGTTGCCGAAACGTCACACACTAATAAATTATTTGGATTTAGGTCTTATTTTATTTTATTATAATCTATAATCCAAATTGTGCTTTATCACTAAATATATACAGTAAAACCTCCCTTTAGCAGACACCCCGCTAGCGGATACCTCTCTACAAAGGACAGTTTTCATTTGCAAAAATTACCATTTTTTACTATTTAGCAGCTCTCCATTAAGAGGACACCTCTCTCCCTAAAGAACACTTTAGCTCTGCAATTAGATGTCCTTTACAGGGAGGTTTTACTGTATATATATATATATTAGATGCTACAAGATAATAAGACCAAATAAATAAATAGTGTTTGACGTTTCAGTAACAATGTTGTAACCATCATCAGACAAAATACTGAATGAAAGTAACAATGCTGTTACCTAAATGTCCAACACTATTTATTTATTTGAATTTGGTCCTATCATCTTGTGTTTAAAAGAAATACTCAAGGTAGTACAGAAAAAACCTGCTGGTTTATATGCTTAGTATCCACTTCAGTGTTAAGTGAACAACACTAAGTTGGTTTCTACTCATTTTTAAGTTTAATTTGAATGTTTGCAGTGATGGCTTCATTAGATTGTGCTAACCTAAATCTAAATTAACTAAGCAATAAAGCAAAACTAGGCTTAAATTGTACAACTGCCAACAATCAGCAACGTAGGGAGATAGGTTTTATCACCAAAGCTTTAGTGAAGACATTTTCAAATCATTTCAAATTTGATTTTAGAAAGGTGGGAGACACTTGTATGCTCCGTTTAAAAGCTTCCATAATTGCATTCAACAATTCTCAAGGTAGTAGTAATTGTAGTTCTAATATAAAATCCAAATTGTGCTTTATCAGATACCAGATGTTTATTCTGTAATGCTGGCTGCAATAAGTGTAATCTCCCCCACGAAACAAAAGCAATCACCAAAATTGTGACACACATGATTAAAAAGGACATTGCCAACTAGATACCTTGGAGTCAACATGCTCTCACATATTTGCCAGGATGGTTAAAATAATAAGCTCAAAAGCTAACTCTTTTTTTACATGAAGCTATGATAATGTAAATGGTGTTATTACCTTGTTTGATAATGTAAAGAAAAAGTCTTGATCATGCAAAACTAAAAATTTGTTGAGGGCTTGTCCGCTAATCTATTGAAATAAATTATCAAATAATTGTCAAATTTTAAATTCTGAGGAATGCACTTGTGGAAACGAAAAACAAACCCCTGAACACCTTCTGATAATCTGTCCATTAACTTCTGATCTAAGGGAAGAAAACCAACTTTACCTGACTAATACAAAACAGGTTGCTTGCAATAAAGACCAATACATTAAGTTTAATAGATTCTGCAGGATGTATATTTCAAGGTGAAAGTGTTGACTGTACATATTTCAAGCTACTATTTCTAATAACTATATGCAAAATTTGACATTGAACGTTTAATTTTCATGCTTTCCAATGTTCAATTGTATTAATTGTATATAATTTCAGATATACACGCAATTATCCTAACTGTGGATATGGCGTGTCTCTCCCAACTGTTAAAATAATAAAAAAAAATAATAATAATAATTAAAAATCAACAAATTAGTTGATATTTATTCTAATAGATGGTGCAAACCATCAGCAAGTGTTAGTTGCATGATCAAGAAATGCCTTTTTTTTTTCTTTTATCAACACCTGAATCTAATTCACTTTACTTTTTTTTTATGTTTTTTTTTTCCTTTTCATATATGATAAATGAAAAAATAGTACAAATGTGATATTGTACTGGGATAAGGTGCATAAATCAAGAAAAAGGCATCTCCTTATCGTGCAACTGAAAGTTGCTAATGGCTTACGCCATCTATCGGAATAAATAAAAGCCATCAGCAACTTTCAGTTGCACGATAAGGAGATTCCTTTTTCTTGATTTATGATGATGTGTTACTGTATAAAGTAAAACATGAGAGGACACAAAGGACAGTTAACATTGCCAAAAATGACCTTTCTTACTGATTAGCAATTTTCTGATAAAAGGACATCCATAAAGGATACTTTCGATTCTGCAACTTGGTGTTATCCTTTGCACAGAGAGCTAGTTCGAGTGTAATGATAAGGCACACAATTTGGATTATAGATTATAAAAACACAAGGTAATAAGACCAAATAAATAAATAGTGTATGACATTTCGGTAACAGCGTTGTTACCATCATCAGACAAAAGTAGTGAAAATCTTTTATTTGGATTTGGGGTAAAAACCTTGTGTTCAGTTCTACTGTAGTGAATGGTTAAAGGATTCTACCAGTATGAAGCTGTTGTGTCTTAATACTCTTCACTCCTACTTCTACTTTCTTATCTCCACTCAATCATACTAAGGTATCAAGCTTGTAAAGCTTGAGACTTTTGATGGTGTCTGTCGGGGATGAGTAGAGCTCATCAATGGATGAATCAATAGAGTCAATAATATGTCTTGGGGTTGCAGGTTGAGAATTGCACTTAGTACATAGTGGGAAAACCTTGAAACCATCCTGGAAAGTCATTGTCCGTAGATGACCAGACTTAAGTCTGGTAATCCAAGACTCTCTTCACTCCATGTTTCAATAAATGAGAGGATACCTCTCTACAAAAGACAGTTACCATTGCCAAAACGGCCATGCTTACAATTAGCAACTCTCCAGTAAGAGGACACTTCTCCCTAAAGAACACTTTGATTCTGCAATTTGGTGTTATCCATTGCACAGAGAGCTAGTTCTACGGTAGTGAATGGTTAAAGGATTCTGCCAGTATGAAGCTGTTGCGACTAAATACTCTGCTTCACTCCTTGTTTCAATAAAGAAATATCGGATGTCAAGGACCAATTGGTGTAACAAAGGTATGTCTACAGCTGCTGCCAAGAAACCACAGCAGTGGTGCGGGGGACAGGGAGGGGGGATTCCAAGAATGAAAATGATTTATTCCTGGCCTTACCATTCAACACCGAGGATTCTATTTCCATTTTTTACAGAATGCCCCTTAGTTTTTTTACCACTTTCAAGAATATGATTAGAAATTAAACTTCAAGTTATGTTTCTTGGACAATTCCCAAAGTTGAACAATTGAACAATTAGAAAATATTTATTGACACCTCATGTCAGTCACCTATGTGAACAATATTCACAACTATTAGTAGAATGATGATGTGAACATTAACATATTATTGTATAACAAGGAATGTGACCTCATCATTTGATTTCACTACCTATTTTTAAAATTATTTTTATGTTCATTATATTCCAAGGTAATAAAACCATTTGACCACGGACCACTTCTCTCTTTGGTCACCCTTCTTTATTAATTTATTTTTTTATTGATATATATATATATATTAAAAATAAAGAAGGCATCTCCTGACCTCGAGCACATGTGCTTTTTAGTGGAGCCATCTAGTGGAGCAAAAAATGCCATCTAAAAAGCACATGTGCTCGTGGTCAGGAGATGCCTTCTTTTTTTTTAATATCAACACCTGACCCACTTATCTTTTATTTTTTCAATTGTTTTTTCATATATATATATTTTTTTAAGAGAAGTGAAAAGAGTTAAGTTAGAAAATGTCCACCAGAGAATCAAATCCCAGAAACCAACAACCCCATGTCAAGCTGTATGTATACCTGACCTACCTGAGGATCTAAAAGACTCCATGTTAAATAAAACCTTCATTTTGATTCCTCCACATGTCTTCCTACCTCAGCAATATAAATGCTATTTAAATGTAATTCTACTGTCCTAAAAGCTTATGTCCATAGTTTGCTTGAATACCATTTCTAAGATTTCACCCTTCAGTGTAGGATATAAAAGCAGAATGATCCAATACAGTATTAGAGCTCTAAAGAAGCGGTCTGGTAAATTAAATTGGTTAAAACACTGGGAAGGTTCCACCACTGATGAGCCAAGTTCTCCCAAATATTTTTTTTTCATCTCAGTAAGGACAGTAGAAGTTTGATTTATTTGTGAAAAGAAACATTCACATATTTTAATGTTTCCATTTGTTAAATATGAATACTGTATACAAGGTGACTTTGTCAACGATACAGAGTATAATAGAAAATAACATTCCTCCAAGTTGGAAAGATTTAATTCCCAAAAAGAGATAAGAAAGAGATGCCCGCCAACTTTCTCCCATGTTGGTTATGAAATTTAAAAAGGAAGAAAAGATGTTTAAAAGATGGTTTCCTTCACA
Source organism: Cordylochernes scorpioides (assembly GCA_030710605.1). NCBI lineage: Eukaryota > Metazoa > Arthropoda > Arachnida > Pseudoscorpiones > Chernetidae > Cordylochernes > Cordylochernes scorpioides. The sequence goes on from CP092878.1 coordinate 18,883,201, forward strand.
CTACAAAATAACTCTGCGGACTGAAGAATGGTGTCAGTGAAGATGTTAGGAATATTAATAAAGCTTGTGGTGACCTTGAACTTGGCTGTGACATTCCGCCATTACCAACTGCCAGCCAACAAACACCTAAAACCTGCTGAGATACATTTTTTTAGAGAGAAATGAAGTTTTTTTTTTAATTGTGAAATATATTGATAAGGCACAATTTGGATTATAGATTATAAACACAAGGTAATAAAACCAAATCCAAATAAATAATTAGTGTGTGACATTTCGGTAACAGCGTTGTTACCTCTTCAGACAAAAGTACTGAATGTACTTTTGTCCATACCATTCAGTACCTTTGTCTGAAGATGGTAACAACGCTATTACCGAAACGTCACACACTATTTATTTATTTGGATTTGGTCTTATTACCTTGTGTTTATTGTGAAATATTTTTAAAATGCAGAGTAAAACATCTTTAATTCAACCGAATAGAATTTATCTGAAAATTCTAAATCCCATGGGGTGTTTGTATAACCAGCTTTCTTTGTGAGGGTGTGAAGCTTGAACAATGACCATCAAGAACTGATGCAGAAAATGAACTCTTTTGGGACACATCCGGTATGATAGAAGAATTCTCAATGATCAAATGGATAGATAGGATGACAAACAAAGAGAGAAAGATATAACAGAGAGTAAGGAAGTTGATAAGGCACAATTTGGATTATAGATTATAAACATAAGGTAATAAGACCAAATCCAAATAAATAAATAGTGTGTGACGTTTTGGTAACAGCGTTGTTACCATCTTCAGACAAAAGTACTGAATGAGAAATTTTACCACAGCATGTTTTAAATAGTTCAACATTTAACAACTATTAACGAGTAAGGAAGTTGTTATTTCTTATCCCCAAAGATTACACAAATTCCATGAGTCCATGCTCCTCCAGAGCAGTAAGGAAGGAATGAAAAGAGGAAGTTTGTGGGAAAAGTACTTTACAGGGATCATTAGAGAATGTTCATTAACCATTTTGAAGAGATATATAAGCTTTGAAGAAATGAAGAGAAGGGGTAGATCAAGGAAAGATTGATGTATGTCTATACACAGAGTAGAATGGTCTGGAATTTAGAATTGGTGAAGATAATCCTTTCTTTTTAATAATAAAATTTAATTTTGAGGGAAAAAAGTGTTGAATGGATAATATTCAGGTTCAGATATCTCTCTTGTCATTTCTGTGACTGGCTCATTTCTGTGTGTTTACAATAAAGTTCAAGCACATAGAGAGTGAATTTGTGGCTACAATTTATACAGAGGTGGGTTGTTGAGTCTTAGGTTAAGAATCACACAGGCTGTTTTAAAGAAGTCTTATATGATAACAGACGTCTATTAAGAGAATTGGAGGTTTATGTGGTGATGGAACTTACCCATTTGAACTCATCGCTGGTGATCTTAATAAGGAAGGGGTTGGAGCAGTCCTGTATCGGCTTCACACTGCAGCCGCCCAGTGGTATCACCCCCTGCCACACAACATTAGCTTCACTACACTGGAAGACATCCTATTGGAGTGTGTGAACTAAATAACTGATGTATTCCTGCCAATGTTTGATCTTATATTTTCTATATCCACTAAATTTGAAACTCCGCCTTTGCCGGTCCCAAGCCCAGATGAAAAAGAAGAGGGGGAGCAGTAACAAGCTTGGTAAAAAACCTGGGCTCAGCTGGCCCGGCTGATAGTACCCTGTAAGGGCTTCTGATCTAGGGATACAGGATGAGCAGCATTTGTACTCCATGTTAGGAGCGGCTGCACATGGCGTCTGTTCCTCATGTCAGAGGTGGCCATTTCTTTTGGAGCTAAGTCGGCCTGCCACTGAGTAGTGCTCCCAGTCTTAATGACAAAGGCAGACGCATTCTACTTCACCTCTTCCATTGATGTGCTCTACTCATCCCCGACAGACACCATCAAAAGTCTCAAGTTTTACAAGCTTGACACCCTAATATGATTGAGTGGAGATAAGAAAGAAGAAGACTAAATTTCAAATCATTCCATTTTGATTAGGGTCCGTATTAATCGTAAAGTATTTTTCATTGATCTATTTCGATAATATTATAATATTATTGTCTATGAGGGCAATAGTTACCCAGAAATATTTAAATAAGTAAAAATTAGGGATAAGAATTTAATATTTTTTTTAATTATTTAATGATAAGGCACATTTTTGATTATAAGTGTACCTTCCGCTAAAACCTCCCACATCTAGCTAGAGCCCTCTCGGCACCCAATATGGTGGACAATATGAAGAGGATCTCAACTCACCTTTGGGTGGATGTTGAAGGTTCCTTTCTTGTCGAAGGATTTCTTCTCATTCTCAGAGTAGTAAAGGAGAAAACCATCTTTGATGACAAAAAACCTGCGGGACACATCACATTGTGAACAACAACAAAAAAACACTATCCATCTTGTGTTAACAGTAGGGGGAAAAAAATGAGTCTGAGCCTCTGGAAAATTGAGGGCTCTTACATAAGACATTGTTCTTCCGTTTCTCTGCTCTTGAGCAGTTCTTGGTCTCCTAGTGGAGCCATACTTCTCATATGGAGTTCTTTATTTCTTCATCCAGTCCAACAGTTTTCCTACGGATCTCTTTCCATTCATTACTGTTACTGAAGTGCACCCAATCATGTCTTTGATTTCCAGACTTTAGTCTGGTCATCTACAATGACTTTCCAGAATGGTTGCATGGTTTTCCCACTATGTACTATGTGAAATTCTCAACCTGCAACCCCAAAAAACATTATTGACTCATCCATTGATGAGCTCTACTCTTCCCCGGCATACACCATCAAAAGTCTCAAGCTTTAAAAACTTGATACCATAATATGATTGAGTGGAGATAAGAAAGAAGAAGAAGATTGAAGCGCACAATTCACTTATTTGGATATGGTTCTGTTAACTTGCCATTCTTTTTAAACAAAAAGGTAACATGAACAAAACCAACTTATTGAAATATCATCAACATTTCAATAAGTTTGAATTTTGTCTTGTTACCTTTGTTTAAGAAAAATGACAAGTTAACAGAATCAAATCCAAATAAATGAATTGTGATGTGCATTTCAGTAACAGCATTATTAAAATCTACAGACAAAAGGTAATAAATTTACTAACATTTGTGAACTTTTACTACTTGGGGTACCATTTTAGTATATTCATTTTTGTCTGTAGATAGTAGTAACTCAACGCTGTTATACGAAGTCGGTGGACGAGTGGGTAACACCCTCGATTCCCGACAGTCATGAACTGGGATTGAATCCTGCGTTAACATTTTGTTTAATATGTGAATAACCATCACATATTATTCACTGTTTCAATTATCATAAACTAGGTTGCTCTTGTTGAGCAGTACCTAATAAAGTGATTTTGAACCGGCGCTGTTATACATAACGTATATCCATTACTTATTAGGAATATCTCATATTACCTTGTGTTTCTGATCTATAATCCAAATTGTGCCTTATTAGGAATTGGTCTTGTAACCTCTATGAGTGTAGAGGGAGGGAGGTATATTTCCAACATTGGTGGTAACAGATAAATCTCAGAATGACTAAGACATCCTGATGTTTGTACAAGGTCAGTGGCCTGAGATGCCGGGTAGGATGGGTGGCTCATTGCCTCCCCTTGGGCTGCTCAGCCATCCTGATGGGGATCGGTGGACCAGTGGTATAAACCTGCAATTTCCGATAGCCACAACCCAAAATAGAATCCTGCATTGGTCACTTTTTTCCAGATTAAAAAAAAAAAATTGCTCCAATGGCTCCTGATACTTACAAAAGTCCTTGTAAGTATGCTGGCTATTTTAACTTTGTATGCAACAGCAGCATTGTTAGAAGAGGAGAAAGACCTCTTTAAAAATCCTGACTTCAACTGACCAGGTTGATGGTCACTCGGGCAGGGGTCCCTCTTCAGGGATACGGAGAAGCTGCGTCTGTACTTATGTTAGAGTCGGCAGCAAAGGCTTCCATGTTAGGAATGACCTCAAACTACAGGCAAAGTCAAACTTTCACCAAAGTGTGCCTGGATCATGATGACATGATCAACGAAAGCTGTATCCCTACACCCCATTCCATGAGATCACATGGAATTTGTGTAATCTTTACACAAGGGGATAAGAAACAACAACAACAAAAGTCCTACCAAAAACCTACCAGTTTTTTTTTTGCTTATCCTTAGTACACATGGTACAGGCCATGATAATCATGGTGGGTAGAAGTAGGCCTATAAACCTACCAGTGAGTGCAAGTAATTAGACAGGGCTCTGACAAACTGCGCTTTCTACCTGTAGAAAACCTGTGGTGCATTTACAGTAAAAAAAACAGTCACCAACTACTCCCCATTATACAAGAAAATAAGACCTAATCCAAGTAATTTATTAGTGTATGACGTTTCCGCAACAGCATTGTCACCATCATCAGACAAAAGAATAAATGCAAGAATAATTAACAAAGAATAATTACACTAATAAATTATCTGGATTAGGTCTTATTTTCTTGTATTATAATCTATAATCCAAATTGTGCTTTATTACTACCCATTATGATTATCATGGCCTGTCCCAGGTGTACTATAATGTATAATGATCTTAATTTTAAAAAGTCATTTCAATTCCAAGAAAGGGAGTAAAAATTGGGGGGAACAGAAGCTGCTTAGTGCCAGCATGAACTAAACATTTTTCACAACACATATATTCCATTCCTCATTCAATACAGGATTAGAAACTCCGTCTTTGCCGGTCCCAAGCCAGGATGAAAAAGGAGGAGGGGAAGCAGTAACAAACTCACTAAAAAACCTGGGCTCAGCTGGCCCGGCTGATAGTACCCTGTAAGGGCTCCTAATTCAGGGATACAGGATGAGCAGCGTTTGTACTCCATGTTAGGAGCAGCTGCACATGGCGTCTGTTTCTCATGTCAGAGGCGGCCATTTCTTTTGGAGCTAAGTCGTCCTGCTACTGAGTAGTGCTCCCAGTCTTAATGACAAAGGAAGACGCATTCTACTTCACCCAGTACCCTAATATGAACAAGTGGAGATAAGAAAGAAGAAGACAGGACTTAGAACTCTAAAAACGAGACCTAGTATGCCCACTGGAAGAGCCAGCTCCTCCAGATATTTTTTCATTACAGTAAAGAGAGAGAGTGGAAAACACAAGGTAATAAGACCCAAATACAAATAAATTAATACTGTGTGACATTTCGGTAACAGTGTTGTTACCATCTTCAGACAAAAGTACTGAACGCTGTTACCGAAACGTCACACACTATTAATTTATTTGGTCTTCTTACCTTGTGTTTATAATCTACTAACCGAATGACCCGGGCAACGCCCGTGTTTTACCCGATTGTGAATGTTTTGATTCAAATACTATTTGTTACAATTATAAATTGGCGCCTTAAATAAATGCATATTTTAGTTAATAACTATAGCCTATGTGCTTTATCTGTCTATGTACTGTTGGCTTCCGTAGGCGTCTCATACTGGGAAAAGGAAAAAGAGGATTCCATTTGGTTATTAACTAATATATGCATTTATTTAGGGAGCGACCCGCTCCAACACAATAGTTACAAAGACGAAATAGCGAGAGGGGGGGGGGGGGGGGGGGGGGGGGTGCAAAGGTGGCGTGATCGTAGCCGACCAATAGGAGGGCGCCATTCCAAAAAATGTATATAGAATAATCTAAATTGTGCCTTATCAGAGAGAGAGAGTGGAAGATGTATTTTTTATTTGAAAAATAAAATTGTGTGTATGGTTAATATAATTTTATTTAATTAATATATACAGTAGAACTACCTCCCTGTAAAGGACAACACCTAATTACAGAGCCAAAGTGTCCTTTAGAGAGAGGTGTCCTCTTACTAGAGAGTTGCTAAATTGTAAAAATGGTAATTTTGCAAATGAAAACTGTCCTTTGTGGATAGGTGTCTGCTAAAGGGAGGTTCTACTGTATATATATTACCTTACGCGCCAAAAAAAAATATGCTTAATGCAGGATTTAAACCAACTATTTAAAAAAAAAAAAAAAAGAAGTTTAGGCCGTCAGAATTCCCAATAAGTAAACAACATAGTAGGAGTTCACCACCAACAACAACAAGGTCAAACTTTGCAACAAAAAAACAGCATTTTTTATAGGTTACTAACAATTAGGTTTTTTGTTGAAAGGTAGTGTACTCATCTGACCTTGTTGCATCCTACATTTCAATTACATGACACCATCACTTTGTCCAACCTCCCCCCCCCACCAGGGTTGTTGCTATTTTGGGAAACTTAATGGGGAGGAGGAGGGACCACTGGGTCAATTAGCAGGGAGGAAATGATCAGCCCTCTCATTTAGGGAAAACTTCCAAGGTACATTCACATATATACAGCGTGTAAATATATACCAGTTTCTATATCTACTTTCCCATCACAATAACTTTGGCTTCTTTTAGTTTTTTTCCAACTAGAGCAACCTCCATGAGAGGACACCTCTCTACAAAGGACAGGTATATAGGTATATATACTATATAGGTATAAGCTATGATAAGACACAATTTGGATTATAGATTATAAACACAAGGTAATAAGACCAAAAATCCAAATAAATAAATAGTGTGTGACATTTCGGTAACAGCGTTGTTACCATCTTCTGACAAAAGTACTTAATCTGATTCAGTACTAGATTCAGTACTTTTGTCTGAAGATGGTAACAACGCTGTTACCGAAACGTCACACACTATTTATTTGGATTTGGTTTTATTACCTTGTGGAGATAACCTCTAGTTTACTAATCAAAACAACAAGGAGTTGACAACCATCAAACATGTGAAAACACCTGATGTTGTAACTTCAGACTTGGAGAGAAGGTATCAACCCATACCACCACCAAGGTATTAGTACAATGTAGCCAAGACCACCTTCACCAGTGGTGAAGCCATCTGACTGATTTCCCCCAGAATATAATCCATCATTCTCCCACCACCACCACCACTTATGAACAAAGAACTCCCCAGTGTCTGGTTCTATTTTTAACACTTCACTTCTACATGGTCATTTCAAGTGGCTTCTTACACCCCAAAAATAGCTTTAGTACATCGTGACCCAGTCTCCATAGGACAGCGGACACAGTGACATTTCTCTATGACAACAACACTGCTTAGTGGAACCACAGTTGGGACTTTATTAAGCTGAAACCACATCAGGGATCAGTTTCTTTATATTATGATGCATTAGCGAGCCATCTGTTATCAAAACATGGAAGCTATTATAGACGCGTATGATTCTTTTTAAAAATAAACCATTTCTACTGCCCTTACTGTAATGGAAAAAATTCCCATTAATTTTGTAGTTTAATGTAGTAAGGGCAGTAGAAATTTGTTTATTTTAAAAAGAATCATAGCGTCTATAATAGTTTCCCCATGTTTTGATAAGTTTCTTTAATAAAATTTAACCCTGGAAGGTTTTTAACTTAATATTGACACATGGGATTATTTTATTTAATTTAAGAATTATGATGGGGGTATAATCAAGTTAATGCTAGAACTAGGTTTCATTGTAGTTTGGTTGGTTGGGATTTAACAATATGCTGATTGTTGAATTAAGTGAATTGAAGATGGTAACTTGAAAGAGGGAATTGGGTCAGGAGTTGAAATATTGAATCAGGTTCAAATCACATTAATAGGTACCGCTCAGCAAGAGCAACCTAGTTCATGATAATTGAAACAATAAATAATATGTGAAGGTTATTCACATATTAAACAATTTTTAACGCAGGATTCAATCCCGGTTCATGACTGTCGGGAATCGAGCGTGTTACCCTCTCATCCACCGACTTTTTGTTGAATTATATATAATACTATCCGAATGACCCGGGCAACGCTCGTGTTTTACCCGACTGTAGATGTTACAACGGTGATCCTTAGGTCGCTGGTTCAAATCCGGCTCGAGGGAGCCGGCGAGCACGTGACCTCCCTGTGCGCGCGCATCCGTGACAGAGGCTGATGAGGAAAGACGGTCGTGACTATATATATATAATAATTGAATGAATTATTGTGATAATCTCTTTTTTTTTTAAGGAAAATATTTATTTACAAGCTTCACACACACACAGACACCTCTCTAAAGAAAACTTTGGCTCTGAAACTAGGGGTTGTCTTTTACAGTATTGATATCAAATAAATGGTAATAAGACCAAATCTAAATAAATAAAATATTGTGTGACGTTTCAGTAACAGCATCAGACAAAACTACTGAATGACAAAGAGGCATCAGAGCATGTTCTTAAATAGCTACTGTTATCAAGTATGTTAAGTCTTATTTGATTCGCTGTTACTGAAATGTCACACAGCTTCTCAGTATTGATATCTCAAACACAAAGTAATAAGACCAAATCAAAATAAATAAAATAATGTGTGACGTTTCAGTAACAGCGCTGTTACCATCTCATCAGACAAAAGTACTGAATGACAAAGAGGCATCAGAGCATGTTCTTAAATAGCTACTGTTATCAAGTGTGTTAAGTCTTATTTGATTCGCTGTTACTGAAATGTCACACAGCTTCTCAGTATTGATATCTCAAACACAAAGTAATAAGACCAAATCCAAATAAATAAATAAATAGTGTGTGACATTTCGGTAACAGCGTTGTTACCATCTTCAGACAAAAGTACTGAATGAGAAATTTTGTCTGAAGATGGTAACAATGCTGTTACCGAAACGTCACACACTATTTATTTATTTGGATTTGGTCTTATTACCTTGTGTTTATAATCCAAATTGACATCTACTGATTGATTGCCCAGCATTTCAAGATTATAGAATGAACTAGTTGTTTGTGAACTTAACGATTTGATTTCCGATAAAAAATCATATTTAAAATTCAATTCATTTTGTCTTCTTCTTTCTTATCTCCACTCAATCACACAAAGGTATCAAGCTTGTAAAGAATTCATTTTGTAAATACATTCTAAACTTTCTACAAAATCTGGATCTCTAATGTTTTCATGCGTTGAATAATGTAAATAACTTATGTAAATAAAATTTCCTCCTTGTTTGGCGCAAGTATCCCTTGCGGGATATAGCGCTTTGGAAATAAAATAATTGTAATTGTAAATTGTGCCTTATCATATTGATATCTCAAATACACCTATCCCCCGATTTACACGGTAGATACGTTCCTGAAAAAAAAAACGTGTAAATCAGGGGATAGGTGTACACAGAAATAAAAATAAAATGCATTGACAGGTTAAAATATGTAGTCAGCACATAAGCTCGGGATTCCTCGTGAGATGTGTACACAGCGCATGTGTTCAATCACAGTAGCATTTAGTATAGTGCGATAAAAACAAAAAACTTATTTGGAAAACCATGTAAAAGCGAAAACGTGTAAAACAAGTACCGTGTAAATTGGGGGATAGGTGTAAGTTACTAATCGTTGATCCCTGAGGAATTATATTAAACCAATATTCCATAAGATGGCATCTAGAAGCTAAGGAGGTCAGTCCATGTTCCCGAGGAAGTAACAAATGAAAACATGTGTTGCAACATTAATGATATTCATAGACCAAATAAGTAATTGAGCAGCACTCAGCACTAAGTACCCACATGTCAACAAAGAGCTTTCCTAAACATCAGGAATGTTACACCCCTGGCAACAAAGAAGATTTTTAATCAAGAATTAAAAGATTCAATATATACCATATTTAAAAAAGTAATAGGTTTCGTTATTCACAAGGCGAGCTCTAGAACTTAAAAAAAAAAAAATCTCTTCGACCTAATGCAACAAAAACTAACAATCTAATGATAAGGCACAATTTGGATTATAGATTATAAACACAAGGTAATAAGACCAAGACCTACTTTATAATCCAACAATTTTTCAAATCCCAATAAGGCCCTATTTTCTTTAATAGGCTACAATTTGACAACTTTAATTCAAACTACAATTATGAGCCCTTGGGGGTTGAATTAAAGAAGTCTGTAGTAAAAATGGCATTTTTATTATTGAAGAAAAAAAAAACCTGTCCTTTGTAGGGAGATGTCTTCAAGTGGCAATGATTTCCTCTCATGGATGTTTTAAGCTATTGAATTTTAATTAAACACATTTACATATTTCACAAAAGGAATAATTAATTCCAAATATATTAATGGGCAGAAAAAACTACTGTACACATTAAAACACAAAACTTTGTATTCTATTTCATATGAGATTGAAAGACAAAGTTTATACAGGACATGTACTTCAAGAGGGATCTCTATTGACCAAACTGTAGGGATAACACAATAAAGAGTGAAGGAAAAGAGTTAGACCAAGGAAAAGGTTTGGTAATCTAAGAAAGAATGGTCTTGAATAAGAGGGTTTGAGGAGAATTACTGGAAACATAAGAGAGGGTGAAATAATGGCTGATCTCTCTACCGGAAAGATGGTTCTACAACATGATGATGCACAACTCCGCTTTTGCCGGTCCAAAGTCCGGATGAAAAAGGAGGAGAGGAAGCAGTAACAAGCTCACTATCAAAACCTGAGCTCAGCTGGCCCGGCTGATAGTACCCTGTAAGGGCTCCTAATCCAGGTATACAGAATGAGCAGGGTCTGTACTCCATGTTAGGAGAGGATACACATGGCAACTGTTCCTCATGTCAGAAGCGGTCATTTCATATTGGAGCTAAATCAGTGGCCTGCTACTGAGTAGTGCTTCCAGTCTTAATGACAAAGGCAGACACATTCTACTTCACCCAGTCATGATGGTTGTCAAACAGACACCATCAAGACTTGATACCCTAATATGATTGAGTGGAGATAAGAAAGAAGAAGATGATACACAACTCCGCTTTTGCCAGTCCCAAGCCCGGATGAAAAAGGAGGAAGGGGAGCAGTAACAAGCTTGCTATCAAAACCTGAGCTCAGCTTGCCCGGTTGAAAGTATCCTGTAAGGGCTCCTGATCCAGGGATACAGGATGAGTCTGTACTCCATGTTAGGAGCTGCTGAATATGGTGTCTGTTCCTCATGTCAGAGGCGGCCATTTCATATTGGAGCTAAGTCGCACTCCCAGTCTTGACAAAGGCATTCTACTTCACCCAGTGTGTGATGATGGTTGAAAGATGATGATGCACAATAACTACAGTCGTAAATTACAGGCAAGTTGGGCAAGATAAGGAACTGTGTGGCAACTTCCTGGATTTAACAGTTTACCGGGTGTCAATCCTTCTTCAGTGCCGGGAGATTACTACAATGTTGTATAACACAGGCTGGCCTAATTAATGAATGGGCATTCTAAAAGTCACACTTGGGCAATGTACTTAACGATAAAATTAATATATACAGTAGAACCTCCCTGTCTTCTTCTTCTTCTTTCTTATCTCCACCCAATCACACTAAGGTATCAAGCTTGTAAAGCTTGAGACTTTTGATGGTGTCTGCTAGGGAAGAGTAGAGCTCATCAATGGATGAGTCAATACAGTAAAGGACACCTCCCTGTAAAGGACACCTAATTGCAAAGTGTCCTTTAGGGAGAGGTGTCCTCTTACCAAAGAGTTTCTAAATAGTAAAAATGATAATTTTGATAATGAAAACTGTTATGTACTCTTCTACCAAATATTCAATAATCTTAGGTAGTGTAGTTTCTATTAAAAGATATTGTGTGCTACTGTTATATATTTGTATAATACTATTACAGAATTATCATAAGAACTAAAAACAGGAATATCTCACGCTATATATTGATTATAAACACAAGGTAATAAGACCAAATCCAAATAAATAAATAGTGTGTGATGTTTCAGTAACAGCGTTGTTACCATCTTCAGACAAAAGTACTGAATGAGAAAAATTTACCACAGCATGTTTTTAAATAGTTCCTATTATCAAGTGTGTAAACAAGATAACAGATAAGAAGAAGATATTTATCTGAGAAACACAGAATAAGAGGAACTATTTAAAAACATGCTGTGGTAAAATTTCTCATTCAGTACTTTTGTCTGAAGATGGTAATAACGCTGTTACCGAAACGTCACACACTATTTATTTATTTGGATTTGGTCTTATTACCTTGTGTTTATAATCTATAATCCAAATTGTGCCTTACCATTATTGATTACATCATACAACAACAACCAAGTCCTTGGTCAAAACCATATAAACATATCTTACAAAAACTATCCTTTGTAGAAAGGTGTGCTCTAGCGCAAGTGTCCTCTCTTGGAGGTTCTACTGTATCACATAAATGTGCTATTTAAGAAACAAGCCAACTATAAAGAAAAAATTCATTGGTATAGTTTTAATTCTCTTTGTTTTAAATGTGCAACGTAGGAACAACAGTGATTTGGATCCAGCCTTTAACCTGATTTTATAAGGACCTTGTGAAGAAGTTTGTATGTAAGAAGTTTTTAACCTAGCCCTTAGAGAGAACCCAAAAAAAAAGATACCTTTCATTAAATATTATTTCATCTCCCCCAAGAATCCACACAAATAAGTAATATAAATATGACAATTATATATTGATATGGTACGATATTTGGATTATAGAATAGAAACATAAGGCCATTTCATTAATTTGGATTTTGGTCTCTTGCTACCTTAGATGACTACAATTATAACTTCTATAACAGTATTGATATCTCCTCTCTCCTTCAGACTCCAAAACATCACACTATTTATTTATTTGGCTTTGGTCTTATTACCTTGTGTTTATAATCTACTAGCCGAATGACCCGGGCAACGCCCGTGTTTTACCCGATTGAATGTTTTGATTCAAATACTATTTGTTACAATTATAATTTGGCGCCTTAATTAAATGCATATATTAGTTAATAACTATAGCCTATGTGCTTTATCTGTCTATGTACTGTTGGCTTCTGTAGGCGTATCTTACTGGAAAAAAGAAAGAGAGGATTCCATTTGGTTATTAACTAATATATGCATTTATTTAAGGAGCGACCCGCTCCAACACAATAGTTACACAAAAATGGGGGGGGGCGGGGGGCAAAGGTGGCGTGATCGTAGCCGACCAATAGGAGGGCGCCATTCCAAAAAAAAAAGCAAACCGTGACAGAGGCGACGAAGAATGACGCTCGTAACTGTATATAGAATATGTATATTTATCAATTATTTTCATCTATTTATATCTATTTTTCATATATTTATCATTATATAATCTTATTTATTCTGTATATAACCTTATACAATTTTTATATGAACATTGAAATAAAGTAGTGTCAATCTCAATCTCCTTCAGACAAAAGAGCTGCTAACATGCTGCTACTGAAGTATCAAACAGTTGGAACCCCATTAGGACAGCAGTAACAAAAATGCCATAATTCTTAAGGTGCCAAGTGATTGTCTTAGAGTGAGGTTCAAAATAAGTAGCATATAGGAAATTTTGGCATTAGAATCAATTTAGAAAAAAGAGAAAAGGCTAAAAGGGAAAAGCTTTAAGACATTTGTTTACATCGGCAATTTAGCAGCCGCTAAAGTTAGGCCTAAATAGTCCATCGTTGGTGCCAATTTTGCGACACATTTCAAGACTTTTAAGCATGGTGTGCATACACTAACTATGGCCGCTGTACCTGCCGTGCCAAAATATGGTATTTTCTCAGCAATAAATTAATATGTAAACAAGAATTATCTAATATGTCAAATTATCATTTAGTCGAATTATAATTTGGTCAAATTAACATTCATTATTTGATATGCTACTGGTTGGGACATGAAAACATGGTCGAATTATCACAAGTGTTGAATTATAGGGTGTCAAATTAACAAGATTCTACTGTAACGGTAAAACAAATTTTATATAAAATTAAATAAATACACACGACTATCTAAAACAATGGACTGGACGACACACCTACGAGGAGAAGAAGAGGATGGCGGAGGAAGTATGGAGAGACCATGTCCCTCAGTAGAGGAAGGCATTGAAAGAGGGATATATGGAGAGACCATGTGGCCCACCCTTAGTAGAGGAAGGCATTGAAGGAGGGAGATATGGAGAGACCATGTGGCCCACCCTTAGTAGAGGAAGGCATTGAAGGAGGAAGATATGGAGAGACCATGTGGCCCACCCTTAGTAGAGGAAGGCATTGAAGGAGGGAGATATGGAGAGACCATGTCCCTCAGTAGAGGAAGGCATTGAAGGAAGAGGAGGAAAACAAATTTTAATGTAACTTTTTGACATCCTAAGTTTTACATGTGATTTTGATTTTCGCATCAACACATTTTAGGAAACATTGATTTTTGACTAACAACATGAGCATTCATTGCAGCTGTGTCTACCTTGCCTCCACTGTGCAGCATTAAAGAGATTCACCCCATCTGTGAATGAATGTTGTAAACACCCACCCCATATATTACTTCTTTATTAATTACAATAAAACCCTGCTAAAATTAACCTGGGATATAGCGAACCTTCCCTTATAACTATATGAGAGAGAGAAAAATCCCCATATTTTATGATACAGTGAACTATAGCTATAATGAACCATGGCTATAGTGAACTACTGGTTCAGTCCAATTGAGATTTTCTCTTTAGAGAAGTTTTACTGTTTTAAAATTACAAATATTTTCTCACAAAGAGTTTATTTTTATTTTTAAAAAATGCTAGCTTTCAAGTGATAATCGCTCTTCAAAGGGCTTACTATAATATCGACTTTATCCCACCAGAATTTAACACAATTTAACATAACAGAAACAAAATGCCACTACAAAAAACATTAAGAACAAATTTCAACAGTTACTCTTAGAATCTCTCGTTTCCAATGAATATAACAGCATAAACAGGAAGATACCATCACAATACCGATATCTCAGAAGAAATCAATAGATCAATTTTATAGGTTCTGGATTCACTAAAAATGAAAATAGACATAATCCATAAAATTGTTAAATTACAAACCAATTTAAAATTTTCAGTTATAAAAATCTACTAAAATTACTTGAAAACTTTCTCCACAGATTGTATAAACGATAAGGAAGAGTAAGGAGAAAAGATTTTTATTCAATTAAACTTGTGACAAGCTTTTGGGCAGTCACGCCCTTCAACAGGTGATAAAGAACAATTGACTATTAAAATAGGAAACAAACTGAGCTTTAAACAAAAATGATACAACTGCAGCCTGGCCGCGAGAAAACGTGAGGTGGTGTGGGGAGGGGGTTTATCCGGTTTTTAAGTTAATACATATAATCTTCAGGTGGCTCGGTCTATTCAGTCTCATGTAACGATTGTAGTGCAACCTACATAGGTGAGACAGGTAGGTCCGTGGCCATCAGGATGATCGAACATGGTAGATGCATCACTAATAAAGACGGCAGATCCTTCATATACAACCACACCCATAATACTGGCCATTCTTTCAATTTAGATTCTCCCACCACCTTGTACAATAACATTCCCAGTAAACACCAGAGATTAATCATAGAGGCCATTTTATCCATTTCTAATGACAGTATTAATCGACATATAGATTTACCTAACCAATATCATGATATATGTATTAACTTAAAAACCGGATAAACCCCCTCCCCCCACACCACCTCACGTTTTCTCGCGGCCAGGCTGCAGTTGTATCATTTTTGTTTAAAGCTCAGTTGTTTCCTATTTTAATAGTCAATTGTTCTTTTATTACCTGTTGAAGGGCGTGACTGCCCGAAAGCTTGTCACAAGTTTAATTGAATAAAAATCTTTCTCCTTACTCTTCCTTATCGTTTATAAAAATCTACGCTGGCGCGCATTTGTTTTTGTAAATATTTCTGGTGGGATAAAGTCAATATTTTAGTAAGCCCGTTGAAGAGCGATTATCACTTGAAAGCTAGCGTTTTTTAATAAAAAGAAACTCATTGTGAGAAAATATTTGTAATTTTAAAACTTTTTTTCCCAATTTTTATCATGAATAAAGTTTTACTGTAAATATAGAAATTTGTTATCAAGTTTACAAAAAAATAGATAAAATTTTGCAATAAGTTTGACTTAATAAACAAATATATTATGAAAGGATTTATCTTTTTTTGTAAACTTATGTGCATATTCACATGTAAAAACTGATACATGATAACTATTGATTTATCAAAATATAATATTAAATTGAGATAAGGTACCATTTGTGAATTATAGATAGAAATCAAAAGACCAACAAGTAATTTATATGTGACATTTCGGTAACCATGCTGTCACTAAATGTCACATTAAATTACTTAATGATTTGGTCTCTTTTTACCATGTATATATGTAAATTTAGATATGCATTTTATAAATTTTACATATTTACCAATAGGAAATGAAGTCTATTAACCAATCAGCATTCACAGAGACAGAAGATCATGTGATCACAACAATATAAGGTTAAAATGGAT
>CP092878.1:18905187-18936796 GCA_030710605.1 Cordylochernes scorpioides
ATAGCCACATTATATTGTATTATATGTGATATATGTATATATAGAGAGAAAGATGGTACAATTTGGAGGTTTATATATATTGATGAAGATCATATTTTGGTAACAATAAGGGTTTCAGGTAACATCTACTTATATATTTGCCTTATTCTGTCTGTTTGAAGCTCACGGATTGGATTTTTCATAACCATCGGTGGTTCAGTGGTAGAATGCTCGCCTGCCACTCGGGCGGCCCGGGTTCGATTCCCGGCCGATGCATTTTTTTTTTTTTTTTTTTACAATTTTTAAAACTCATTTATATATTATACAAGAATGACATCCACGGCGCCAATTTATAATTGTAACGAATAGTATTTTAATTAAAACATTTTAAAAACACACAGTTTGGAACGGGACGTTTCACAAGAGTGACATCCATGGCGCCAATTTATAATTGTAACGAATAGTATTTGAATTAAAACGTTTTTAAAATATATGCGCACTCGGGTAAAACCCGGGCGTTGCCCGGGCCATTCGTCTAGTTATGTATAACTCACTTATTGGTCTTGTTACCTCTATGTAGCTGTCTCCACTTATATACATGCCATAAGGTGGGGGAGATAAAGGGACAAGGATAGGTTGATGTGAAGTTGTTGTGTAAATAGCTTCTCTCATTATAATTTGGTTTACTATCCTGTTGTATCAGGACTCATTATCATTCAATTATAGATACTGGATCCGAGTCAAAATCCCAGCAACCAAAAATCCCAACAGCCAAAATCCCAGCAACCAAAAATCCCAACAGTCAAAAACCCAGCAACCAAAAATCCCAACAGTCAAAATTCCAACAACCAAAAATCTCAACAGTCAAAATCCTAGCAACCAAAAATCCCAAGAGTCAAAATCCCAGCAACCAAATATCCCAACAGTCAGAATCCCAGCAATCAAAAATCCTAAAACCCAAAATCCCAGCAACCAAAAATCCCAAAAGTCAAAATCCCAGCAACCAAAAATCCCAACACCCCAAATCCTGACAGGGCCAAAATTCAAACAAATTAAATGAGAGAAAAATAAGAATTTAATATTTTGTCGATGTAAAATATATATTTTTAGAAACATTCTCTCCTCCAGACACAGTAAAGTGATTTATTTAAATGCTAATACTTGTTTAGATTTTTTTTTTTATTTGTGGGAATTTGATCAAGTCAGGAATTTGGCCTGCCAGGATTATATCCGGAGAACCCAATAGATTCTACTCAATTACAGGAAGAAAAAAACAAGAGTTGTATCCTGCTGCCTACAGCAATGACACAAGATGGTCAAAACCCTATTTCTTCTTTGTCTACACCCGCTCCAATTAGGAAGTGTGGATGGGAGTGATGGGAAGTGACAGGAGTGTAGATGTGAATTTGCTTACTTTTTCTATAATGTATGCTGTGAGTAGCCGCTGTAGATATAATCTACCTAGTATAGAATAAACACAGATGGCTGGCCACCCGCTATATGCTAAAAATCCGTAGCCTCACAGGATGTAAGTAGCCACGTCAGCAGATTGAGTCCCAAAGTTATCTGCGGCCACCACTTAAGCCAATTGAGAGGCAGTTGCCGTTCATCCTGCAAGAAAACTTTGGGGTTCCCTTCCGCTCATTCGGTACAAGGAAATACCAATTTATGGCAGTTTTTATTGCAACCAGACTCTGACTCGTACTTGCTAATTCTATCACATGAAAAACAAAAAAACAAAGTTAACAAAAAGGTAGTTTTAATAGAAATAGTGGTAGCTTATTTAAACCAAAGCACACCTAATGCTAGGACTACACAGCCATTGCCAAGTAAATTTTTATATAATGTATATTTTTTCCACACATGGAGAAAATAATGTGGTGGTTTCTTCCTTGTCTTTCACAACCGTGTTGTAGCTACATCCAGGCTTAGAAGTCATTTCCAACATGAAGGTCAATTAAATGGCCTCCTCTATACAGTAGAACAGCTTCCATGAGAGGACATCTCTCCACAAAGGAATACAGTTTTCATTGACAAAATTACTATTTTTTAATATATGGCGACTCCTAGTAAGAAGAAACCTCTCCCTTAAAGAAAACTTTAACTCCGCAACTAGGTGTTGTCCTTTATAGAGAGGTATTCTATTGTATTAGAGTATAATGATAAGGCACGATTTGAATTATAGATTAGAAACACAATATAAGACCAAATCTATATAAATAAATAGTGTGTGATGTTTGAGGAACATTTATTTGTATTTGGTCTTATTATTTTGTGATTCAATTGGTTCTCTTTAACAGAATTAAGGGGCTGGCGACCTTTCTGTGCCATTTGTTTCTAGAAAGTACTGTTTGGAAACAACTACACAAACAAAATACTTTCACAAGAACCTGAAGGAATGCAATCATTGGTACTGTTGTCCTGGAGAAACACCAATTGCCCATTTAGATAGAGGGTCCTTATCTCCCACATAAAGACAAGCTACAAAAAAAATATCTTCAAAGAAAAATATCTTCCTATCAGCAGGGAACCCTCCCATGAAACCCATCCTGCAGTGCTGTTGCTCGAACCAACAGGTTCCATACCAGAATCAAGTCATTTATGGATTGAGAGAATATGGTCTGTATGAGCTGGCTTGCCAACTGATGGAAAAGAAAGAAAGTACTTGTTGCTCTATATTTTGTGGGAATTTGATCAAGTCAGGATTTCGGCCTGCCAGGATTATATCCGGAGAACCCAATAGATTCTACTCAATTCCAGGAAGAAACAAGCAAAAACAAAGAGTTTTATCCTGTTGCCTACAGCAATGGCACAAAATGGTCAAAAGTCTATGTCTTCTTTGTCTACACCCGCTCCAATTAGAGATTTGAGTGTAGATTCAAGTCTGGAAAAATCTCTTCAATTCTACAACAGGCACCTATCTCTAGGGTTGGTTAAACTAAAGAGGTTTTCAACTTTTACAAATTCCAAACTTTCACTTGACATCATTTGGAAAAATCAATCAATCAGCTCAAAGGTGTAATCACCCACTTAGGTGTTAGGAAATATGTAAATTGGTAGTTAATTGCATAGATTATTGAGACAGCTAAGGTTGGGGTGCAATGACTTTCTGTAATGGCCTGCTTGCTCTATATCAGAAGGAGGGAGCACACAGCTATGTAAATTGAAGGTCTAATCATGCCATTGTTCAGCAACAGCTTATCTCTTCCCTGTCAATTGGGCCATGGTTCTTCCGCTTGCTCTACACATCCTGTTCTAGGTAGACTTTGATGTGAAAGGCTGTACCTGGATTTGAAATGAGTATAATTATAATTGAAATATATAATTAAAAAAAAAACTTACTATAGTGAACCCCCAATGACACTGAACTTTTAGTTCACTCTAGCCATTTTAAAAATAGAAATTATAATTTTTGGGACTTAATACAGTAAAACCTTCATGAGAGGAACTCATGTTGGAGACCACTTCTCTACAAAGGACAGTTTTCATTACCAAAATTTCCATTTTTACTTTTTAGCTGTTCTCTAGTGATAGGACATCTCTCTCTTTCTAAAGGACACTTTGGCTCTCTACAACTTGGTGTTATTCTTTACAGAAAGAGGTAGTTCTATAGATCATTAGAGAATATACTAAGTCCTGTCTTCTTCTTCTTTCTTATCTCCACTCAATCATATTAGGATATCAAGTTATGACCCTTGATTGTGTCTGTTTGACAACCATCATGACTGGTTGAAGTAGAATGTGTCTGCCTTTGTCATAAGACTGGGAGCATTACTTAGTGGTAGGCTGACTTAGCTCCAAAAGAAATGTCCTGTGACAAAGCTCAGTCATATTCCTGTATGGACCCACAAGCATTGTGAGACAATGTGATGGCAGGATCACGTCCTGCTCCTGGCAGACACCCCGATGGAGAGGGAGCGGTGGGTAACGGCCCTGCAGGAAGCAAGCCGCATGTAAGTACAACCACACCGTGATCCCAGCAATGGTATGGTTGACCTGTGTGGTCCGCACAGCACCTGGACTAACACCCAACTGGGGGAGACTCTTATCAGGGAGCTGGAGTCCCAGGGACTACAGCTGTCAAAGGAGAAACAGGACTGCTTTGGTGAGTGGTTCCCTCCTCTTGGACATTGATGGAGTAGTAGCTTCCTTCCACTTTGTCTTATCCTTTCTTATCTGTTGGACACTGGGCTGGTTCAGTCTCTTTTTTTTTTTTTTCATTGGATATGTATTTTCTCTGAGCCAGTTGAAAATATCTTTCTTCCGCTCTATAAAATTCATTATACAGTTAAACCTGTCTATTGTGCCCCCTCTTGGGACTCACCAAAATAGGGTGCTATAGACAGGTCACTTTTAATGTAAATCGCATCGTACTTCGTATTTAAAATCGGTACAGTAGTTTTAACTGTAGTTGTCATACTGTTACAAATTTGTGATGTTTAAAAATAGTGCCCAACAACATAAAACTCTCAGTAAAAATAGACTAAATAAATCAAATTTACTAATTTGCAAACACTTTTTTGCCTCACACAACAGTTGAATGGGCTGCCATCAACATGCTTTTATTTTTTTACTATCGTGTGGTCTTTATTCAAATATATGGTTGTAATTAAAAAGGATAATTACAAAAAATTGTCCATATAGGGTTAAAAAAATCAGGAATTTTTAGTGTAGTCTTGATCTACAATAAAATAAGACCTAATCCAAATTATTTTAATAGTGTGCGATGTCACACACTATTAATTTATTTGGATTAGGTGTTATTTTCTTGTAGCTATAATCTATAATCAAAATTGTGCTCTATCATTTAGTCTTGATCATTTTGAGGTACAGTAGAATCTCCCATGAAAGACCATAGCCTAAAAACATGGCTAAAAATCGTGGTCTCTCATGGGAGACACAACATCTATATATATAAAAATCAATGTTTGTATGTTTGTATGTCCGGTATACAAATTCACAGTAGTTCACTAATTCAAACCAAAATTTCCATACATAGGTAAAAAAAATACGGGGAAGACGATAGGCTATTTTAAAAAATATATAAATTAATTATTAAAACTATATATTCAAATTATTCTACTTAGTTCACGAACAGCGCCCTCTATCAAAGATTAGATAAAATTATGCTGATGCAAACAAATAGATAATGCTAATAACAAACAATTATAAAAAAAATCTTATCTAAATATATATCACTCGGGTAGATATGCACACGGGTCAATCCCGGGGCGAAGCCCGGATCACCCGTCTAGTTATCTATTAAATTATCTTCCTTCTCACTTTCTTACAACTACAGTTAGAACTGCTTGAGGCATCTCTCACGTGGCTCAGTGAACCCGCTGATTTGAAATTTGTACCACAGATGGTGTCTGTGTTCAGAGAAACTGCAGGAGGAGACGACGGCACTGAGAGATGAGATGGAACGTAACGAGGAACTGCAAAGGCTGGCGTTGGAGCTGGAGCGAGAGAAACTCCGTCTGGAGAGTCTCATCTCTCAGATGAAGGAGGACCACGAACGGAGTCGGAGGTTGGAACACTAATCTCACTACTACTCCACTTAACTCTAGTAGCCAGTTCATTAGAAAATTAACTTCTTTTTTTTTAAACCTAGTCACAGGTCAACCATACCATTGCCTGGACCACGGTGTGGTTGTACTCACATGCGGCTTGCTTCCTGCAGGGCCGTTACCCCACCGCTCCCTCTCCATCGGGGTGTCTGCCAGGAGCAGGACATGATCCTGCCATCACATTGTCTTGTCTCATAGTGCTCATGGGCCCATACAGGAGTACAGTAGTACATGTGGTACAGACCTTGATAGACCTTGATAGCGGGATACTGTAGATAGCGTCTACTTTGCTTGTAAGTGCACACACCACCTGTCTCTACACATGTAGGAATCAGTTTTGACTTTTGCACTTACAAAGTGTGCCAGAGCCCTGTTTGGTTACTTATACTCACTGGTAGGGGTCAGACTTTTACAAGAATAATGGGTCCATTGAACTACAACAACAACAACAAAAGCCTTTATTTAGGGTCACTGACCCTATACAGGATTCACCAGAGGTATGCATAAGAACAAAGCAGTGAGACAAAAAAAAAAACAATGATATAGACAGAAGAAAAAGAAAAAAATAATAAGAAGAAAGAGAAAGAGGGTAGCAAGAAAAACAACATAAAAAGAGTAGCAGTAAGAAAGTGGGTCCATTGAACTAATTTTTTTATCTTTGTAAAAAAAAAAAAATGTGCCCAATGCAAGTTTGGATTGTGGTAAATGGAGAGTTCATGACATATTTCCACCACCACAAGAAGCAGAGATAATATTCCAGCTTGGCTGTGACAGGGATGTGGATGAGACAGCCATGACCCTCAAAGTCCTGGAGGAGGATAAGCAACAGCTCACCAAGACTGCTGAGATGCTCCAGACCACGTTGGAGGTGAGAACATTGGGACCATTCTCTTCTTTCCTCTATATCAGTCCTCTACAGAGGGTGTTCACACTTATAGGAAACAAGTTTTATTATAAAATATTAAAAATTAACACCATATTTGAAATTTTTCAAATGTTCTATTTGAAAGCTTTTTTGTTTATTTACAGAACGGCACCTGATTTTCCACGATAGCAGACACTTTCTGATCATGGTCATACTCAAAAGATCCCATTCTTCCTTTACCACTTTCCAGAGACCTTCAATTGTTCTAGGGTGTCTCTTTCCAAGTGCTCTTTTAAGGCATTCAAAAATGCAAAAATCCATCGGGGCTAAATCAGGAGATTTTACAGGGGTTCTGTTTTTTGGAATAGTGTTGATTCCTGTTCTTTGCCTTAGATCTTCCAAATAAGCTTGGGTTGAAGATGAAGTATGACTTGTGGCGTTATCATGTTTTCATCTTCTATTTCATGTATCATCTTTTTCTGTCGCAATCAGTTAAATATACCCATGCTTCGTCATATGTAACAATAAATTTCCATCTATCAGCAGCCAAGAAATTTTCATAAAAATATCTGCTGATAGTGTGTCGCTGACGAATATGGCTCTGAAACAATTTGTGAACCGCATGTTTTTTTGTAGCTTTTAGGCCTAAATATTTATTTATTATTTTATTTATTGTTGACGCTGATGTTCCTATTAAATTGGCTATATCTCTTTGTGGCATAGGATTTTCTTTTGTAATATATTTTTTCACTTTTTTGACAGTTGCAGGAGTTCTCACAGATATAGGGTGATAATCTTTTGTCCATTTCTCCGTAGGTGCTTTGAATAAAAACTTGATATTTTTGTCCTGAATAATATTATAAATACCTTTATTATATCATCTTGTTTGCATATTTTAATTATGTCCAAATAGGTAAGATTAGCTCTGGAAAGTGGTAAAGGAAGAATGGGATCTTTTGAGTATGACCATGATCAGAAAGTGTCTGCTATCGTGGGAAATCAGGTGCCGTTCTGTAAATAAACAAAAAGGCTTTCAAATAGAACATTTGAAAAATTTCAAATATGGTGTTAATTTTTAATATTTTATAATAAAACTTGTTTCCTATAAGTGTGAACACCCTCTGTATATGATTTACCCTTGAATTTATATTCTTCTATCTTCTCTACATGATAAGGCACAATTTTTGTACTTTTGTCTGATGATGGTAATAACACTGTTACCTTTTATTAAAAAAAAAATCCACTTTTAATTCTAAGAAGAATATTTCAAGTTGTCTTAAAAAAACTATTTTTCCTTATCTGTTATCTTGTTTAAACACTTGATAACAGTACTATTTAAGAACTTGCTGTAATATTTTTTCTCATTTATTCTTTTGTCTGATGATGGTGACAATGTTGTTGTCAAAATGTCACACACTAATAAATTATTTGGATTAGATCTTATTTTCTTGTATTATAATCTATAATCCAAATTGTGCTTTATCAACGCTGTTATCAAAATGTCACACTATTTATTTATTTGAATTTGGTCTTATTACCTTGAGGTTCTCTACATTTTCTCCCATTTTTCCCCTTCTTCATGTCAAAGATCCATCTTCTCTTGGATTGTCTCTTCTTCCTTTAAACCCTTCCTTGCCTGATGTACTAGTGTTAGCCGGTACTTCTACCACAGGAGTGGACTTGCCCCAGGGGTATGGATTTTTTTCAAAAAGCTTATTCAATAAATAAAATACTACAGTAGAACCTCCCTTTAGCAGACACCCCGCTAGCGGATACCTCTCCACAAAGGACAGTTTTCATTTGCAAAATTACCATTTTTATAATTTAGCAACTCTCCAGTAAAAGGACACATCTCTCTAAAGGACACTTTGACTCTGCAATTAGGTGTCCTTTACAGGGAGGTTCTATTGTATATATAAAAAATTATATACAGTTAAAACTGTCTATAGCGCCCCCTCTTGGGAATCACCAAAATAGGATGCTATAAAGAGGGGGTGCTATAGACAGGTCACTTTTAATGTAAAATGTTTACATTTTAATGTTTAAAATCAGGTGCTATAGAGAGAAAGGAGCTATTTAGAGGGGGCGCTATAGACAGGTTTAACTGTATAATATTTCAGTTGCTTATAAAGTCTTTGAGAGCTGTGGAATAATTAGGTTTGTCAAGGATGTTGTGTGGCACACAGGAGCTGGCGATGGAGAAGGAGAAGACCCTGGAGCTCCTACACTTGAGGGAAGAGGAGACCCAGAACCTGTACCTCACGGCAGAAGAACTCTACGCCAACCTGAATGAGATTGAGGAGGACACCAGGCTGGTGCATCAGGAGAAGTCAGAGTTGGAGCAGAGGTGAGGAGCTGATGCCTTACTGTCCCCAATCTTTCTCTGATTGGTTGGGTACATTCTGATCCAGTAGTGACATTTCAGTAACAACGTTGTTACCTAAACGTTGCACACTCTTTATTTATTTGGATTTGATCTTTATTACCTTTTATGTTCCAGTTTACATAATTCAACATCCCCAAAAGGATCAGAATTTTTCAGTTGATTTAAAGCAGGATATTAGGAGTTTCCCAGGGTAATGGTTAATGAGCTATGTAAAAAAAAAGTAGTTTTTTTACAACTCAATGACTTTCAAGGAACAATTTGCTACAATATTTCAATCTCAATAAATTAATCCTATTAGATCCCTAGAATTCCAAACATAATGCAACCAAAGATTGACCTACTTTGGACATATCTTCTTTCTTATCTCAAAGCCATGATAATCATGGTTGGTAGTTAGCGACTGCTCTTACTGTAAGCGCACCACATGTCTACACATGTGAAAGCAGTTCAACTTTGCACTTACAAATGTGCCAGAGCCCCGTTTGCTTACTTGCACTCACTGGTGGGGTTGAACTTTTGCAAGAATCAGGGGCCATTGGAGCATTTTTTTTTTTTTTTTTAATAGAAAAAAAGTGTCTAATGCAGGAATCGAACCCGGGTCGTAGTGGTCGAAAACCAAACGGTTTAACCAGCCTTCCACCGACCCCCTCATATAATAAAGGCAAATGGTTTAGAGAAGATGTTAGGAAAAATTGAAGGAAGACCTGCAATGAGCTGGCTTGAAGGGGCCAAGAAAAACTACCGGAAGGTGGTCACTAGATGAGCTACAAGTGATATTCGCTAACTGATCGAATTGTAGAATATTTGTCCATAGAGTTTTTGAAGATCCTTTGTTGGTTGGAAGTGTTTGTTTGGAAAAAATAGATGGCTATATCTCTCAACTAAATTTTTATTTAGTTCCTGACATTTCAGCGACTTGAATCTCCGCCTTTGCCGGTCCCAAGCCCGGATGATAAAGGAGGAGGGGGAGCAGTAACAAGCTCGCTAAAAAACCTGGGCTTAGCTGACCCGGCTGATAGTACCCTGTAAGGGCTCCTAATCCAGGGATACAGGATGAGCAGCGTTTGTACTCCATGTTAGGAGCGACTGCACATGGCATCTGTTCCTCATGTCAGAGGTGGCCATTTCTTTTGGAGCTAAGTCGGCCTGCCACTGAGTAGTGCTCCCAGTCTTAATGACAAAGGCAGATGCATTCTACTTCACCCAGTCATGATGGTTGTCAAGTCTCAATCTCTACAAGCTTGATACCATAATATGATTGAGTGGAGATAAGAAAGAAGAAGAAGTGACTTGATGTCACTTTCCTCAGGCGGAATGATGTCCATATAGTCATCAAAAGTTGACTTGAAGGACACTAACAACAAAACTCTTTGTCTCTGAACAGTCTTCCTCTTCTAGGGTATGTTCACCATCTCAAGTCCTATATTTGCATAGATATATCTTTAGAATGCTATACAATCTCTCTCCATTACCTTTTTTATATATATATTTTTTATTTATTTAACAGTTGTAAAGACACGCCATATCCACAATTAGGATAACTGTGTAAATCTAAAAATCTGAAATTATATATGAATCAAATCATCGTGAATTTAACATAATTAAACATTGAGAAGCACGCAAATTACACATTCGATGTCAAATTTTGCATATAGTAATTAGAAATAGTATGTACACCGTATGAAATATGTACACAAAATTGCCATTTACAACAGTTAGAACAACGTGTAGACTAAGTAAATTAATACATCCAATGATTACATCAGAACGAGTCAGTGGCCAACAGTCAATACTTTCGCCTTAAAATATACAGCCTGCAGAATCTATTAAGCTTAATGTATTGGTCTTTATTGTAAACAACTTGTTTTGTATTAGTCAGGTGAAGTTGGTTTTCTTCCCTTAGATCAGAAGTTAATGGACAGTTTATCAGAAGGTGTTCAGGGGTTTGGTTTTCGTTTCCACAAGTGCACGCAGATGAACCAATTTTACCAATTCTAAGCAAATATGTGTTGAAGTCACCATGTCAGGTAAAATATTGGACGTTGTAGAAGTTAGGTTGAACATAATAATTCTTGAAGTCCCGAAGAATCCCTTGAAATTATCATTAGCACTTCCATAGTATTCCTCAAATTTCTGTTTTTTTATGTTTTAGTTTCCTGAGGAAAGGTTTGTCCGAAAGCTACTTTATACAATTAATAAAAAAAGAGTTGTTTTATACCTTTTTTTGTAATTGAAGTGGGATGTTTAATTGAAGTTTCTCAATGACAATATCTGACCTGGTGGTGCAGGTTCTTGGAGAACCAGATGAAGACCCAGCTACTGGAGGAAGAGAGACAGATCTTCAGTGAACAGGCCAACTATCTCCTCTCCTCACTCAACGTAAGTTCTCAGCTCTCTCTTAGAATAATTTCTCACTTTTCCTGCCGAGACTTTCTCAAAAGATAATGTGATGTATTGATTAAAGATGTTGTACTTTATATATTTGGTTATGGTTTCTTTGTTCTTCCTCTCCCCGGCATGAGTTCCTCATCCCTATATATCCTGGAGTAGATATTTCCAGAAAGGTCATGGTTGGTCAGCCAATCAGAAAGCCGCCAGCTCTAAGCCTTGCGTAATCACTTTAAATTGGCCAATCAGTTGTTCTCCTATTTTTCTTGGACTTTCTGAAACATTCTATTCTGGAATGTGCTTTCTATTCTATGTAATAATATATATCACATCTATGTCACAATTTTGATTGAAAGAGAGATAGGAAACTGTTGTACACTTTCTCTATATTCATTTAAAGAAGCACTAACATATGACATAGAAGGTAACAAATGACTTCTGTCTAATCCATCCGTACTTAAAAATGAGGCAACTCCATCTTCTTCTTTCTTATCTCCACACTGGGTGAAGTAGATTGCGTCTGCCTTTGTCATTAAGACTGGGAGCACTACTTAGTGGCAGGCCGACTTAACTCCAAAAGGCAACTCCATGAAGTCGGGGGATGTGGTTCTCATGATGAGTATACAGTAGAACCTCCATGTCACCTTTCTCTACATGGACAGATTCCATCGTCAAAATTATCATTTTTATCATTTAGCTACTCTCTCTGGTAAGAGGACATCTCTTTCTATAGGAAACTTTGGCTCTGCAACTTGGTGGTGTTGTCCTTTAGAGAGAGAGGTAGTTCTACTGTGTATGTATAGGTCTGCCATAGGTTCAAAGAAATTGAAGGACACATCTACTGTAGCCGTCTGTGACTTAGAGCTTCACATGAGAGGTTTTTTTCTAAAATGTCTGTGACTTAGCTTCACATGAGAGGTTGTTTCTAAAATGTCTGTGACTTAGCTTCACATGAGAGGTTGTTTCTAAAATGTCTGTGACTTAGCTTCACATGAGAGGTTGTTTCTAAAATGTCTGTGACTTAGAGCTTCACATGAGAGGTTTTTTTCTAAAATGTCTGTGACTTATCTTCACATGAGAGGTTTTTTTCTAAAAAGTCTGTGACTTAGCTTCACATGAGAGGTTGTTTCTAAAATGTCTGTGACTTAGCTTCACATGAGAGGTTGTTTCTAAAATGTCTGTGACTTAGAGCTTCACATGAGAGGTTGTTTCTAAAATGTCTGTGACTTATCTTCACATGAGAGGTTTTTTTCTAAAAAGTCTGTGACTTAGCTTCACATGAGAGGTTGTTTCTAAAATGGAGAACGTTTTCTGCCGACCCTGACATAGATTCAAATGCAGCTGTTGATTGGTAGTGCTAACTTTTAATAGATATACACATAATTCCACTTTTCCCCAGTATTATCATCATTGAGTTTCTGTGGCTCTCTATAAGTCTTGGACAACCATTGCGTGTAGCGTTGGCATAAAGTGAATGGTGTACGCAGAAGAAATACATTTTTGTAGATGATAAGGCACAATTTGGATTGTAGATTATAAACACAAGGTAATAAGACCAAATCCAAATAAATAAATGAATTATTCAGTACTTTTATCTGAAGATGGTAACAACGCTGTTACCGAAACGTCACACACTATTTATTTATTTGGATTTGGTCTTATTACCTTGTGTTTAAATTTTTGTAGACAACCACCACCACCACTGTTGAGATGACTGGACCTACTTATTATATATTATCTCTGCCAAACACCCTCTCTATTTAATGGCTTATCTGCCACCTGGAAACCTGCCTGGGTGGATTCAGTTCTCCCCCCTATGTAAGAGGAAAGCTCAGAATCAAGCAGAAACAATCTCTATGCCACACTGTTGGCTAACAAGACCTGTCAATTGATTTAAAAAATATCCTGGATATAAATTAAATAATGAAAAATACAAAAGAAAAAAATAAAAAATAAGTGAATATAAAAGTGAATATAAAATAAGATGGCACTCTGCCTTCTGAAAAGCACATGTGCTCCTGGTCAGGGTATGCCTACTTTGTTTTTAAATTAAATAATGTGTTTCTTAATGAGTTTCTTTTCATTAACACAAGTTCATTTTAATTAACAAAATCTTGAGCTTTCGGGAATCTCTGTCCATCTACATATAAATGAACAAAACATTTTCTCGCCATTGAAGATAGAAAATAATAACAAAATTTATCCCACTTGCCCAAAATGTAGTTTGGTACCTGCAGCTCCAGAACAAATTTTGGCTTGCATTAGATGCACTAAACAGGACCTTTGGGAGAGGCAGCTGCTCATCATAAAACAGATCGAGGAGCATGAACTCATGGAATTCGTGTAATCTTTACACAAGGGGATAAGAAACAACAACAACAAACATTTTCTCGTTTAGATGTACCCCTTTAGAAGGGCAGAGATGCCCGAAATCTCAAGATTGTGTTAATAAAAAGAAGCTTATCTCCAGAAACCTTTTGCATTATTTAACATGACCATAGAGTATGTACAGTACTGGCTTACACTCTGTGTATGTGTTTCAGGAGCTTACAGCTCAAAAGGAACTCACTGAAGCGGAACTGAGGGTGAGGCTTCTATTGTTGTCTGTCAAAACTTTCCCCATAATACCCGATATAAAGTCTGCCTATCTTTCTTCACTCCTAGTTCTTACTTGTTTAAAAACTAGGTTTTATACACAGTAAAACCCCTCTATAGAAAATCCCAATGGGACTGTACCTTTTGGTTCACTATAGCCATGGTTTTCACTGTAACATAAAATAAAATGAGATAGGATTATTTCCGATCCGTTATAAGGGAAGGTTCGCTATTACCCTTGTTTGTTTTAACAGGGTTTATTGTATATCTATAAGAAATTAAAGCATGAATGTGTTTCTATTACATATAAAAACAAACTTATACGGGGGGGGTCGGTGGAAGGATGGTCTAAACCGTTTGTTTTCGATCGCTACGACCCGGATTCGATTCTCGTATTGGGCACTTTTTTCTGCTTAAAAAAAAAATGCTTCAATGGCCCCCGATTCTTGCAAAAGTTCAACCCCACCAGCCAGTGCAAGTAACCAAACGGGGCTCTGGCACATTTGTAAGTGCAAAGTCGAACTGCTTTTCACATGTGTAGACATGTGGTGCACTTACAGTAAAAAGCAGTCGTCAACCTCTATCCACCATGATTATCATGGCCTGTACCGCGTGTACTGGGGATAAGAAGAAAAAAAAAAACTTATACTGTCCTTACTGTAATGAAAATATTGGGAGGGGCTTGGCTCATCAGTGGTAAATCCTCCCAATATATACAGTAAATATACCTGTCTTGTGGGGTTTCCATTTGGTTCCAAGCAAAAATGTGCACTCGTAAGCCAGGTTGAATAAAATTTGTTTCACAAAAAAAAAAACTTAAAATTTTTCTTTTTTTGATGTACATTCAATGATGCTCATATTAGAGGATGTGCAACTGATTTAGCCTTTTTAAGTTCTTAGCAAATTTGGATGTGAAGGTGTTAGGTAGGGTCAGATGCCTATTAAAACTTTTTTTTTTTTTCTTTTAAAGTGGACTTCCCACTAATAATCAATTTCTTAAACAGGAAAACTTCCAAGACATTATTGGCAAATAAACCTTTTATTTAATCCAATATATGCCTTTTTATTATCTAATGATTTAAGTATGGATTGCTCTATTTTCAGAATGTTTTACTGTTTGTACAATAAAACCTCACTACGGGACCAAACTCCTGGTTCACTATGGATAAATGTAGGTACGAATTCCATGAGTCCATGCTCCTCGGGCTGTTTGATGAAAAGCAGTGGTCTCTCCCCAAAAGTCCTGTTTAGAGTTCACGATATGGTATCATTAATATTAGGGATTATTTCAAATCCGTTATAAGGGAAAGTTTGCTATATCCCCTGGTTTGTTTTAGCGAGGTTTTACTGTATATATGTATCAAAGGAGACACTTCTCCCTTTAAATATCTATATATGCTATTTTATTTTTCTTTGCTTATTCCTAGTACATGTGGTACAGGCCATGATAATCATGGTGGGTAGAATTAGGCGACTGCTTTTACTGTAAGTGCACCATATGTCTACACATCTGAAAAGCAGTTCGACTTTGCACTTACAAATGTACCAGAGCCCCGTTTGGTTACTTGCACTTGCTGGTGGGGTTGGACTTGTGCAAGATTCGGGGGCAATTGGAGCATTTTTTTTTTTTTATCAGAAAAAAGTGCCCAATGCGGGAATCGAACCCGGGTCGTAGCAGTCGAAAACCAACGGTTGAAACCATCCTTCCACCGAACCCCATGCTATTTTCTGAAATTGAGAAATGAAGCGTTGTGTTATTATATAGAAGCTGTGGTGTTTTCTTGCACTCCCTCCCACATTATAAACCCATGTGGGTTCCAGGAGGAGGTCCTGGCCAGGCTGAATGCGGAGAGGAAGATCAGGAATGCGGAGCAAGCTCTGGTGAGCATGGAGGCTACCATCCGGGAGCTGAACTCAGACATCTTTGACTCAGCCATCGACAGACTACTCCCTGACATGGTGGTTCTCAGAGGTGGGTCATCTGGAGTAACAGGAGAGACTCCTTGAAGATGTGTCTCTCCTAGAGGTTGTGGTCTCTTATAGAAGACTGTTTCCTTTTAAAAAACACAAGATAATAAGACCAAATCCAAATAAATAAATAGTGTGTGCCAACACTGTTACAGAAACGTCACACACTATTTATTTGGATTTGGTCTTATTTCCTTGTGTTTATAATCTAAAATCCAAATGGTGCCTTATCTTGTTTTGAAAAACATCTCATATCTGGGCCTGACAGAAAAACTATGATAAAAGACCTCTACCAAAGCGATCAGGTTTAACCATGTTTTTAGACTGAGGTCTTTCATGGGACCATTGTAGAGAATTTGTATTAAGAGACTGAAATATTAGAGACTGTGTCTCTCTATCAAACATGGCTACTGGTCTGTCTGTCTTTGGATTGTTGTATTGTGTCATTTTAGGTTTTAAATGTTGAATTTGAAAAAAAAAAAAAAAAATGTGGGGAAGGTCAATCTTACCCAGATTGAAAATAGAGATTCACCAGTTGTGTTTGCACAAGTTGTAGAAATGCAATTTAACAAAAATGGCCTAAAGATATATTTTATTTTGCTTATCAACAATGACTGGGCATCAAAAATAAAAATAAATAAACAGATAAAAAGGGTGATAAAATCAAATTGGCCAAAAGGTTAGATATATTTAAAATCAGAATAAACAAAACAAGTGATACAAGTTAAATATACATACAAACAAATAATGTAGAGAGCAAAATAACTAGGGGTGGAAAGGCAAAATCTTTTTCAAACAAAGTTTGCAAATACTTATCTAAGCTTCCGTTTTATAAAAAACAAATCTTGTTTTCAATTCTGTCGATAAATTTGATCAAGAGTTCACTTGAAATAATTCTTTACTTGAGATAATTTTCCAGATTAATTCTTCTGTTCCTTAACAGGAAACTATATCGCAACCCACTTAATTGGTGCGCAATTCTATAACGACGCTCTTCGCGTTCTCTTCTTTGTTTCATTCACACGTGGTTACTCATTCCTTCTGAGGCAGGGAGCTCATATTTCCCCGAGCTCATATTTCCCCGGTGCTGCCGTTTGTCCTTTCTTCTTTTTTCTCCCCGTCACCGCGCATAGGTGCTCGCGCATGGGATGGGGGGGCGATGTCTTGTTTGTTTACAAATCTTGCTCTTTCCATTCTTTATTCCTTTCCACCCATTAAGAGAAAGAGGCAACAAAAATAAAATAAAAATATATATACATAATAATAATAGAGGAAAATCTATAAAGCATACAATTATAAATTATCTATTTTTAACATACTCCCACCTTTTTGTATGGGAATACAAAAAAAAAATCTTAATTAGGAAAGATTATTGGTGTACACCCCCAATCTCGTAGGTTTTTTCACTTCTCTTCCAGACCTAGTAAAAATTGACTGTTCTCCATCTGTTGGAATCTCCTGGGCTTTGATCCCTTCTGTCTTAGGTAATCTCACCTCCCTGGAAATATCAGAACCAAGTTCCACAAAGAGAAAAGTCTCTTTAACGGTCTTACAAATTCACCCGTAGCAGTCCTAACTCTAGCTACACGTTCTCTGCCATCCTTCCCGGGGTACAGTTCCAAGATTCTGCCTAGTGGCCAGAAATTTTATTTTTGATCATCTCGACCAATCAGCACAACTTCGCCTGGAAGAAACCTTCTACCCTCTGTTTCATTCCCCTTTTGTACGAGCATGGCGAGGTATTCCTTGTGGAATCTTTCCTTCTCATCTATACCTACGGTCTGAAAAGCTTTGCGGATGTCAGCGATGGCTCCTATTTTCTTTTCCCTAAATCTTATCAGGATTTCAGGTAAAAGTTCAATCAGATTAGGTCCAGTTTCTAAACATTCATTTAGAGACAAACTTCTCTTACTTGCTTTACATGATGCATCGTAAACGGGTCGAATAGGAGTAGTCTGACTCTGAACCTTATATATCGGGCGATGTGGTAGATAATGTCCAATAGGTTTGATGTCTTCCCTGTCAACTTCTTCTATAAGGTTTTCCCTGAACCAGGATCGGAAGACTCCATCATAAGGAACAAACTGACCCTTTTGTGTCAACTTTTGAGTCATAGCCTCCAAGCGCCTTTTGGCTATTTCCAACTTATTAGAACTGAACTCTCAGATAAGAAGGAAGAAAATGACAAATGTGGACATGGAGAAAGCTATTCAGACTGTAATGGACAAATAAAAGAACAAATATTTCAATCTTGAATGAAATTAATCTAGGAATATCCCTAGAATCCCAAATATACAAACAAAGATTGACTCACTTCGAACTTGCAATGAGAACAAATGGATTAGAAAAGGTGTTGGGAAAATTTGAAGGAAGAAGGGGTCAAGAAAGCTATTGGAAGATCACTAAATGAGCTGTAAGTGATGGTGTGATTGAATTGTAGAATATTTAGTTAAATGGAAGCATGAAGGTTTCTGTTACACATAAACTTCTACTGTCCTTACTGCGATTTAAAATACAGTAAAACCCCTCTATAGTGAACCCCAATGGGACAAAGCTTTTGGTTCACTATAGCCACGGTTCACTATAGCCACGGTTTGGCCATTTTTTTTTACTTTTCAAAATTTTTAGACCGTATAATTAAAGGACAGCCATACACACTGGAAGAGGCTTCCTCTTAATAGTGGTCACTTTGTTTTAATTCCCTTAATTGACCAATTTCCTTACATTAATACTGAATAATAATAGTGATGAGGCACAATTTGGATTGTAGATTATAAACACAAGGTAATAAGACCAAATCCAAATAAATAAATAGTGTGTGACGTTTCGGTAACAGCATTGTTAACATCTTCAGACAAAAGTACTGAATGAGAGAATTTTACCACAGCATGCTTTTAAATAGTTCCTGTTATCAAGTGTGTAAACAAGATAACAGATAAGAAGATATTTATCTGATAAACAGATGGGATAAACACCTGCTGATTATTATTCTTAGAATTAAAAGTTTTTTCAAATATAATTAAAAGCATATCTATAAATGATATTTAGGGTCACTGACCCTATACAGGATTCACCAGAGGTATGCATAAGAACAAAGCAGTGAGACAAAGGAAATAACGATATATACAGAGTAAGAAGAAAAAGAAAAAAAAAATAAGAAAAGAAAAAAAAAAAAAAGAAAGAAAGAGGGAAGCAAGAAATCAACACAAAAAGAGTAGCAGTAAGAAAGTGAGGAGTGAGTATCACTTGGCCTTCTTCTGAGATATGGACTTGTGGAAACCATAAAACACCGTAGCAATATACTTATTCTGGGTCATATTGTCAATTATTGATGGAAGTGAAGCACAGAGTTGCCCAGTTTTGAGCATAAGGGTTCTTCTTTCTTCTTTCAGAGCAGAGCAATCAAAAATATAGTGAGTGATTTCATTTTGTAGTTTTGAATTACAGAAGGTACAAGTCGGGTCCTCACCGCAGAGCATCTTGGTGTGGTTTTCTCTAAAAAAACTTGAAAATATTCTAACTTGTGCGAGTAGTCTTACAACCGGGAAAGGAAAATCTCCTAAAAGGTATCCCTCCGTCATGAAAGATATGTGAATGTCTTTGTAGTGAGAGTAAAGCTTTGATTTATCCATTCTTGTAAGGTCGTTTTGTATAGATTGGTCTGCCGCTGTTTTTAAGAGCCCTGTAATCGCGCTCCTCAGCGTTTCAGGGTCATCACAGGAAACAAGTGCAGGGGATCCATTATTGTTAAGCAGATTGGTGAGCTTTTTAATGAAACCGATGGGTGTGCCCGAAGCATTAGACAGTTCCCGTGTTCTATTAAAACATATACGTGGCAATCTGTCACTGCTCATATTCAACACCCGCAGCCAATACTTCAGGGTTAATTTTAAGGCTGTTACACTCAATGAGATACGACCGGTTTCTAATCTGATTAGGTAACCTGGAGTGTATCTGGGCAGATTCAGGAACCTACGGATAAATATGTCTTGTATATTGTCCAGTAAGTCTTTATGCTCTGTTGCCCACAATGGAGCGGCATACATCAGGACAGCTCTCACTATTGTATCAAAGAGTTTGATTGATAAATTTATTGACTTTGCTTTTGATTTTATTAATATTGGGTGTGTGGCGTTAATTGCTGTAAGTGCTTTTCCTTTAAAGTAATTTGCCGGGTGAGTAGTTGTTATTGTTGGTGTCAGAGGGAATCCCAAGTATGTATATCTTGAAGTTATTGTTATGGGTTTATCATTCCAGAACCATCTATCCTTATTTGAGGGTTTACCTCCATTACGGAACACCATAATCTTTGACTTGGACTCATTTAGTAAAAACTTTTAATTCTAAGAATAATAATCAGCAGGTGTTTATCCCATCTGTTTATCAGATAAATATCTTCTTATCTGTTATCTTGTTTACACACTTGATAACAGGAACTATTTAAAAGCATGCTGTGGTAAAATTCTCTCATTCAGTACTTTTGTCTGAAGATGGTAACAACGCTGTTACCGAAACGTCACACACTATTTATTTATTTGGATTTGGTCTTATTACCTTGTGTGAATAATAATAGAAATCATTAGATGATATGTTCTTCTTGTCATTAACATACATGTACCTCTATGTCTAATTTAAAAATCAAGACAAATCCTAGGCAAAGTTTTATTAAATATATATTCAAAGATATAAAATGATTTTAAAACATCATTATCACATTATATAATACATTGTTCACTTGGAAAAATGGCTCTAACACCTTGTTGCTTCAAAGCATTCTTCAAGCATTGCACCATTCAAATAAAGTTGGTGTTTTTCTTCCATTTCATTTTCCCACATATTCTTCTAGGTCTAGATTTCGTTTTTTTAAACCTGTCATGCAAAACATTGCTGACTTTAAAATCACCATAGTTAATGGTATAAAAATAGTTTTTGTTTGATCACGGGACCATTTATTTGGATTTTTTTTTTTAGCCCTAAAACGTACGATCGCGATCGCGGCAAAAGTTGAGGTTGATTCCTCTGTGTAACAATTTTTAATAGCTTCATATTTTATCTTTTATAATAGAAAAGTTATATTCTCTTATTTTAATATGTTCTTAACATTTTGCCTGTGTTGTTTCACTTTGAAAAGTTCTGAAAATGGCCTTTTTTTTTTTTTTTTTTTAAGAAATAACGCTTTTGTTTTTAAAATGCCTTTGTTTTCTTCATTTTGGAAGCCATTTGTATTTTTATATTTCAAATTTAATTGATGCAAAGATATTCTATTTAATAAAAGTATAATGTGTTAAAATTTATACAACATACAGCAAAAATAAAGTGCAAAATTCAAAACAAACAATGCCGCTAAATTTATTGTTTTGAAATCGCGATCCGTGAGCTGAAACATGCTCAAAATTTGGTTATTTTAATTTTTTTTTTAAATTACAATTCTAAGTTCGTTATAAGCATAGTATTTTAAATAGATTTTATTATTTTGGGACCGAAAATAGGTTCGTTATAGGGGTAGTTCGTTATTCTAAAAATCGCAAAGTTCGACTTTGCATAACAATCACATGTTTGCAGGACACTTACTACAAAAATGATCTGGAGATTTTTAAACTGATCACTTTGCTATACTTTGAGGAATAAAAGGAGAAGTAGACCAAGGAAGGAAGAATTGGTTTGGTATTGGAGGATATGTGTGAAGAGAGGAAAAGAATTGTACAGAGACCAGGCTGAAGAGACCAAAAGTATCCTTGTTTGTGCACCATCATCTCTTATAATTGTCTTTAATGTCATTTATCCTTCTTTCTCCAAAGTTACTCAGCATGGACTACATGTGTGGTACCCCCTCTGTCCCAGATTTCTTCCGCACCGTGGCCCAGGAGGCTGAGATAACAGCAGACAAGCCCCTGATCCTGAAGAACTCCCTGGTGGCCAGGAAATCCTTTGTCCACAGGGCCAAGTCAGTCCGTGTTGAGCGGGCTCGGCAGGAGAAGTCCAAGTTTACTTGTGAGTCTTTATTTTTCTATCTTTCAGAGTACTCCTTGTTCCTGTTTCTATTCCAATTATAATGTGGGTCCTAGCAGGACATTCTGATAGGCAAAAATTATTTGTGTTCATTGACAACTAACAGTCAACTTTATAATATATAGGGTCCCAATGATCATTAGATCTACAGTAGAACTACCT
Organism: Cordylochernes scorpioides; assembly: GCA_030710605.1. NCBI lineage: Eukaryota > Metazoa > Arthropoda > Arachnida > Pseudoscorpiones > Chernetidae > Cordylochernes > Cordylochernes scorpioides. The sequence continues at coordinate 18,927,110 of CP092878.1, forward strand.
CTCTGTAAAGGACATAACACCTAGTTGTAGATGATAAAGTACAATTTGGATTATAGATTAGAACTACAAGATAACAAGACCAAATCCATTGCATCAAGCAATGCTCTTCTGCAAACATCAGATTTGGTCTTATTACCTTGTAGACCTAGTTGCAGAGTCGAAGTGTCCTTCACAGAGAGGTATCCTCTTACTGAAGAGCTGCTAATTGGTCAAAATGGTCATTTTTGTGATGAAAAAATATCTTACGGTAGAGAAATGTCTTTTTTATGGAGGTTTTACTGTACTAACGGTTTTAATTAAGAATTATTGCTAGTCTCCATCATCATCAGTACCCTTTATTATCAGTAGTTAGATTTTTTAAGAATATATTTCAACACCTGTTTGCACATTTTATTACTAGAAATCTTTTTTTTTTTAGTGAATCTCCCCATTTTTATTGAAAAATGAATCCTAGTTATTAATCAATTGTCATATTTGCGACAATCGTATCCCCTAGAGAGATTTTTTAAGAATATATTTCAACACCTGATTGCACATTTTATTACTAGAAATCTTTTTTTTTTTAGTGAATCTCCCCATTTTTATTGAAAAATGAAATTGAAAATCCTAGTTATTAATCAATTGTCATATTTGTGACAATCGTATCCTAGAGAGATTTTTAAAATTTTATTTATAAAAGACTTTTTTTTCATGTTTGCATCTTATAATCCAGCAAAGAGCTGCTGCCCATCTTGTTGTTGTTTCTTATCCCCTTGTGTAAATATTACACTTCTTCTTCTTTCTTATCTCCACTCAAATCACACTAAGGTATCAAGCTTGTAAAGCTTGAGATTTTTGATGGTGTCTGCAGGGGAAGAGTAGAGCTCATCAATGGATGAGTCAATACAGAAATATTACACGAATTCCATGAGTTCATGCTCCTCGAGCTGTTACATATAACATGTTAGACATAAAGAATTGCTTCAGAATCAGTTTTTCCTGGTGGTATATGACTGGTGGCCAACTACTATGAGTTAGATCTTCTATTCCAACTGACTGGTGCAGCCACTCTGGTGCTGACGGAGGTGGAGTCTACCAACGGAGTGAAGGACAATGGAGTGGCGGACCCCAAATCCCTCAAAAGATCCAAGTCCCTGGTGGGCAGCCAGCAGAAACTGAGATCTCTCAAACGAAGCATGTCCGTCAACCGGGCAACAGTCCGCTGTATTGAACCCACACTGGCCTCTCTGGAGGAATAGGCTTGACCCACTTATAGCTTGGTACCCCCCCCCTTTTTTTTTTACTATTTTTTCCGCCCGTTTATTATGAATTTTTTAAAAATTAGGTGTTCTGTGCCGTGAGTAGAGAAAGTATAGTTTTGTTTATATGAACTTCTCTCTCTCTCTTCCTATTCTCTTTGAACTCATTTTTTTTTTAAATTGGTTATCTCTCTAACCAAAATTCTTTCTTACTTGAACCTTGGTATAACAGACTCTATTTAACAGCAACTTGATTCTAGCAATATATTTCTCCAGTCCCAGTTGTTATAATATTGTCGCAATTAAATGAATAGAGGTACACAAGAGCTATTTCAGCAGGTTTTATTATTAAATTAAGGCTCGAAAATTGAGTGATATCTTTCTCACTTTTTATCTAAAGAAAAAGAAGGAAATATATACAGTTACAAAATTTACATAATATCAAGTAAGTGCAAGTAACCAAACGGGGCTCTGGCACATTTGTAAGTGCAAAGTCGAACTGCTTTCACATGTGTAGACATGTGGTGCGCTTACAGTAAAAAGCAGTAGCTAACTACCCACCATGATTATCATGGCCTGTACCACGTGTACTAGGGATAAGCAAAAAAATAAAAACATAATATCAAACTATTAAAATATTTACATATTTAATAATATATTAAACAATTACTTTGATTTCACTCTAAACAAATTTCGCGACAATATCAACAGCATAGGTGAAATTGACATGGCTATAATAGAAACCAAATTTTGGCCTCAAGTGTTGTTGTTATAGCAATGTTCATCTCTATAACCATGAAGATGATTTTATAAAATGTTATATATAGTAAGCCAAGAGATTGCTTAAAGTAAATTTTCAATGATAAGGTACAATTTCAGATTTTAAAAGATATTACGTAACACGATCAAAAATCCAAATATATACATTGTGGTTAAAGTTTTGGTAACAGCGCTTGTTAATGAAATGTCATCCATAATTTATTTACACTCATGGAGACCAAACTTAAGGAAGTTGTACCTTTTACCATGTATATCGGGATTCAGACAATAATTCTGAAAGATATTACAGTGATCTTTATTGAAGACACACGAGATAACCAAGTGTGAACAAAATTGCCTCTGTCTCCTTCAAAATTAGACGACTGGCGATATCAAAGATTTTCCACTTTCTTATGTTTTGTTTATAAGTGTATTTGGATATGGTCTTGTTACCTCATGTCCTTGTTTTTTTTTAATTAACTTTTTATCTAATCGATAAAATCTATATTTTGGTAGATTTTCTCTCTCTATCAAGCTAATGCCAAATCTAGGCTTTGTGTTGAAAGTTTGTGATTAACCTGGGTTTATATTAACCTTCTTGAATTGTAGGTTTCCCTTTATTACAAACACAAGGTAATACACTCCTGTGGTAAAATTCTCTCATTCAGTACTTTTGTCTGAAGATGGTAACAACGCTGTTACCGAAACGTCACACACTATTTATTTATTTGGATTTGGTCGTATTACCTTGTGTTTATAATCTATAATCCAAATTGTGCCTTATCAATCCTTTTATTACAAGTTCATATAAACAAAACTGTTTGTCTGCGCATTATTTACCTTAGTGCCTTTTTTTAAAAGTGTATTTCTTTCTTTGTCCGTGAGGATCTCATTTATTTGTCTATCTCCCTCCCTTGCCACATATTTTAAATGATATTTACAGTAGAAACTCATTATAACAGCCCCTCTCCTTTATAACAGCACCTTGGTTAGAACATCCTAATTCTAAAGTTCCCCCAAGTTGTATCTCAAAAAGTAACAAGACACCAAATCTAAATGATTGAAATGTTTGTGGCCATTTCAGTATCAACAATGTTACCTTGAAACGTCACAAACATTTCAATAATATGGTCTTTTGTTTATCTCTGTATTCTAATCCATAATCCAAATTGTACCTTGTCATTCTCCCAAGTGGTTAAACAACAGTCCTAATTGTTTTATTTTGAAGATATGAGCCTTTGCTATGAGAGGCATATCTGGTTCTTTATAAAAAACTTCACTTTGGCTGGCCACAAATTGTTTTAACTGGGGTTATAACACCAAATACATGGTTATAACCTCAAATTAGGGGTTATTATAGTGAGGTTCAACTGTAAATCTTTTTTAAAATTTAATTTCCCAAGTTCCTTCTCTTCCCCCTTTTATCATATTGTACAAAATGCATAGGATTCTTGTGTTGTCTCTCTTTATAAAACCTTGTGTAAAAGTTGAAGTCCCTGTACAAATGGTCCGTGAAGGTTTTTTTTCTTCTAAAATTAGAAATATTCTCAAATATGATTATGTGAGCATGTGTGTGGTTGAAAACTGATACGTGGTATGTGGGTTCTCTCTGGGATTACATATGTCTTTAGGTAACAAACTCTAACCCCCTATATACACTCATGGAGACAAAACTTAAGGAAGTTGTACCTTTTAGCATTAGGATTCAGACAACAACTCTGAAAGATATTACAGTGACCTTTATTGAAGACACACAAGATAACTAAGTGTGAACAAAATTGCCTCTGTCTCCTTCAAAAAAACATAGATGACACAACATCAAAGAATTTCCACTTCCTTTAGATTTTGTCCATGAGTGTGTATATATATATAAAGGTAAATTGCAGTATAACCTCTTTAACTTCAACCTTTTTTTTTTTCTTCCAAATCCCAATCCTTTCAAATTACCATATTTTTAAATTCACAGCACTAAACACACTATAGTTCAACTTTAATTCTAATCAGCCTATTCATTTGAATCAGCTATATTTCAAAATAACCCCTTTAAGTGTTGATGATAACAAAATGTCCTAGTAAGGTATGAATGTTGCGATGAATTGAAAAAATCATTTTAACTGTGACACTAAAATTCAACATACCAAGTTTTAATATTCAATAGAAATGTCTGATCCCTTGTGTGGGATATTGAACATAACTAGTTGTGGATTTAAAAAAAAAGGTCTTGTTACCCCTTGACCCCATCTCCATATTTTATTGTTTGAGAGCAAAGGTTTTTAAAAAAATATATAGTCTTCTTCTTATCTCCACTCAATCACACTAAGGTATCAAGCTTGTAAAGCTTGAGATTTTTGATGGTGTCTGTCGGGGAATAGTAGAGCTCATCAATGGATGAGTCAATACAGTCACTAATATGTCTTGGGGTTGCAGGCTGAGAATTGCACTTAGTACATAGTGGGAAAACCCTGCAACCATATAGTTAAACCTGTCTATAGCGCCCGATTTTAAATACATAGTACGATGCGATTTACATTAAAAGTGACCTGTCTAAAGCACCCTATTTTGGTGTGTCCCAAGAAGGGGGCGCTATAGACAGGTTTAACTGCATATTTGATTATTGGACTAAGATTTCACTCTCTCTCTCTCTCTCTCTCTCTATTGCCAAAAAATATTATTACTAATAATAAATTGCTCTTTCGTAATTTATAGAAATAACTTTACCCTTCATTTTGTATAAACTCGCTAGTTATATCTTTACTTATATTTATATTTCCCAGATTTGGTTCAGAAAAATATTTTTTTGTGAATCGGAAGCATTTGCTAATCATCTCCAATATAAAATGGTTGCCTCTGACATGAGGAACAGATGCCGTGTACAGCTGTTCACTCCTAACTTAAGTACAGCTCATCCTGTGTCAGTTCTTACAATGTACTATCAGCCAGGCTAGCTGAACCCTGTGTGGTTTAGTGAACTTCTTCATCTGGGATTGCTATAAGCAATGGGCCAGAGAGATTTAATTGGTACCTCTCCTACTTGGAACTGATATTTTGACGTAACTAGCAAGTCCTAATTAATTGATGTTATTTTTTGCCAATTTTCATAAGCTCATGCTATATACCATTCAAACTACCCTTCTTCCTGCCATGATAGATTATGTTCAACCACTGATGAACCATCTCAAGAAGAAGTCTTGTCTATATACACCTTAATGATTTACCACATAATTAAAACATTTTATAAATGTATCGGTAGATGCCATTCTCTAAAATGTAATTGATATTTAATTTTATATGAAAAATAGACACTTCGGCCAGTTGAGAGTTTTTTTTTATTTTTCTCAACGTTTCAACAAAAATATTTTGTCTTCATCAGGAGAAGTAAATAAAAATAAAGCATTTGGCAAGGTGGTAAGTAGAATAATTTTTAACGCCAACACAAAAGATTTTTGTGGAAATGTTGAGAAAAATAAATAATTCTAACTGGCTGAAGTGTCTATTTTTCATATAAATATGAATGCCGACTAGGCAGCCTCTTATCTTTACAATGATATTTAATTGTAGTAACTTAATTCTATTTTTTTCTTCAACACTTTCCCTTCTCATACACAGCACGCACAGCAGGTGTATTTTGGCCAAAATTTTCAAGTCTTCTTCTTCTTCTATCTCATCATTGTTGTTGTTATTATTTGAATCCATTGTAGTCTCCACACTACTGTAGTCACTTATTCCTTCCTCCTTTATCTTCAGATGTAAATGGGGAAATTTTGTTAATGATTGAGAAAAATGAACAAATCCATCACTACTGCTTTTGTTGTTTGTAGAGAACTCTCTTTGTTTCATAAATGTATAAAAAAAAAATCAGTTTTTTTTTTTTTTGAGAGAGATTTTTGTTGTTTTTTTCTTTAGTCAATTATGGAAGTCAGGGGCATATTCATTTTTTGTTTTTTGTGAAAGAGTATTTTAGCGTAATATGAGTCAATCTTTTTAATAGTGTTAGTAATCTTGTGTTTTATTTTTTTTTTTTTGTGAAAGAATTCAGTTGTCAATCTTCTCTCTCAACTTTAAAAAAATACTTTCCGCCATTTTAAAGAAAGGTTTGAAGATTTTGTTTGTCTCTTCCAATATTTTGTCATTTCCCAAGATGTAATTGTCACCTCCTCTATCGAGTTTTGTCATTGGCTTATAAAAAATAGGGTTTGTGGCGACATTTATGTTGTTTTTTTGAAAAAATTAAACTGTAATTATTATTTTTATGGTAGAATTTTATCACTTATAAATAGTTATTATATTTTTCTATGGATATTATATTGTGGTCTTCAATCAATTTTGGAAACTCAAAAATCTTTCTTGATTTGTCCTTTGTGACTTTTTTTCTCACTTGGTCAAAATTTTTTTTGGCAGCTCTTCGTCGATGTTGGTAAGAGTGGAATATTTATTTTTTCACTGTAAAAATATGATTTTCCTGAGAGTTGTGTGGCTCTCCCGTTGAGAAAGAGGGATTTGCATATCTCCACACCACAATTGCATATTTACTCTTCGTAGGGAAATCTATGTCAGAGACCCTTCCATCATGTGAGTTTTAATGTAAAATAAATGTTGATCCTAGTGTTAAATTTTATATATCAAGATAATTGTTGCAAATAACTTTATATATAAAACTTTTGCATGCGCAAATTGAAAAATCTATATACTCATCTTTTTACATTGCTTGCCATTTTTTCATCCTTTCTTTATAAGATAAAAATGATTTTTTGGGTAGGTTTTAAGTACAGTTAAACCTGTCTATAACGCCCCCTCTAAATAGAGCCTCCCTCTCTATAGCACCCGATTTTAAATACGTAGTACAATGCGATTTACATTAAAAGTGACCTGTCTATAGCACCCTCTCTCTATAGCACCCATTTTGGTGAGTCCCAAGAGGGGGCGCTATAGACAGGTTTAACTGTATATGTAAAATCCATAGTAAACATCTTCCTCATGTTTTGAATTTATAGCTAAAAAAAAGATTAAATTTTCATTTTATATGGGGTTGATCACATGAGTTGATTGTGTGGTGTATCTGGTTCAAAGTATAGAAGTATGTGTAAATGTGTCTACCATGTAAATAAATAGAATATGGTCTCTCTATTATACTCTCTATGTAAATAGATATATAACTCTGTGTAGAAATGTGTAAAGTATAGGGGAAAAAAGGTTTCAGTGTGAGAAATCCTATATTTTTGTATGAGCACCTATATATATATGTGTGTAAATGAAATATCTTATATATGGCCTAGTATATATATAACTCCACTATATTGTTATTATTTATGCAAATATATATACATATACTCAATTTATTTACATATTCTAATAGGGAAATCTTAAAAAAGGCTTTTTTTCTGAAATTTGAAGCTATTTTAGAGAGTAATGTTTTCTTTCTTCTAATACAATGCAAATTTTCTACTGCCCTTACTGTAACAAAAAAAAAAATTACACACATGGACAAAACTTAATGAAGTGTTGTACCTTTTAACATGTATATCAGGATTAAGACAAATTACTCTGAAAGATATTTGATACATAGTGACCTTTATTGAAGATACGCAGGTATTCAAATGTGAACAAAATTGTCTATGTCTTCTTAAAAAATATATATGACTGATATGGCACAATTTGGATTATAGATTATAAACACAAGGAGACATTCAGTACTTTTGTCTGAAGATGGTATCAACACTGTTACCGAAACGTCGCACACTATTTATTTATTTGGTTTTATTATCTTGAATAGATGACTGTTGACATTAAAATATGAAATTTCCTTAAGTTTTGTCCATGAGTTTATATTGGGAGGGCCATTAATGCTAGTGAACCCTTCCAGTGGTTGGTTTGCAAGTTCAATCTATTCTATCACTCGACTATTTTCTTTAAGCCTTTTCTACTCATCTATCAGCTATTTTGGAAGAATTCTGGTTGAGGTATTTAATGGACGTAAGCTTTGAGAATACTGCAAGAATATATATAAATAATTTTTCATACATCGAGAGCAATGATGCTCCATAACACTTTGCCTTTTCTGTTATGTAAATCATAATATAACTAACCTTAAGTAGGGAAACCTTTTCTGTGTGGAAAAAAATGACCCATTTGAATTTGGTCTTTGAATAATAAAAAAAGTGTTTACCTTCTAACACTTCATATAACTAATTTTTTAGTTAATTGAATAGATTAATTATAACTTTTATCTGTTTTAAAAAATACAGTAGAACCTCCCTGTAAAGGGCACTTATTTGTAGAGCTAAAGTGTCCTTTAGGGAGAGGTGTCTTCTTACCGGAGAGTTGTCAATTATTAAAAATGGTAATTTTGGTGTGAAAGTGTCCTTTATAGAGAGGTGTCCTCTAGCAGGAGTGTCCTCTCATAGAGGTTCTACTGAATGTAATTTAACAGCAATCTACAATTTTGCATAGATTGTTGCAATAGAGCGAGGCCTTAAGATTAATATATATATGTGATGGATTTAATGTTGGATTGAAATAAGAGACACAAATAATGAAGTTGTCTTGGAAATGGTTCAATTATTTCTTCAGATCGTTTGTAATAATGGCTGTTATATTTTTTAGCTAGTCCTCATTTGTTTTTTTCAAATTTCATTTTTTAAAATGCTAGTCCTTTTTTGTTTTTTTATGTTGCTCCACAACTAATCATTGTCATGGAAAAAAAATGTAAATTTGACCGTTTAACTTTGATTTTTAACAGTTTTTTTTTTTATCAATACCAGCAAATATATTTTGAAATGACTCCAATAATTGATTTTATTTTTTGTTTACCTGGTTCTAACCATTAGAACAATTCTAACTTTCACTATTTTTTTATTGCTTATAAATCATTTTACAAGTAAAACATTGCTTCAAAAGAACTGAACTTTCAGTTCACTATAAGGTATCAATGATATTGTGGGAATTATTTTTTTGGTTTATGTTATATATAATTGGATGGTTCACTATATTTCTGATTTTTTAAAAAAGGTGTTGCTGTATTTTGAATGGAATTGCATTATAACAGCTTTATATATATATATAACTTCAACTTGGTTTTAACATTGTAATTCTAAGGTTCCCCAAGTTTGTTTCCACTGTAGTTATAAAATAACACCATGTTTATACATGACAACATAGAAAACATCTCTTGTTCCCAAGTAATGTTTGTTTTAGCTTGGCTAGACTGTAATCTTTTCTTTTCAGTTATCTTTTTGCCTCTATTTCTTCAATCTTGTCTTGATAAGAATAATCTCCAGGATAGACAAAGGATAAGAGATAGAAAAAACAAAAGTTGTTTTTTTTTTGTCTGTTAAAGAATTCAATTCTCAATAAGAAAGATGGAAAGTAAGTTGGAGATAATTTTCTGCTCTAAGAATGATTATTGCTAGTAAAAAAAAATTGTCCTCTATTCAACAATTTCTTCAATTTTTTTGTCAATGTTTCTTCTTTTTATTATCATTTTAATCAAAGTTGTGTACTCTTTTATAACTTTCTGTTTGTCTTCAAAACTAATATTCATAGAATTCAGCAGTTTAGAAAAAGTGATCATTCTCCTCTAAGCCATTTTTATTATTATTTTTTTTTTAAACTTGGTTCACAGAAGTTTTTATCATCATCATCATTGTTTATAATCTTTATAAAATAATACATTATTATAATTATTATATATATT
>CP092878.1:18936896-18971144 GCA_030710605.1 Cordylochernes scorpioides
ATGTCCTGCTCCTGGCAGACACCCCGATGGAGAGGGAGCGGTGGGTAACAGCCCTGCAGGAAGCAAGCCGCATGTAAGTACAACCACACTGTGGTCCCGGCAATGGTATGGTTGACCTGTGTGGTCCGCACAGCACCTGGACAAACACCCAGCTGGGGGAGACTCTTATCAGGGAGCTGGAGTCCCAGGGACTACAGCTGTCGAAGGAGAAACAGGACTGCTTTGGTGAGTGGTTCCCTCCTCTTGGACATTGATGGAGTAGTAGCTTCCTCCCACTTTGTCTTAGCCTTTCTTATCTCTTGAGAACTAAGCTGGTTCACTCTCTTGCTTCTTTTTTTTCTCATTGGATATTATTTGCTCTGAGCCAGTGTTGAAAATATCTTTCTTCCGCTCTATAAAATTCATTATACAGTTAAACCTGTCTATAGCGCCCCCTCTTGGGACTCACCAAAATAGGGTGCTATAGAGAGGGGGGTGCTATAGACAGGTCACTTTTAATGTAAATCGCATTGTACTACGTATTTAAAATCGGTACAGTAGTTTAACTGTAGTTGTCATACCATTACAAATTTGTGACGTTCAAAAATAGTGCCCAACAACATAAAACTCTCAGTAAAAATAGACTATTATTTATTTAAGTAACCCAGGTTCCTGGAGCGTACAGAAGTCGCCAACTACCCGGGATGTCCTTCTGACCTAAGTCTTCTTGGATTTATGTACAATGCCAGTGGAAGTCCAATTAATGAGGTGTTGCCAGGCAGATTTCTTTCTTGGGAGACCTTCCAGGGATGCTGGACATATGTTGGTGATACCTAGGAGAGTGGCCGTCTAAAATAGACTAAATAAATCAAATTTACTAATTTGCAACACTTGCCTCACACAAAAGATGAATACGTTGCCATCAACATGCTTCTATTTTTTTACTATTGTGGGGTCTTTATTCAAATATATGGTTGTAATTAGGATAATTTGAAAAATTTGTCCATATAGGGTTAAAAGATCAGGAATTTTTAGTTTAGTCTTGATCTACAAGGTAATAAGACCTAATCCAAATTATTTTAATAGAGTGTGATGTCACACACTATTAATTTATTTGGATTAGGTCTTATTTTCTTGTAGCTATAATCTATAATCAAAAATTGTGCTCTATCATGTAGTCTTGATCATTTTGAGGTACAGTAGAATCTCCCATGAAAGACCATAGCCTAAAAACATGGCTAAAAGTGATGGTCTCTCATGGGAGACACAACATTATCTATTAAAATATCTTCCTTCTCACCTACAGTTAGAACTGCTTGAGGCATCTCTCATGTGGCTCAGTAATCCTGCTGATCTTAAACTGCCCTTGTACCACAGATGGTGTCTGTGTTCAGAGAAACTGCAGGAGGAGACGACGGCACTGAGAGATGAGATGGAACGTAACGAGGAACTGCAGAGGCTGGCGTTGGAGCTGGAGCGAGAGAAACTCCGTCTGGAGAGCCTTATCTCTCAGATGAAGGAGGATCACGAACGAAGTCGGAGGTTGGAACACAATCTCAGTACTACTCCACTTACTCTAGTAGCCAGTTCATCAGAAAATTACCTTCTTTTTTTTTTTCAACCTAAAGTTTTTTTTTACTTATTCCAAGTACATGTGGTACAGACCATGATAGCGGGATACTGTAGATAGCATCTACATTAGCTGTAAGTGCACACACCACCTGTCTCTACACATGTAGGAAGCAGTTTCGACTTTTGCACTTACAAGTATGCCTGCCAGAGCACTGTTTGGTTACTCATATTCACTGGTGGGGGTCAGATTTTTACAAGAATAGTGGGTCCATTGAACTACAACAACAACAAAAGCCTTTATTTAGGGTCACTGACCCTATACAGGATTCACCAGAGGTATGCATAAGAACAAAGCAGTGAGACAAAAAAAAACAACGATATAGACAGAAGAAAAAGAAAAAAATAATAGAACGAGAGAGAGGGAAGCAAGAAAAACAACACAAAAAGAGTAGCAGTAAGAAAGTGGGTCCATTGAACTAATTTTTTTTTCTTCGTAAAAAAAAGTGCTTCAATGCAGGTTTGGATTGTGGTAAATGGAGAGTTCATGACATATTTCCACTACCACAAGAAGCAGAGATAATATTCCAACCATATAATCTTTCTCCATTTTTACCCCTTTGTATATTTCCCACTTTCATAGGTTTCTCCGTCTTGTAACCCCAATGAGAATCCTCTGTAAGACCTATGTGTCTTAATAAAGGTTTTGTGTGTGTGTGTGTGTGATAATATTCCAACCTGGCTGTGGCAGGGATGTGGATGAAACGGCCATGACGCTCAAAGTCCTGGAGGAGGATAAGCAACAGCTCACCAAGACTGCTGAGATGCTCCAGACCACGTTGGAGGTAAGAACATTGGGACCATTCTCTTCTTTCCTCTCTATCAGTCCACTATACTGGATTGTTCACCCTTGACTTTCTATTCTTCTAGGTTCTCTACATGATACGGCACAATTTTGTACTTTTGTCTGATGATAGTAATAACGCTGTTACTGAAATGTAATAAATGTTATATTTATTTGGATTTGGTCTTATTACCTTGAGGTTCTCTACATTTTCTTCCATTTTCCTCCTCCTTCATGTCAAAGATTAATTTTCGCTGGCATTGTCTCTTCTTCCTTTAAACCCTTCCTTACCAGATGTACTAATGCATGTTGTACTTCTACCACAGGAGTTCTTTGTTGGATCAATCGGGCGCTATAGAGAGAAAGGCGCTATTTAGAGGGGGAGCTATAGACAGGTTATATTTCAGTTACTTATAAAGTCTTTGAGAGCTGTGGTATAATTAGGTTTCTCAAGGATGTTGTGTGGCACACAGGAGCTGGCGATGGAGAAGGAGAAGACCCTGGAGCTCCTACACTTGAGGGAAGAGGAGACCCAGAATCTGTACCTCACGGCAGAAGAGCTCTACGCCAACCTTAATGAGATTGAGGAGGACACCAGGCTGGTGCACCAGGAGAAGTCAGAGCTGGAGCAGAGGTGAGGAGCTGATGCCTTACTGTCCCCAATCTTTCTCTGATTGGTTGGGTACATTCTGATCCAGTAGTGACATTTCAGTAACAACGCTGTTACCTAAACGTCACACACTATTTATTTATTTGGATTTGATCTTATTACCTTGTATTTTCCAGTTTACATAATTCAACATCCCCAAAAGGATCAGAATTTTTTAAAGTTGATTTAAAGAAGGATATTAGGAGTTACCCAGGGTAATGGTTAATGAGCTATGTAAAAAAAAAGTAGTTTTTACAACTCAATGATTTTCAAGGAACGGTTTGCTACAATATTTCAATCTCAATTAATTAATCCTATTAGATCCCTAGAATCCCAAACATGATGCAACCAATGATTGACCTACTTTGGACATATCTTCTTTCTTATCTCAAAGTCATGATAATCATGGTGGGTAGTTAGCGACTGCTTTTACTGTAAGTGCACCACGTGTCTACACATGTGAGAAGCAGTTCGACTTTGCACTTACAAATGTGCCAGAGCCCCGTTTGGTTACTTGCACTCGCTGGTGGGGTTGGACTTTTGCAAGAATCGGGGGCCATTGGAGCATTTTTTTTTTTTTTTTTTTAATAGAAAAAAAGTGTCTAATGCTGGAAATCGAACCCTGGTCGTAGTGGTCGAAAACCAAACGGTTTAACCAGCCTTCCATCAACCCCCTACTTTGGACATATAATGAAGGCAAATGGTTTAGAGAAGATGTTAGGAAAAATTGAAGGAAGACCTGCAATGAGCTGGTTTGAAGGAGTCAAGAAAGCTAACGGAAGGTGGTCACTAGATGAGCTACAAGTGATATTCGCTAACTGATTAAATTGTAGAATATTTGTCCATATAGTTTTTGAAGATCCTTTGTTGGTTGGAAGTGTTTGTTTGGACAAATAGATGGCTATATCTCTCAACTAAATTTTTATTTAGTTCCTGACATTTCAGCGACTTGAATCTCCGCCTTTGCCGGTCCCAAGCCCGGATGAAAAAGGAGGAGGGGGAGCAGTAACAAGCTCGCTAAAAAACCTGGGCTTAGCTGGCCCGGCTGATAGTACCCTGTAAGGGCTCCTAATCCAGGGATACAGGATGAGCAGCGTTTGTACTCCATGTTAGGAGCGGCTGCACATGGCATCTGTTCCTCATGTCAGAGGTGGCCATTTCTTTTGGAGCTAGGTCGGCCTGCCACTGAGTAGTGCTCTCAGTCTTAATGACAAAGGCAGATGCATTCTACTTCACCCAGTCATGATGGTTGTCAAGTCTCAATCTCTACAAGCTTGATACCATAATATGATTGAGTGGAGATAAGAAAGAAGAAGAAGTGACTTGATGTCACTTTCCTCAGGCGGAATGATGTCCATATAGTCATCAAAAGTTGACTTGAAGGACACTAACAACAAAACTCTTTGTCTCTAAACAGTCTTCCTGCTCTAGAGAATGATCACCATCTCAAGTCCTATATTTGCATAGATATATCTTTAGAATGCTATATAATCTCTCTCCATTATTTGCATTACCTGCAGCTCCAGAACACATTTTGGCTTGCATTAGATGTACTAAACAGGACCTTTGGGAGAGGCTGCTGCTTATCATAAAACAGCTCGAGGAGCATGAACTCATGGAATTCGTGTAATCTTTACACAAGGGGATAAGAAACAACAACATGGTTTAGTTTGCTGAGGAAAGGTTTGTCCGAAAGCTACTGTTAGTTTTTTTTTTTTTATTATTATTGTATTTTATTAATTAACTAGCGGACGTACCCGGCTTCGCCCAAGGTTTTACCCGAGTAAAGGTTTGTCTAGCGAACATTTGTTAAAACAATTCTCTAAAAATTTATTTAAAAAAAAACATATATTTTGATAATTTGAAACTCGTAAATTTGAATCTCTCGATAAAGTGAACATTTTTTCCCGGTCCCTGTGTGCCGTGTCATCCTGAATTTTGTCTTTCCTAATTTTCTACATTAGAAAATCATAGTTTTATCTAGTGAACATTTTTTCCCGTGTCACATTGCCGTGTCATCCTGAGATAATCTTACTTTTGATAAATAATATTTAAGATAACAAACTTAGTGATAAGAAAACTTGTTATCATCGTCACAATGGGGGCGCTGCTTGCGAGTTAAATCTACAAATCTGCAAATAACTCTAAGGATATTCAAGATATTCAGGAAATTATTTTTCAAAAACCTTCCCGGTGATATACTTAATAATATCCCAAAATTTCACGGCGTTTGGATGTATGGTTTTTGAATCTATAGAGTACAGACAAACAGACAGACAGACATTCAATTTTTTATATATAGATTATAATTCATATTCATAGAATTTTATTGTTACTTATCATCATTATTTTTGTTGTTTTTTTTCTTTTGTGCTAATAATAGACTCTTTTTTTTTTCTTTTATGTAATAAATACAATTAAATCACATTAAATCTTATTGTAATTCTTTTTTTGTTGTTTGAAATAAATCGAATTGAATCGAAGAGTGAGTCAGCTCGTTCTTTCTAGAAGAAAGTTCAAAGAAAACGTGCTAACAGCTACTTTATACGATTAATAAAAAAAGAGTTGTACCTTTTTTTGTAATTGAAGTGGGATGTTTAATTGAAGTGTCTCAATGTAAACATCTGGCCCGGTGGTGCAGGTTCCTGGAGAACCAGATGAAGACCCAGCTACTGGAGGAAGAAAGACAGATCTTCAGTGAACAGGCCAATTATCTCCTCTCTTCACTCAACGTAAGTTCTTAGCTCTCTCTTAGAATCATTTCTTACTTTTCCTACTGAGACTTTCTCAAAAGATAATGTGATGTAATGATTAAAGATGTTGTACTTTATATATTTGGTCATGGTTTCTTTGTTCTTCCTCTCCCCGGCATGAGTTCCTCATCCCTATATATCCTGGAGTAGATATTTCCAGAAAGGTCATGATTGGTCAGCCAATCAGAAAGCCGCCAGCGCTAAGCCTTGCGTAATCACTTTAGATTGGCCAATCAGTTGTTCTCCTATTTTTCTTGGACTTTCTGAAACATTCTATTCTGGAATGTGCTTTCTATTCTATGTAATAATATATATATCACATCTATGTCACAATTTTGATGGAAATAGAGATAGGAAACTGTTGTACACTTTCTCTATATTCATTTAAAGAAGCACTAACATTTCACATAGAAGGTAAAAAATGACTTCTGTCTAATCCATCAGTACTTTAAAATGAGGCAACTCCATGAAGTTGTGGGATGTGGTTCTCATATGATGAGTATACAGTATAACCTCCATGTCACCTCTTTCTACATGGACAGATTCCATCATCAAAATTATCTTTTTTATCATTTAGCTACTCTCTCTGGTAAGAGGAAAACATCTTTTTCTAAAGGAAACTTTGGCTCTGCAACTTGGTGGTGTTGTCCTTTAGAAGGAGGTAGTTCTACTGTACATGTATAGGTCTGCCATAGGTTCAAAGAAATTGAAGGACACACCTACAGTAGCAGTCTGTGACTTAGAGCTTCACATGAGAGATTGTTTCTAAAAAGTCTGTGACTTAGCTTCACATGAGAGGTTGTTTCTAAAAAGTCTATGACTTAGCTTCACATGAGAGGTTGTTTCTAAAAAGTCTGTGACTTAGCTTCACATGAGAGGTTTTTTCTAAAAAGTCTGTGACTTAGCTTCACATGAGAGGTTGTTTCTAAAAAGTCTGTGACTTAGCTTCACATGAGAGGTTTTTTCTAAAAAGTCTGTGACTTAGCTTCACATGAGAGGTTGTTTCTAAAAAGTCTGTGACTTAGCTTCACATGAGAGGTTTTTTCTAAAAAGTCTGTGACTTAGCTTCACATGAGAGGTTGTTTCTAAAAAGTCTGTGACTTAGCTTCACATGAGAGGTTGTTTCTAAAATGGAGAACTTTTGCTGCCAACCCTGACATGGATTCAAATGCAGCTGTTGATTGGTAGTGTCAACTTTTAATGGATATACACATAATTCCACTTTCCCCCAGTATTATCATTGAGTTTATTGGCGTGTAGAGTTGGTATAAAGTAAATGGTGCAGGCAGGAGAAATTGATTTTTATACATAACCACCACATTGTTGAGATGACTGGACCTGCTTATTATATATTTTGTCGGCTAAACATCCTCTCTGCTACCAGGGGACCTGCCTGGGTGGATTCAGTTCTCCCCCTATGTAAGGGGAAAGCTTAGAATCAACCTATGTTCCTGTGTTGGCTAACATGACCATAGAGTCTTCAATACTGGCTTACACTCTCTGTGTGTGTGTTTCAGGAACTTACAGCTCAAAAGGAACTCACTGAAGCGGAACTGAGGGTGAGGCTTCTTTTGTTGTCTGTTAAAACTTTCCTCTGAACATCTGATATAAAGTCATGCCAATCTTTCATCAATCCTAGTTCTTATATATATATACTTGTTTAAAAACTATACAATAAAACCCCTCTATAGCAAGCCCAAATGGGACTGTACCTTTTGGTTCACTATAGCCATGGTTTTCACTGTAACATAAAATAAAAGATGAGATTATTTCCGATCCGTTATAAGGGAAGATTTGCTATATCCCTTGTTTGTTTTAACAGGGTTTTATTGTATATCTATAGGAAATGAAAGCATGAATGTGTTTCTATTACACATAAAAACAAACTTATACGGGGGGTCGGTGGAAGGATGGTTTAAACCATTGGTTTTCTATCGCTACGACCCGGATTCGATTCTCGCATTGGGCACTTTTTTCTGCTTAAAAAAAAAAAAATGCTCCAATGGCTCCCGATTCTTGCAAAAGTCCAACCCCACCAGCGAGTACAAGTAACCAAAGGGGGCTCTGGCACATTTGTAAGTGCAAAGTCGAACTGCTTTTCACATGTGTAGACATGTGGTGCACTTACAGTAAAAAGCAGTCGTCAACTTCTACCCACCGTGATTATCATGGCCTGTATCACGTGTACTAGGGATAAGAAAAAAAAAACTTATACTGTCCTTACTGTAATGAAAAATATTGGGAGGGCTTGGCTCATCATTTGGTTCCAAGTAAAAATGTGCACTCGTAAGACAGGTTGAATAAAATTTGTTTCACAAAAAAAAAAAACCCTAAAATTTCTCTTTTTTTTGATGCACATTCAATGATGCTCATATTAGAGGATGTGCAATTGATTTAGCCTTTTTAATGTCATAACAAATTTGGATGTGAAGGTGTTAGATAGGGTCAGATGTTAAGTAAACAATTTTTTTATTTTAAAGTGGACTTCTCACTAATAATCAATTTCTTAAACAGGAAAACTTCCAAGACATTATTGGCAAATAAATATTTTATTCAATCCAATATATGATTTTTATTATCTAATGATTTAAGTATGGATTGCTCTATTTTCAGAATGTTTTACTGTATGTAAACTGTTTGTACAATAAAACCTCGCTACGGGACCAAACTCCTGGTTCACTATGGACAAATGTATGTACGAATTCCATGAGTCCATGCTCCTCGGGCTGTTTGATGATAAGCAGTGGTCTCTCCCAAAAGTCCTGTTTAGAGTTCACGATATGGTATCATTAATATTAGGGATTATTTCAAATCCGTTATAAGGGAAAGTTTGCTATATCCCCTGGTTTGTTTTAGCGAGGTTTTACTGTATATATGTACCAAAGGAGGCACCTCTCCCTTTAAATATCTATATATGCTATTTTATTTTTCTTTGCTTATTCCTAGTACATGTGGCACAGGCCATGATAATCATGGTGGGTAGAAGTAGGCGACTGCTTTTACTGTAAGTGAACCACATGTCTAGTACTAATGTAAAAAGCAGTTCGACTTTGCACTTACAAATGTACCAGAGCCCCGTTTGGTTACTTTCACTCGCTGGTGGGGTTGAACTTGTGTAAGATTCGGGGGCAATTGGAGCATTTTTTTTTTTAAATCAGAAAAAAGTGCCCAATGCGGGAATCAAACCCGGGTCGTAGCAGTCGAAAACCAACGGTTGAGACCATCCTTCCACCTAACCCCATGTTATTTTCTGGATAATTGAGAAATGAAACTGTGTGTTATTATATAGAAGCTGTGGTTTGTTCTTGCACTCACTCCACATTATAAACCCATGTGGGTTCCAGGAGGAGGTCCTGGCCAGGCTGAATGCGGAGAGGAAGATCAGGAATGCGGAGCAAGCTCTGGTGAGCATGGAGGCCACCATCCGGGAGCTGAACTCCGACATCTTTGACTCTGCCATCGACAGACTACTCCCTGACATGGTGGTCCTCAGAGGTGGGTCATCTGGAGTACAGGAGAGACTCCTTGAAGATGTGTCTCTCCTAGAGGTTGTGGTCTCTTATTGGAGTCTGTTTTGTTTTGAAAGACCTCTCAAGCCTGGGTCTGACTTATTGGAGACTGTTTTGTTTTGAAAGACCTCTAAAGCCTGGGTCTGACTTATTGGAGACTGTTTTGTTTTGAAAGACCTCTCAAGCCTGGGTCTGACTTACTGGAGACTGTTTTGTATTGAAAGACCTCTCATATCTGGGCCTGACTTATTGGAGACTGTTTTGTTTTGAAAGACCTCTCAAGCCTGGGTCTGACTTACTGGAGACTGTTTTGTTTTGAAAGACCTCTCAAGCCTGGGCCTGACTTATTGGAGACTGTTTTGTTTTGAAAGACCTCTCAAGCAATGAAACTGTTTGACTCTATTGTGATGGCTGTTTTGATGTACGCTGCTCCAATTTGGGCAACAGAGTATAAAGATTTATTAGACCATATACAAGATACATTTATTCGTAGGTTCTTGAATTTGCCTAGATATACACCAGGATACATAATAAGACCAGAAACAGGCCGCATCTCATTAATAATAACAGCTCTGAAATTGACCTTGAAATATTGGCTGAGGGTGCTGAGTATGGATACAAATAGATTGCCTCGAATATGTTTAAATAGAATGAGGCAATTATCCTGTGCTACAGGTGCGCCCATCAGGTTTATAAAACAATTAAGCAATTTACTCAATAATAACGGATCCTCGTGGCTTACTTATTGTAATGATTCTGATTCACTAAGGAATGCTATCCCAGTAATATTAAGAACTGCGATAGAGCAAACAATACAAAACGACTTAACAAGAATAACCCAATCAAAGTTATATTCCCACTATAGAGATATATATACAACGTTTACCACCGAAGAATATTTCTTAAGTGAACTCCCTTTTCCTGTCATCAGATTAAACGCACAATTTAGAACCCTTTCAATTTTTTTCAGAGAACGCCATCTGATTTTATTGAGGCGTGAAGATCTGAAATGCACTTTCTGTGGATCAGGAATAACAACGGAGATGTTGCACTACTTATTTGACTGTGCTGCTCTGTCTGAGGAAAGACAAAAACTAAATGATAAAACGGGGCAACTTTGTCCTTCATTTCCGGCACTAATTAATGAAATATCAAAGAATAGGTATATAGCGATGGCGATATTTGGATTCCACAAGACTATATCCCGGAAAAAGGCCACACAGTGTTCTCCCCATCCCTTGTGAACTGGCGAATCCTGTATAGGGCGAGAGGCCCTAAATAAAGGCTTTGTTGTTGTTGTTTGTTGTACACAAGGGGATAAGAAACAACAACAGAACTGAACTCTCAGATAAGAAGGAAGAAAACGACAAATGTGGATATGGAGAAAGCTATGAAATTAATCTAGGTATATCCCTAGAATCCCAAATATACAAACAAAGATTGACCTACTTCAGACTTGCAATAAGAACAAATGGATTAGAAAAGATGTTGGGAAAATTTGAAGGAAGAAGGGGTCAAGAAAGCTATTGGAAGATCACTAAATGAGCTGTAAATGATGATCTGATTGAATTGGAGAATATTTAGTTAAATGGAAGCATAAAGGTTTCTGTTACATATAAACTTCTACTGTCCTTACTGCGATTTAAAATATATTTTGGGAGGGTTCATCACAACAACTTCCATGTGATTATACACACAAGGTAATAAGACCAAATCCAAATAAATAAATAGTGTGTGACATTTCAGTAACAACACTGTTACCAAAAGGTCACACACTATTTATTTATTTATTTATTTGGATTTGGTCTTATTACCTTGTGTTTATAATCTACTAGCCGAATGACCCGGGCAACGCCCGTGTTTTACCCGATTGAATGTTTTGATTCAAATACTATTTGTTACAATTATAAATTGGCGCCTTAAATAAATGCATATGTTAGTTAATAACTATAGCCTATGTGCTTTATCTGTCTATGTACTGTTGGCTTCCGTAGGCGTCTCTTACTGGGAAAAAGAAAGAGAGGATTCCATTTGGTTATTAACTAATATATGCATTTATTTAGGGAGCGACCCACTCCAACACAATAGTTATAAAAACCAAAAAGCGAGTGGGGGGGGGGCAAAGTGTCTCACGCAGTGGCGGCGCCATCATAGCGAACCAATAGGAGAGCGCCATTCCAAAAAAAAAGCAAACGGTGACAGAGATGAAGAACGCATGACGCTCGTAACTGTATATTGAATTTTGGGAGGGTTTGGTTCATCACAACAACTTCCATGTGATTATTATTTTTTTTTTTTTTGCTTATCCCTAGTACACGTGGTACAGGCCATGATAATCATGGTGGGTAGAAGTTGGCGACTGCTTTTACTGTAAGTGCACCACATGTCTACACATGTGAAAAGCAAGTTCGACTTTGTACTTACAAATGTGATTATACTCTTTATTTATATAAAGAGTATAATCACATGTTTGCAGGACACATACTACAAAAATCATCTGGATATTTTTAAACTGACCACTTTGCTATACATTCTATATACAGTTATGAGCGTCATGCGTTCTTAATTCTTCATCTCTGTCACTGTTTGCTTTTTTTCTGGAATGGCGCTCTCCTATTGGTTGGCTACGATCACACCACCTTTGCCCCCCCCCCACTCGCTTTTTGGTTTTTGTAACGCCTACGGAAGCCAACAGTACATAGACAGATAAAGCACATAGGCTATAGTTATTAACTAATATATGCATTTATTTAAGGCGCCAATTTATAATTGTAACAAATAGTATTTGAATAAAAACATTCAATCGGGTAAAACACGGGCGTTGCCCGGGTCATTCGGCTAGTTGAGGAATAAAAGGAGAAGTAAACCAAGGAAGGAATAATTGGTTTGGTATTGGAGGATACGTGTGAAGAGAGGAAAAGAATTGTACAGAGACCAGGCTGAAGAGACCAGGAGTATCCTTGTTTATGCACCATTATCTCTTATAATAGTCTTTAATGTCATTTACCTTTCTTTCTCCAAAGTTACTCAGCATGGACTACATGTCTGGTACTCCCTCTGTCCCAGATTTCTTCCGCACCGTGGCCCAGGAGGCTGAGATAACAGCAGACAAGCCTCTGATCCTGAAGAACTCCCTGGTGGCCAGGAAATCCTTTGTCCACAGGGCCAAGTCAGTCCGTGTGGAGCGGGCTCGGCAGGAGAAGTCCAAGTTTACTTGTGAGTATTTGTTTTCTTTCTTGATACTCCTTGTTCCTGTTTCTATTCCAATTATAATGTGAGTTCTAGCAGGACATTCTGAGAAGCAAAAATTATTTGTGCTCATTGAACAACTAGCAGTCAACTCATCAATATATCAGTCCCAATTATCACTAGTTCCATCTACAGTACAACTACCTCTTTGTAAAGGACAAAACACCTAGTTGTAGATGATAAAGTACAATTTGAATTTATACATTAAAACTACAAGATAATAAGACCAAATCCATTGCATCAAGCAATGCTCTTCTGCAAACTTCGGATTTGGTCTTATTACCTTGTAGATCTAGTTGCAGAGTCAAAGTGTCCTTCACAGAGAGGTGTCCACTTAGCGGAGAGCTGCTAATTGGTCAAAATGGCAATTTTCGTAATAAAAAATATCTTTTGGTAGAGAACCCTCCCAGCGATTTTACAAGTTGAATCTTCCATACAGGTGTCATATGGTAGAGAGATATGTCCTTTTATGGAGGTTCTACTGTACCAACAGTTTCAATTATGAATTATTACTAGTCTCCATCATCAGCAGTCCCTATTTCACTAGTTAGATTTTATGCAAATATTTCAACACCTCAATTACATATTTGTTAATTGAAAAAAAAAAAAAAATTTTTTTTTTCGGAGAATCTCCCCATTTTTATTGAATAATGAATCCTAGATATTAATTAATTGTCATATTTGCTACAATCGTATTCTAGAGAGATTTTTTTTTCTTTCATTTATAAAAGACTTTCTTTTATGTGTGCGTCTTATAACACAGCAAAGAGCTGCTGCCCATCTTGTTGTTGTTTCTTATCCCCTTGTGTAAATATTACATTTTTTTTTTTTTTTTACTTATCCTTTTAGTCTAAATTAGACAAGATCTTGGAGGTCATGCTCGTAAAGAAGCTCAAGAACTCTTCTTGGTTCTCTGTACAGGGATCTTTTGCCCTTTCCAATGCAATTTAGTAAATGTTGGGGAGAGTGGCCTCTTCGGTTTTGCACCTAGTGCACATGGGGAAGCTTTTGGCTCCCTCTTTATAGACTAGAGGGCGCAGGTGACCAGATTTCCATCTGGCCAACTGTGTCAATTCCCTTCTGTTTAGTTGGAGGGTCTGTTCATGCTCCTCGAGCTGTTACACATAAGAATTGCTTCAGAACCAGTTTTTCCTGGTGGTATAATGACTGGTGGCCAACTACTATGAGTTAGATCTTCTATCCCAACTGACTGGTGCAGCCACTCTGGTGCTGACGGAGGTGGACTCTACCAACGGAGTGAAGGACAATGGAGTGGCGGACCCCAAGTCCCTCAAGAGATCCAAATCCCTGGTGGGCAGCCAGCAGAAACTGAGATCTCTCAAGCGAAGCATGTCCGTCAACCGGGCAACAGTCCGTTGTATTGAACCCACACTGGCCTCTCTGGAGGAATAGGCTTGACCCACTTATAGCTTGGTACCCACCCCCTTTTTTTTTTACTGTTTTTTTCCGCCCATTTATTATGAATTTTTTTAAAAATTAGGTGTTCTGTGCCGTGAGTAGAGAAAGTATAGTTTTGTTTATATGAACTTCTCTCTCTCTCTTCCTATTCTTTATGAACTCTTTTTCTTTTTAAACTGGTTATCTCTAACCAAAATTCTTTCTAACTTGAACCTTGGTATAACAGACTCTATAAAACAGTAACTTGATTCTGGCAATATATTTCTCCAGTCCCAGTTGTTATAATAGTGCCGCAATTAAATGAATAGAGGTACACAGAGCTATTTCAGCAGGTTTTATTATTAAATTAAGGCTCGAAAATTGAGTAATATCTTTCTCACCTTTTATCTAAAGAAGGAAATATCTACAGTTACAAAATTTACATAACATCAACTATTAAAATATTTACATATTTAATAATATTAAACAATTACTTTGATTTCACTCTAAACAAATTTTGCAACAATATCAACAGCATAGGTGAAATTGACATGGCTATAATAGAAACCAAATTTTGGCCACAAGTGTTGTTGTTATAGCAAGGTTCAACTCTATAACCATGAAGATGATTTTATAAAATGTTATACAGTAAGCCAAGAGATTGCTTAAAGTAAATTTCAATGATAAGGTACAATTTTAGATTTAGAAAGATTAGGTAACAAGATCAAAAATCCAAATATATACATTAAAGTTTCGGTAACAGCGCTTGTTAACAAAATGTCAACCATAATTTATTTACACTCATGGAGACCAAAACTTAAGAAAGGTTGTACCTTTCAGCATGTATATCAGGATTCAGACAATAATTATGAAAGATATTACAGTGATCTTAATTGAAGACACACGAGATAACCAAGTGTGAACAAAATTGCCTCTGTCTCCTTCAAAATTAGACGACTGGCAATATCAAAGATTTTCCACTTCCTTATGTTTTGTTTATGAGTGTATTTGGATATGGTCTTGTTACCTCATGTCTTTGTTTTTTCAATTTCCTTTTTATCTAATCGATAAAATCTATATTTTGGTAGATTTTCTCTCTAGCTAAATCTAGGCTTTGTGAATAACTTGGGTTTATTTAAACTTTCTTGAATTGTAGTTTCCCCTTTATTACAAGTTCATATAAACAAAACTGTTGTCTGCGCAATATTTACCTTAGTGCCTTTTTTAAAACTGTATTTCTTTCTTTGTCAGAGAGGATCTCATTTATTTGTCTCTTTTCCTCCCCTTGCCACATATTTTAAATTTTATTTACAGTAGAACCTCATTATAACAGCCCCTCTCCTTTATAACAGCAGCTTGGTTAGAACATCCTAATTCTAAAGTCCCCCCAAGTTTAATCTCAAAAGTTAACAAGACACCAAATCTAAATGGAATCGGAATCGATCATTCCCAAGTGGTGAAAAAGGTCCCAATTGTGTTATTTTGAAGATATGAGCTTCTGCTGTCAGAGGCATTTCTGGTTCCTCAGTATAAAACTTCACTTTGGCTGGCCACAAATTGTTTCAACTGGGGTTATAATGACAACATGGTTATAACCCCAAGTTGGAGGTTGTTATAGCGAGGTTCAACTGTAAATCTAATAATTTCCCAAGTTCCTTCTCTTCCCCCTTTTATCACATTGTACAAAATGCATAGGATTTTCTTTTGTCGTCTCTCTTTACAAAACCTTGTATAAAAGTTGAAGCCCCCGTACAAATGGTCCCCGTGAAGGTTTTTTTTTTCTTCTAAAATTAGAAATATTCTCAAATATGATTATGTGAGTATGTGTGTGGTTGAAAAATGATACGTGGTATGTGGGTTCTCCCGGGATTACATATGTCTTTAGGTAACAAACTCCCTATATACACTCATGGACAAAACTTAAGGAAATTGTGCCTTTTAGCATGTATATCGAGATTCAGACAATAACTCTGAAAGATTTTGATTCATAGTGACTTTTATTGAAGACACACGAGATAACCAAGTGTGAACAAAATTGCGTCTGTCTCCTTAAAAAAAAAAAACATAGATGATGCAACATCAAAGACTTTCAATTTCCTTAAGTTTTTTCCCATTAGTGTATAAAGGTAAATATAAAGGTAAATTGCAGTATAACCTCTGTAACTGCAACCTTTTTTTCAAATTCCAATCCTAACTCCTTTCAAATTACCATCTTTTTAAATTCACAGCACTAAACACATTATAGTTCAATTTTAATTCCAATCAGCCAATTTAATCAGCTATAGTTTAAAATAACCCCTTTAAGTGTTGATAACAAAATGTCCTAGAAAGGTGTGAATGTTGCGATGAATTGAAAAAAATCATCTTAACTGAATGCAACTATAATTCAACATACCAAGTTTTAATATTCAATAGAAATGTCTGATCCCTTGTGTGGGATATTGAACATAACTAGTTGTGGATTTAAAAAAAGGTCTTTTACCCCTTGACCCCATCTACATATTTTATTGTTTGAGAGCAAAGGTTTTTAAAAATATATATAGTCTTCTTCTTATCTCCACTCAATCATACTAAGGTATCAAGCTTGTAAAGCTTGAGACTTTTGATGGTGTCTGCTGGGGATGAGTAGAGCTCATCAATGAATGAGTCAATACAGTCAATAATATGTCTTGGGGTTGCAGGCTGAGAATTGCACTTAGTACATAGTGGGAAAACCTTGCAACCATATAGTTAAACCTGTCTATAGCGCCCGATTTTAAATACATAGTACAATGCAATTTACATTAAAAGTGACCTGTCTAAAGCACCCTATTTTGGTGTGTCCCAAGAGGGGGCGCTATAGACAGGTTTAACTGTATATTTGATTATTGGACTAAGATCACACTCTCTCTATTGCCAAAAATATTATTATTAATAATAAATTTCTCTTTCGTAATTTATAGAATCAACTTTACCCTTCATTTTGTGGTGACTCGCTAGTTATATCTTTACATAAAAAGAATACAATTTCATGATGGACTTTAGAAAAACATTTGTTTAATATTTCCCAGACTTTGGTTCAGAAAAATATTTTTTTGTAAATCGGAAGCATTTGCTAATCATCTTCAATATAAAATGGCTGCCTCTAACATGAGGAATAAGATGCCATGTACAGTCCTAACTTAAGTTCAGCTCATCCTGTGTCAGTTCTTACAATGTACTATCAGCCAGGCTAGCTGAACCCTGTGTGGTTTAGTAAGCTTCTTCAACTGGGATTGCTACCAGCAATGGTCCAGAGAGATTTAATTGGTACCTCTCCTATTTGGAACTGATATTTTGATATAACTAGCGAGTCCTAATTGATATTAATTATTTTTTGCCAATTTCATAAGCTCATGCTATAAACCATCCAAACTATCCTTCCGCAGACCTTTCTATCATGATAGATTATGTTCAACCACTGATGAACCATCTCAAGAAGAGTCTTGTCTATACACATGGTAGTTCTTTGATGGTTTACCACATAATTAAACATTTTAAAAATGTATCAGTAGATACCATTCTCTAAAATGTAATTGATATTTAATTTTATATGAAAAATAGACACTTCTGCCAGTTGAGAGTTTTTTTTATTTTTCTCAACGTTTCGACAAAAATATTTTGTCTTCATCAGGAGAAGTAAATAAAGCATTTGGCAAGGTGTCAAGGAGAACAATTTTTAACGCCAACACAAAAGATTTTTGTTGAAATGTTGAGAAAAATAAAAAACCTCAACTGGCAGAAGTGTCTATTTTTCATATAAATATGAATGCCGGCTAGGCAGCCTCTTATCTTTACAATGATATTTAATTGTAGTAACTTAATTCTATTTTTTTCTTCAACACTTTCCCTCTTCATACACAGCACGCACAGGTGTATTTTGGCCAAAATTTTGAAGTCTTCTTCTTCTTCTATCTCATTGTTGTTGTTGTTATTTGAATCCATTGTAGTCTCCACACTACTGTAGTCACTTATTCCTTCCTCCTTTATCTTCAAATGTAGATGGGGAATATTTTGTTAATGATTGAGAAAAATGAACAAATCCATCATACTACTGCTTTTTGTTGTTTGTAAGAGAACTCTCTTTGTTTCATAAATGTATAAAAAAAAATCTGTTTTTTTTTTTTTTTTTGAGAGAGATATTTTTGTTATTTTTTTTCTTTAGTCAATTATGGAAGTCAGGGGCATATTCATTTTTTTGTTTTTGTGAAAGAGAATTTTAGCGTAATATGAGTCAATCTTTTTTGATAGCATTAGTAATCTTGTGTTTTTTTTTGTGAAAGAATTCAGTTGTCAATCTTCTCTCTCAACTTTAAAAAATACTTTCCGCCATTTTAAAGAAAGGTTCAAAGATCTTGTTTTGTCTCATGTAATCGTCTCCTTCTATATATAGTTTTGTCATTGGCTTATAAAAAATAGGGTTTGTGGCGACATTTATGTTGTTTTTTTGAAAAAATTAAACTGTAATTATTATTTTTATGGTAGAATTTTATCACTTATAAATAGTTATTATTTTTCTATAAATATTATATTGGGGTCTTCAATCAATTTTGGAAACTCAAAAATCTTTCTTGATTTGTCCTTTGTTACTTTTTTTCTCACTTGGTCAATTTTTTTTTTTTTGGCAGCTCTTTGTCGATGTTGGTAAGAGTGGAATTTTTATTTTTTCACTGTAAAAATCTGATTTTCCTGAGAGTTATGTGGCTCTCCCATTGAGAAAGAGGGATTTGCATATCTCCACACCACAATTGCATATTTACTCTTCGTAGGGAAAATCAATGTCAGAGACCCTTCCATCATGTGAGTTTTAATGTAAAATAAATGTTGATCCTAGTGTTAAATTTTATATATGTCAAGAGAATTGTTACAAATGACTTTATATATAAAACTTTCTCATGCGCAATTTGAAAAAATCTATATACTCATCATCTTTTTACATTGCTTGCCATTTTTTCGTCCTTTCTTTATAATAAGATAAAAATGATTTTTTGGGTAGGTTTTAAGTACAGTTAAACCTGTCTATAGCGCCCCCTCTAAATAGCGCCTCCCTCTCTATAGCGCCCGATTTTAAATATGTAGTACGATGTGATTTACATTAAAAGTGACCTGTCTATAGCACCCTCTCTCTATAGCACCCATTTTGGTGAGTCCCAAGAGGGGGCGCTATAGACAGGTTTAACTGTATATGTAAAATCCATAGTAAACATCTTCCTCATGTTTTGAATTTATAGCTAAAAAAAAAGATTAAATTTTCATTTTATATGGGGTTGATCACATGAGTTGATTGTGTGGTGTATCTGGTTCAAAGTATAGAAGTATGTGTAAATGTGTCTACCGTGTAAATAAATAGAATATGGTCTCTCTATTATACTCTCTATGTAAATAGATATATAACTCTGTAGAAATGTGTAAAGTATAGGGGAAAAAAAAGGTTTCAGTGTGAGAAATCCTATATTTTTGTATGAGCACCTATATATATATATGTGTGTGAATGGAATATCTTATATATGGCCTAGTATATATATAACTCCACTATATTGTTATTATTTATGCAAATATATATACATATA
Source organism: Cordylochernes scorpioides (assembly GCA_030710605.1). NCBI lineage: Eukaryota > Metazoa > Arthropoda > Arachnida > Pseudoscorpiones > Chernetidae > Cordylochernes > Cordylochernes scorpioides. The sequence goes on from CP092878.1 coordinate 18,956,435, forward strand.
CTCAATTTATTTACATATTCTAATAGGGAAATCTTAAAAAAGGCTTTTTTCTGAAATTTGAAGCTATTTTAGAGTGTAATGTTTTCTTGCTCTAATACAAAGCAAATTTTCTACTGCCCTTTACTGTTACGAGAAAAAATACACACATGGACAAAACTTAAGGAATTTGTACTTTTTAACATGTATATCAAGATTAAGACAAATTACTCTGAAAGATATTTTATACATAGTGACCTTTATTGAAGATACACAGGTATTCAAGTGTGAACAAAATTGTATGTCTCCTTAAAAATATATATGACTGATATGGCACAATTTGGATTATAGATTATAAACACAAGGAGACATTCAGTACTTTTGTCTGAAGATGGTATCAACACTGTTACCGAAACATCGCACACTATTTATTTATTTGGATTTGGTCTTATTATCTTGAATAGTATGAAACTTTCTTAAGTTTTGTCCATGAGTTGTATATTGGGAGGGCCATTAATGGTAGTGAACTCTTCCATTGGTTGGTTTGGCAAGTTCAATCTATCCTACCACTCAACTCTTTTCATTGAGCCTTTTCTACTCATCTATCAGCTATTTTGGAAGAATTCTGGTTGAGGTATTTAATGGACGTAAGCTTTGAGAATACAGCAAGAATATATATAAATAATTTTCACACATCGAGAGCAATGATGCTCCATAACACTTTGCCTTTTCTGTTTTGTAAATCATGATATAACTAACCTTAAGTAGGGAAACCTTTTCAGTATGGCTAAAAATGACCCATTTGAATTTGGTTTTTGAATAAATGTTTACCTTCTAACACTATATAACTAATTTTTTAGTTAATTGAATAGATTAATTTTAACTTTTATCTGTTTTTAAAAATACAGTAGAACCTCCCTGTAAAGGGCACTTATTTGTAGAGCTAAAGTGTCCTTTAGGGAGAGGTGTCTTCTTACCGGAGAGTTGTCAATTATTAAAAATCGTAATTTTGGTGATAAAAAGTGTCCTTTATAGAGAGGTGTCCTCTAGCAGGAGTGTCCTCTCATAGAGGTTCTACTGTATATAATTTAACAGCAATCTACAATTTTGCATAGATTGTTGCAATAGAGCGAGGCCTTAAGATAGATATATATATGTGAAGGATTTAATGTTGGATTGAAATAAAATATATTTTATAGGCCACTATATATTGCAATACATAGCTGAACTGAAGTTTTCCAAATTTACAATTTTGGATATTTTTTAAAATGTGAATTCTCTGTTTAAAAAAAAAAAAATTTACTCACCTTTTACATATAGGTATTCAAAGATGCAAATTAATGAATGAATGTATAAAATTGATCTTTTTTTTTTTTTTAAATCAATGAGAAAATAAGAGACACAAATAATGAAGTTTTCTTGGAAATGGTTCAATTATTTCTTCAGATCGTTTTGTAATAATGGCTGTTATATTTTTTAGCTAGTCCTCATTTGTTTTTTCAAATTTCATTTTTTTTAAATGCTAGTCCTTTTTTTTTTTATGTTGCTCCACAACTAATCATTGTCATGAAAAAAAAATGTAAATTTGACCGTTTAACTTTGATTTTTAACAGTTTTTTTTTTATCAATACCAGCAAATATATTTTGAAATGACTCCAATAATTGATTTTTTTTTTTGTTTACCTGGATCTAACCATTAGGACAATTCTAATTTTCACTTATCTTTTTATTATTATTATTATTTCACCCAGAACTAAAGTACATTGATAGTTCAATTTTTATTGCATATAAATCATTTTACAAGTAAAACATTGCTTCAAAAGAACTGAACTTTCAGTTCACTATAGGGTATCAATGATATTGTGGGAATTCTTTTTTTGGTTTATGTTATATATAATTGGATGGTTCACTATATTTCTGATTTTTTTAAAAAAGTGTTGCTGTATTTTGAATGGAACTGCATTATAACAGCTTTATATATATATATATATATATATATAACTTCAACTTGGTTTTAACATTGTAATTCTAAGGTTCCCCAAGTTTGTTTCCACTGTAGTTATAAAATAACACCATCTTGTTCCCAAGTAATGTTTATTTTAGCTTGGCTAGACTGTAATCTTTTCTTTTCAGTTGTGTTATCTTTTTGCCTCTATTTCTTCAATCTTGTCTTGATAAGAATAATCTCCAGGATAGACAAAGGATAAGAGAGAGAAAAAAAACAAAAGGTTTTTTTTTTGTCTGTTAAAGAATGCAATTATCAATAAGAAAGAGAGTTGGAGATAATTTTCTGCTCTAAGAATGATTATTGCTAGTAAAAAAAAATTGTCCTCTATTCAACAATTTCTTCAATTTTTTTGTCAATGTTTCTTCTTTTTATTATCATTTTAATCAAAGTTGTGTACTCTTTTATAACTTTCTGTTTGTCTTCAAAAACTAATATTGATAGAATTCAGCAGTTTAGAAAAAGTGATCATTCTCCTCTAAGCCATTTTTAATTTTTTTTTTTAAACTTGGTTCACAGAAGTTTTTATCATCATCATCATTGTTCTTTATAAAATAATACATTATTATAATTATTATATATATTTCCCCCCCCCCCCCTTTTTTTATGTTAGCAACACAATGTGTAATATTTTTCTTAATCAAATTATACTTTTAAACTTTTAAAAAGCAAAAAAAAAAATTTACATTTTTTTGGAATATAAGAATATTTATGAAAAGTATATTTATTTACATATATTGCTATTGAATATCTTCTTTTTTTTGTAGTGTTTCAAATGAATTATATTAAAGGAAAGATCTGATTTTTTTTTTTTAATTCTCATTTTTGTGAAATTCTAAACGCAGAGAGAAATATTTATATATATTTACATGTAATACATCATTGAGATATGCAATTATAGATATTAATGTTTTTTTAACTAACCCCTCTTTTTTTTATTAATTAATAACACTGAAACGCCTTAATGCTCTCTACTTTTATTATTAATTATTAAATATGACAAGTTATTTGCATCTATTAAATAATTAGCTTTTACTTTCATGGATAGTTTTTTTTTTTTGTGAATGATCTTTTGCCAAAATAAATTTTCTGATTGTTTTTTTTTTTCTTTTGATATTGTGGAACTAACTTCTTGTGTACTTTTTGTTTAATTTTTTTTTCTAAAAATAAGTGTGGTCTTATGTCTTTTTGTTTTCTTCTTTTTTTTTTATTGTTTGTTCAATATTTTTAAGCCTATATTTTTAAAAAAACTAATCTTTTAAAAAATATATATAATGTATTATTTTAAATAATTTTTGCCTTTTTTTTTTCAAACTATAATTTACATTTTGAAAAATTTAAAATGCCTTTAACTATATTTTTTTTTTGTATGAAGAAAAAAAATATTTTACACAATTTTTTTTTTTTACATTCCATAATATTGAAGGATGTTATTTTTTTTTTAATCTCTTTTTTTTTTGCTTAAAAAATTTTAAAATTGCCTTAAAAATTTAATGTTAAACTTTTTTTTTTCAAAAAAATATATGTGTATAATAAAAAGAAAAATTTATATTTTCTCTTTATAGAAATTGAAAAATTGATATATATTTTGTGATTATATAAAAAAAAAAAATTGCTGGAAGATATTCATGGTACCAAAGAAAGGCACCTCTCCCTTTAAATTACATTCTAAGGTGATAAACCAAAATATTCTGATGTATTTTTTTAAAGAGGGAGGTGTTTTCTCTTTTGGTTACATGAATCTTTCTGTCAATTTATTCTATTCAAAATGCTATATAGGACATTGTGCACTGGTATGTCTGAAATGAAATTTTTAAATCTTCCCCCCAATATATATATATGCATATATTTTTTAAAAAATCAAGGATTTTGATTTTTTTTTCATATTTTGTTAATAAAATATTTTTCTAAAAGAAAATTGATGTAGTCTTTATTTATTTATTCAAATTTGACTCTTAAGAAGTGTCAGCAACAACAATAAGAAAAAAATATTGCTTCAATGGTATTCTTGTTAAAGTCCAATATCAAGAGTCTTCTTCTTTCTTATCTCCACTCAATCACACTAAGGTATCAAGCTTGTAAAGCTTAAGACTATTGATGGTGTCTGCCGGGGAAGAGTAGAGCTCATCAATGGATGAGTCAATATAGTCAATAATGTGTCTTGGGGTTGCAGGCTGAGAATTGCACTTAGTACATAGTAGGAAAACCTTGCAACCATTCTGGAAAGTCATTGTCTGTAGATGACCAGACCTAAGTCTGGAAATCAAAGACTGCATATATCAAGAGTAAGTGCATGTTACCAAATAGGGCTCTGGCACATTTTTTAGTGGAAATACTTTCTACATGTGGGGTGTACTTACAGTGAAAGCAGTCCACTATGATTATCACGGTTTGTACCATGTGTACTTGGGATAAATTCTACTACAACACCATTTATTGGGTTTAATTTGAGATCACGAGATATCATTCAACCAGCACGTAGCCTCCACCATGCACGTATATTTACAAAAATTGATTATAACACACAAAGAAGGTAATATATATTTTCTCCACCTTTCAATATCATTAATATATGTAAAAATTAATTTGTATATAAAAATAGTATATTTATCATTAATTTATTATTGTGATACTCCTGTTGAAGGACTGACAAGTCCGAAAGCTTGAAAATAATATTTTGAACAAGAAACTTAACCCTGGAAGCTTTGTTTATTTTATAATTTTACTAGCCGAATGACCCGGGCAACGCCCGTGTTTTACCCGATTGAATGTTTTGATTCAAATACTATTTGTTACAATTATAAATTGACGCCTTAAATAAATGCATATATTAGTTAATAACTATAGCCTATGTGCTTTATCTGTCTATGTACTGTTGGCTTCCGTAGGCGTCTCTTACTGGGAAAAAGAAAGAGATGATTCCATTTAGTTATTAACTAATATATGCATTTATTTAAGGAGCGACCAGCTCCAACACAATAGTTACAAAAAGCGAGTGGGGGGAGCAAAGTCAAAAACAAAGTGTCTCGCGTAGTGGCGGCACCATCATAGCCACGTGATCGTAGCCAACCAATAGGAGAGCGCCATTCCAAAAAAAAAGCAAACAGTGACAGAGATGATGACGCTCGTAACTGTATATAGAATTTACTTTATAATAGATGGAATTGAAACCCAGGACTAAGCCAACTTTGAGATCAGATGTGTAGATTTAACATGTAGCAATTATAGGACCTGATTCAGTTATTTGAAATTTAAACACTTATAGCTTGAATGTTTCTTTTTTAAATATAGTGGATTCAACTGTCCATTGTTTCCCATCAAGTCAATTTAAACTTTTGATGACCATATGGACAAATAAATCGTGGATGGCTTTTCTTAATTTATCAAGAAATTGAGTTGGCCAAATATCAGGGAACAAGTTAAATCAATGTTTAGTTGATTTCTGTTCCACCAGATGGCGCTCTGCCATCTGTAAAGCACATGTGCTCCTGCTCAGAATATGCCTACTTTGTTTTTAATATCAACACCTGACCTTTTTTTCTATTGTTTTTTTCATATTGACAAATATTCTCTAATTCAATATTTTAGTGACCATCATTCATAGCTCATCTAAGTGACCTTATGATAGTTTTCTTGATCTCTTCCAGCCAGATCATTGAAAGTCTTCCTTCAATTTCCCCAATCTAACCATTTACTCTATGTGTACACAAAGTCACATATTCGGCATTCTAGGGATCATTTAACAGGATTAATTTTAAGATTGAAACATTTACCTTTTATCTGTCCACAGTACTGAGTAGCTTTTCTCCATGTTCACATTTCAAAGGCTTCAATTCTTTCTTCTTTTCTGAGAGTTCAGCTTTCACATCCATAAGTGATCACAGGAAAATACCAATGTCTTCTACTCTTCTCTTCATTTTGTCTTGAATGAAATGTCTTTATCTTTTGTTTATATTCTTGTCCTATTTCATCATTATATCCCTTTCTAGTGCTATTCTTTTTACTTCCTTTAAGCAACCTCCTATCTTATCACCATCTTCTTCTTCTTTCTTATCTCCACTCAATCACACAAGTGTATCAAGCTTGTAAAGCTTGAGACTTTTGGATGAGTCAATAATATGTCTTGGGGTTGCAGGTTGAGAATTGCACTTAGTACATATTGGAAAAACCCTGCCACCATTCTGGAAAGTCATTGTCCGTAGATGACCAGACTTAAGTCTGGAAATCAAAGACCGTTGTTCTCTTGGGAGTAGTTCTCTTTTACCCAATCACCATCTTGAATTCTAAGAATATAAAGTGATCATCTACATCAATTTTTACTTTATGAATTTCAAAGCTATTATTTATATTATTGGTAGTTGTAATTTTGGTCATACTGAGATATTTAATTTGCAATCAATATATTTTCACTTTCTTCTTTTAACTTTCTCAATAATCTCTTCAGGACTTTTATTTTCTGCTAGCAGTGTGGTGTCATCAGCATAACAAAAAGGTGTTCATTCTATCGGGTTCGATTCCCGCATTGGACACTTTTTTTTCTGTTTGAAAAAAAAAAAAAAATGCTCCAATGGCCCCCGATTCTTGCAAAAGTCCAACCCCACCAGCGAGTGCAAGTAACCAAATGGGGCTCTGGCACATTTGTAAGTGCAAAGTCGAACTGCTTTTCACATGTGTAAACGTGGTGCGCTTACAGAAAAAGCAGTCGCTAACTACCCACCATGATTATCATCTGACAAATAAGCAGTCGCGGACCAACAGCAGCATTGTTAGAAGAGGAGTAGACCTCTTTAAAAATCCTGACTTCAACTGACCCAGTTGATAGACCTCAGCAAGGGTCCCACTCCAGGGATACGGAGGAGCTGCGTCTGTACTCATGTTAGAGTCGGCAGCAAAGGCGTCTGCTTCCATGTTAGGAACAGCCTCAAACTACAGGCAAAGTCAGACTTTCACCAAAGTGTGCCTGGATCATGGTGCCATGATCAACGAAAGCTGCACCCCTACACCTCATGGAATTCGTATAATCTTTACACAAGGGGATAAGAAACAACAACAACATGATTATCATGGCCTGTACCACCACGTGTACTAGGGATAAGCAAAAAAATATATAAAAATCTACTGCAATGTAAAAAATATTTGGAAGACCTAGCTCATCTGTGGGGAACCCTCCCAGCGGTTTCACCAGTTTAATCTACCACTCTACTATTATATATTTGGAGTTATTATTTGGAAAAAAAAGGTTATTTTGGTGATGAAAACTGTCCTTTGTAGAGTAGTATCTCTCTCATGTAGGTTCTACTGTAAGAGTAGTCTGAGATTGTTTGAAGGGTTCACCACTGATGAGCCAGGCCCTTCCCAATACACCTATCCCCTGATTTACACGGTACTTGTTTTACACGTTTTCGCTTTTACACGGTTTTCCAAATAAGTTTTTTTTTTTTTTTTATCACACTATACTAAATGCTACTGTGATTGAACACATGCGCTGTGTACACATCATACGAGGAATCCCGAGCTTATGTGCTGACTACATATTTTAACCTGTCAATGCATTTTATTTCTGTGTACACCTATCCCCCGATTTACACATTTTTCTCAGGAACGTATCTACCGTGTAAATCGGGGGATAGGTGTATAATATATTTTTTTCATTGCAGTAAGGATGGTAGGAATAACTTAGTTAGGAATAAAAATAAACATTTGGATTATATAGATTAGAAACATAATGCTACCAAATTGTTACAAACAGTTTATCTATTTGAATGTAGAGTCTTGTTTGTTAAGTTACCTTACATTTGAATTGAGAAAAAAGGTTTAAAAAAAAAATGAATTTTTTTTCTATTATTTTTTCAAAAAAGAACACAACTATATTTCAAATGTAGTTTAAAAAATTTATATTTATAAAAATTATTTTAATAAAATATATTTTTTTAATATTTTGATTCATCAGGGGGGCCACCAAAAAAAATATCAAACCTTTTCAAAATGTAAATTACCTCATGGTTCAAATAAGAAAAGTTTACTGTGCAAGTGATTTTTCTGTGAAAAAAATAGTACAAAATTGTATCAGGTGGATAAATGAATAAATAAAGAAATCTCTTGATCATGCAGCTAAAAGTTTCTGATGGCTTGCGCCATCTTTCAGAATAAATATCAACTAATCATTCTTTCTTCTTCTTCCTTATCTCCACACTTTGTCGGTCCCAAGCCCGGATGAAAAAGGAGGAGGGGGAGCAGTAACAAGCTCACTAAAAAACCTGGGCTCAGCTGGCCCGGCTGATAGTACCCTGTAAGGGCTCCTAATCCAGGGATACAGGATGAGCAGTGTTTGTACTCCATGTTAGGAGCGGCTGCACATGGCGTCTGTTCCTCATGTCAGAGGCGGCCATTCTTTTGGAGCTAAGTCGGGCTGCCACTGAGTAGTGCTCCCAGTCTTAATGACAAAGGCAGACGCAATCTACTTCCCCCAATCATGATGGTTGTCAATTTCAAGCTTTATAAGCTTGGCACCATTAATGTGATTGAGTGGAGATAAGAAAGAAAGAAGAGGGTCTGGGTGAAGTAGAATGCATCTACCTTTGTCATTAAGACTGGGAGCACTGATTTTTGGAAAATTATTCCAGAATAAGCCAAAACCCTTTTCTGATTAAATCATGAAAAGCTAACCATGTAAGTGTTTTGAGGTAGTTAGCCTGACAGATGGCACAAGCCATCAACAACTTTTAGTTGCATAATCAGGAGATATCTTTTTCAATTTATTTTAATGTGTTGAGAGAGAGGTGAAAATGTGAATTCAATAAGGCTGTTATTCTATGCTGTCAACCAAGTGTAAATTCTATCTCATGAACATCAAGGCTGGTTAAACCGTTTGGTTTTCGACCGCTACGACCCGGGTTCGATTCCCGCATTGGACACTTTTTTCTGTTTAAAAAAAAAAATGCTCCAATGGCCCCCGATTCTTGCAAAAGTCCAACCCCACCAGCGAGTGCAAGTAACCTAACGGGACTCTGGCACATTTGTAAGTGCAAAGTCAAACTGTTTTCACATGTGTAGACATGTACAGTAAAAGCAGTCGCTAACTACCCACCATGATTATCATGGCCTGTACCACGTGTACTAGGGATAAAAAAAAAATTATAGAATGTCATATAACTTTTTATTTATTTATATATATATATAAAAATTATATATATTTTAAAAATCTCAATGTATATTATATTTTATCCTATGCAATATAATAACAGGGGATTGGTGTAGGGAAATAGTCTGTAAGGGAGGGGGGGAATAAAAAATATATTTACATCATTTTATTAAGTGTGAAAGTATGAACTATTTTACACTATTTACATATGTGACTTCCTCCTCATTTACATATTATGTTTTTAATAATGTTTGAGGGGAGGGGGGGGGGGAGATATAAAACAAATCTCTTAGAAGAAGCTGGGAAGAGAAATTTGCACCAAAGAAAGAAATGGGGAGTAGAAAAGATAGAAAGCTGGGGACAACCAATCACACTTCAGGGAAATGTGTCAAAGTTGATTACAAAAAAAAAATTTTTTTTTTGTTCTTATGTATTTAGAAAAGAAATAGCTTACTCATCATCATAGATTGGTTCGAATTCTTGGTCGGCAAGGGCAGCTACTGGTTTCTCTCCGTCTTCTGTGGGTAGTGCTGCTGTGTTGGGTGCAGCTGCTTCTGGTTGTTGTGCGGGATCTTGATGGTCTTCTTCCTTCATGGTCACATCTTGCGTAGTAGTGGCTGATGGTTGTTCTTGCGGTGCAGGTTTGGAGATTTCTGTGGAGACTGTGGTGTTTCCTGCTCTGCGGTGTTCTGTGTGAACGACTCCTCCTCCATTTTCATTGTGTTCTCTTCTTCCATCTCCTCCTCTGCTGTCGCTGCTGTGTGGTCATCCCGTGTGTAGCACTGGTCAATCTCCTTCAGCTGGGCCTCCAGCTCGCTGCGTTTCTGGTTGATCTCCTCTGGAACATCACATTCATCAAATTGTCAGTATTGGAGGCAATACTTTATCCCTCTCAACAAATTCACTCTCACAAACTCTGCAGCGCTGGCAAAGGCGCCATATTCATTGTACATAGTGTATATAATCCATATTATCTTTTTTTTTTTAAATAGTGAAGACTGTGCACTTTGCATGTATTGACAAGATGTCAATAAAATTATTTTAATTGTCAACCAATTCACTGCAGTCACCTAACTTAGTGGGACTTACATTGATACATTGGACCTCATTGATGGCACAAGTCTCAGTTCTCTGCAATATTGGTACTCAGTAAAATTATATAAATGTGACCATTGACCAACTACAGTAGATCCTGATAAAGCACAATTTGGTTTTAAAGATTAGAACTACAAGGTAAAAAGACCAAATAAATAAATAGGGTGTGATGTTTTGGTCACGTGACCATAACTTCACATACTATTCATTTATTTGGTCTTTTTACCATCTAGTACAGTAGGACTTTTTTAATTCAACACTTTAGCAGTTTTTTCACATTTCCAATAAGGTTATTTTCTTTATAAACACAAGGTAATAAGACCAAATGATTGGCCTTATAATCTAATTAAATAATATAATTGGTGTTTATAATCTACTAGACGGGTGACCTGGGCTTCGCCCCGGGATTGACCCGTGTGCATATCTACCCGAGTGATATATATTTAGATAAGATTTTTTTTTATAATTGTTTGTTATTAGCATTATCTATTTGTTTGCATCAGCATAATTTAATCTAATCTTTGATAGAGGGCGCTTTTCGTGAGCTAAGTAGAATAATTTGAATATATAGTTTTAATAATTGATTTATATATTTTTTAAAATAGCCTATCGTCTTCCCTGTATTTTTTTACCTATGTATGGAAATTTTGGTTTGAATTAGTGAACTACTGCGAATTTGTATACCGGACATACAAACAAACATTGATTTTTATATATAATCTATAATCCAAATTGTGCCTTATCGTTATTTTCTTTAATTTAACCACATAAATTCCACAACAACTTTAATTCAGCCGAAAATCCCTATCCCTTAGAGTGTTGAATTAAAGAAGTTGGAAGAGGACTGTATGTGACCATCAACACAACCATACCAGCTGATTTGTTTCAGAAAGAGGCCAAGATGTGGTGTATATATAGATTTAGGGTAGAACCAACCATTAACAAATACACACTTCTTGCAAAAGTCCAACCCCACCAGCGAGTGCAAGTAACCAAACGGGACTCTGGCACATTTGTAAGTGCAAAGTCGAACTGCTTTTCACATGTGTAGACATGTGCACTTACAGCAAAAGCAGTCGCCTACTTCTACCCACCATGATTATCATGGCCTGTATCACATGTACTAGGAATAAGCAAAAAAATAATTACACACACTCATATTTTTTGCCATTCCCCGTGTGATATTAAGATAAAATGACACCTTACCTTCAATCTTGTGCTGGGACTCCTTGAGCAACTTCTCTGTCTTGGAGTTGAGGCGGGCTGGAAGATAGAAGAGCTTGGGCTGGGTGGAGGTCTGGATGTACTTCTGCATCTTCCTCCTGGAGGCTTCCCAGCAGTCAAACTGGCACACCACACTTCGCTATAACAACTTCATTATACAATATATCTCTCGATACAAAAGTAGAGGCCGCCTCTTACTTCAAAATAGAAAAACCAAGCACCATCTATTGACCATCTTCTGCAAACTAGCTTACTTTTTAATAGATCAATATCCTCCCAGTAAAATCTTCATCAACAAAAATCTATTGTTGTTGTGTCCAATGAAGAGACTCAGATGTCTCCATGCATCTCTAACACAGCATTCGCAATGTCCACTATCTTGGGTGTGTAAAGCTGCTGCTCTGGGTCCATATCAATTTTCTGCAAGACTGCGGCCATTGCTGGGCATGAGAATATGTGGGTAGGTGTTGGAAAATGGGTGCAGTTGCCATGTTAGTCACCTTGGAAACGAACAAGAATTTGGTCAAATATTCCAAGGGTCCAGGGGGGACCGCAGGGAGGATAAAATCTATTAAACTTATCTTGAGCGCACATATTCTCTTGGAACCATATGGAAAGTCCCAAGATGGGACTTGCTATATATACAGTCTAACTTCTTTAAACCAACACCCAAAAAGTAGAATTAGAGTTTTGTGTTGAATAAAAAAGATTATATTTACAGCATGTTGTTGTTGTTGTTTTTCATCCCCTTGCGTAAAGATTACACAAATTCCTTGAGTGATCTCATGGAATGGGGTGTAGCTTCATTGATCATGGTGCTATGATCCAGACACACTTTGGTGAAAGTCTAACTTTGTCTGTTGTTTGAGACCATTCCTAACATGGATTTTTACAGAATACATAATCTCTTTAACACAAATTCTAATCCCTTTTGGGGTATTGATTAAAGAAGTCGAACTGTATATATAGTAAGCCCTATCTTTCCATATGGTTCCAAGTAAAAATGGAGAATCGTAAAATAGATTTAAAAAGATTATTTTAAGAGGATTATTTTAGAGACAGGAAGGTGGGTCCTAGGACTCGCACTAGAAGAGACGTACCATCTTGGCCAGCTCCAACTTCTGCTCCAGGCACCTGATCTTGGCCCTCTTCTCTCTCCTGGACACAAACAGCTCCTGCCTCTCCTTCTTGATCTCCTGGCGCTCCTTCTCCGCAGCCTCCTCTACTTTCTTCTCTATCTCCTCTCTCTTGGACAGCTGAGACATCACAACAATCCTTTGTAGAACATAAACTCTTCTTATTATACCTATTCTAGAAAAATCAATCCTACCAATCAGCTACCAATACTTCTCTGTTATTCTGTTGTTGTTTCTTATCCCCTTGTGTAAAGATTACACGAATTCCATGAGTTCATGATCTCATGGAATGGTGTATCTGTATCTCTGTTATTCTTCTATCGTACGTAGGTGGTTGGATTTTCTTGATTTACCAACAAATTGGGTTGGCCAAATATCATGGAACAACATTTAGTTGATTATTGTTCCACTAGATGGCACTCTGACATCCAAAATGCTCATGTGAATGGTCAGGATAGGCCTTTATTATTATTATTTTTAATATTTATATATGTGAAAAAACAATAGAACAAAATAAAAAGGTCAGGTATTGTAATTAAAAATAAAAAAGTCATATCCTGACCAGCAGCACATGTGCTTTTCAGAAGACAGTTGATTTCTGTTCCACTAGATAGCGCTCTGCCTTCTGAAAAGCACATTTGCTCCTGGTCGGGAGATATGCCTTTTTTATTTTTATATGTGTGTGTTTATCTAAATCATCTGTATTCATTGTCTTGTAAATATATTTTAGTACTTTCATATATAAATCTTTGTTGGCAAAAAAAAAGGGGAGATAAAATAAGTCTCTAATCTCTTGGAACTTTGATATGTTGTTGTTGTTGTTTCTTATCCCCTTGTGTAAAGATTACACGAATTCCATGAGTTCATGCTCCTCGAGCTGTTTTATGATGAGCAGCGGCCTCTCCCAAAGGTCCTGTTTAGTGCATCTAATGCAAGCCAAAATGTGTTCTGGAGCTGCAGGTGCCAAGCTACATTTTGGGCAAGTGGGGTAGATTTTGTTATTATTTTCTATCTTCAATGGTTTGAGATGGCCTGTTCTAAATCTTGTTAGTGTTGTTTGATGCTGTCTATTTCTGATGTTCAGAGCTGATCCTGGGTTCACTCCACTGTACCAACTGTGCTTAGGTGGATCCTCCAGTTCTTGTTTATTTTTGTTTTGGCTACTGTCTCTATTTCTTTAAAAGTAAGTTTATTTTTCTGTGGCAAGGGTTCTTTTGTGCCTTTTTTCGCTAGCACATCAGCAGCTTCATTGCCTTCAATTCCAACATGTGAGGGTATCCATTGAAGGTGAATTTTTGAGGTTTTGAGAGTTTTTGGAGATAGCCAATTATGTTCCTGCTTACTTTGTCTCTGAGTTCCCCTGTGTGACTCAAGTGTTGTATGGCACTTCTACTATCAGTAAGAATCCAGATATCTTGATAATTAGTATTTCTGATGGATTTTAAGGCTTCATAGATGGCTATAAGTTCTGATCTGAAGACTGAGCAAAAATCTGGGTTTCTTCTGTTCATTTTCTCAATGCCATTTGTGGTTTTGATGAGACAGCCACTGCCAGTGTGTCCTAGCTCGTCTCTGCTACCATCGGTATAAATAGTTATTGCATTTTTAGGAATGTTATTAATTATTTCTAATGATAATTGTTTTAAGTATTCTGGATTTTGGCATTGTTTGTTGGTGGGTTCATTTAAAGAGGCATTAAAATAACATTTTGTAGTGGTTCGCATGGAGAAATTTTTTCTGCTAAATAATTTTTTTTCTACTTTATATTTTAAAAATCCATTTCTTTTGGCCAGGTGGAGAGGGCCTTCTTTTTTGAGTCTTAGATTGGATTCCCAATTAAGTATGTAATTGGAAGTTCTGTGTTTGTTTCCATAACTCTTGATTTTGTTTATATATTTTGGCAGATTGTAGCTTCTTCTATCCTCTAAGGGCATAATGTCTGCCTCGTAAAGTACAATATCGTTAGGGCAGGTATTTCGAAGACCTGTAATAATTCTAGCTGCACTTAGTTGTATCCTTTCCAGTGATTTTAGATTTGTTTCAGATGCTGTACCATAGATTTGATATCCATATTCCAGGATAGGTCTAATAAGAGATGTGTAAGTTAATTTTAGTGTGGTGCATCGGCTCCCC
>CP092878.1:18980925-19006827 GCA_030710605.1 Cordylochernes scorpioides
AATAAAAATCATTGTTATTTTCATTTATTCCTAGTGCAGAAATTTTAAAAGCCAGTATATAGTACTTCACTCTTTTTGTTTCATAAAGAATACTTTAAACATCCTTGGTGTCTATGATCCTGAAACCCTAGCTATCTATATCTTTCTTTTAAGATGTACAGCTTGTACCACACTGATGTAGTAGATCAACAGCTTTGAATATATACTTTGGTTGTGAGTAAAATAAATTATTTTGTATAATTAGTTAAAAAGATGCTGGTGGCTTAAATAAATTTGAAAGAGAGTGAAAGGAAATTTTCTGAAAGGAGAAATATTAATAAAAGGGGCTCATTTCTGTGGGAGAATGTTGTGGATGGGAAGATACCACAAGAACACTCAGATAACTAAAGTCCAAATTTGATAGGCAACTAGACCTCTGTAATTTGGCAAATCCACACTAACCAATTGCCCAGAACTCATATATAGATATCTACAAAGAGATAAGACATTCTGCAGAAATTCATCTTAAGACAAGGAAGTACATAAGGGACTACATTGATCCTCGCATGAAGACCATTGACACCTGTGAAAAGCTAGAGTGAGTGTCCAGAAATCTATATATAGTATATAATTTGGTATACATTTTATATTAGATGGTTTTCTACCAAAGGTTTATGAGGTGATCATGGCAGCATGTAACAGCATGGAAGTTTATCTTCTCATTATAGAGGGACATCAAAATATTGTAAATATATTTTTAAAATAGAAGAACTGGATCTATAAAGAAAAAATATATATATATATTTAGGGGAATTTTAGTTCTATAGTTTGAAAATAATTGTCTTTCTTTCACACAGATCCTTTTTCACATAATTATATTCAATGGTTCATTTTTAACTCAACTATTTACCACTATTTACCACTCCCTCTTTACCACTCCTTTTCTGCAGGTAGTTGGTAATCTATGGATATGCTGCAGGAACCTGGGTCACCTTTATGTTACTACTATACTTTTCTGTATCTCTAAAAAGCATTTTAAAGCAGTTCATTAAACTATCAAATAATTCTGGGAGGGTTCACTACTGATGAGGCTTGGGGCAGGCCCTTCCAATATTTTTCTTTACAATAAGGACAGAAGGAAGTTTGCTTTTATTTAAATATATATATTGTTGTTTCTTATCCCCTTGTGTAAAGATTACACAAATCCCATGAGTTCATGATCTCATGGAATGGGGTATAGGGGTGCAGCTTTCGTTGATCATGGCACCATGATCCAGGCACACTTTGGTGAAAGTCTGACTTTGCCTGTAGTTTGAGGCTGTTCCTAACATGGAAGCCTTTGCTGCACTCTAACATGAGTACGGACACAGCTCCTTCGTATTCCTGGAGTGGGACCCTTGTTGAGGACCATCAACCGGGTCAGTTGAACTTAGGATTTTTAAAGGATTTTAATATATATATTAAAAGCAAAGAAGGCATATCCTGACCATAGCTTTTCTTGATTTATCAAGAAAAATGGGTTAGCCAAATATCAGGGAACGTTTAGTTGATTTCTGTACCATTAGTTGGTGCCATGCCATCTAAAAAGTTTAGGTGAACATGGTCAGGATACGCCTTCTTTGAGTTTAATATCAACACCTGACCTTTTTTATTGGTATTTTTCCAGAAAAATATGTTTTATTTCTTATATTCACATATTTCTCATATAACTTTGTCTTCTTCTTTCTTATCTCGACAACCATCATGACTGGGTGAAGTAGAATGCATCTGCCTTTGTCATTAAGACTAGCAGGCCACTGACATAGCTTCAAAATATAAAACATTTTGTTCTGAAAATAGAGCAATCCATATTTAAATGATTAGATAGTAAAAAGGCATATATTGGATTTGAATAAAAGATTTATTTGCTGAACGACAACCTTTATCGAGGCATTACATTTTTGTATACACAAACTCATTTAAAAAAAAACATATTTTAAATGATTTCAACTGTGATATTATAATACTATGCTGCGCTGAGTTTGTGTATACAAAAATGTAATGCCTTGATGAAGGTTGGCATTCAGAAAATAAATCTTTTATTCAATATAGGACTTTTTATTATCTATATAAAACTTTGTGATTTAAAATAGATTTCTTCCTGATTTTATTTTTCCATTCACACACACACCTTCTCTGTATATCTCTCAGAAGGTATTGATAGAAGAAGTGCTTAGAAAAAGAAGAAGAGAAATAATGAACAAAGCAAAGAAGAGAAATATTCATCGAAGTAAAACAATAATGACAACAACAAGATTTAATTCTCATGGAATGGGGTGTAGGGATGCAGCTTTCGTTGATCATGGTACCATGATCCAGGCACACTTTGGTGAAAGTCTGACTTTGCCTGTAGTTTGAGGCTGTTCTTAACATGGAAGCAGACGCCTTTGCTGCCGACTCTAACATGAGTACAGACGCAGCTCCTCTGTATCCCTGGAGTGTGACTCATGGAATTTGTGTAATCTTTACACAAGGGGATAAGAAACAACAACAACAAGATTTTTAATTAAAATGTCTATTTTATTAAAGTACAAACAGAGTTTAAATATAAAGCTGGCTGTCTTTCCAGCAACCGTTGGTGGTTGCCAACACATCAGCTGTTGTTTATTGTACAAGAGGAGGAAAACAAATAAGGAGGGAGGAGGAAAAGAAATGCTTGTAAAAAAAACAAAACAAAAATTAATAAATAAAAAAAAAAAAATATTATTCACAAGTTATACTCTATCTCTTAAATGTATATAAATAAGATATAAAACATTTCTTTTTAATCTATCAAATAATTAAAAAAATAATAATTAGGATATATATATATATATATAAGACATAAAAAAAAAGAAAGACATTTGTATTACAATTACACAATATATATAGAGGTTGTCGCGCATGTTTTTTTTTGGGAGGAAAAAGAAAAATTTCTTTTTTTTTTATAATAATAAAAAAAGAAAAGAAAAACTTGCGCGACAACTGAGCAAAACAACCAGCTTCATGTTTAAAGTCCTCACAGCGTTGAATCCCTGTTGAGATACTAGTTATGTACAGAGCAGGGGGGAAGGGAAGGGGAGGGGAGAAGGCAACATTCCTTCAAAATAAATTAAAAATCATCATCATCATCACTGTCATACAAAATAAATTGAGGGGAGGTAGGTATAAGGAGGGGGGGGGGGAAAGTCATGAATTCACAGTGGCAAAAGACAGCTTCGTAACAAAACAAAAATAATAATAATTAAGGAAAAAAAAAAAAAAAATTCACATTATGGAAACAAAAAAAAAAAACCTAAAGAAAGAAAAGAGAAAAAAAAAAAAAAATTAAATAACATTTTCTTTTTTTTTTATTTATATATATAATGTATATATATATATATATAGATTGAAAAAAAAAAATTCAATACAATGTAAAAAAAAAAAAAAATCTAAATGATGATAAAGAAAGAGGAACATTTGTCAAGATATATATATATATATATATAGAAAGAAAGGAAAAAATCTATTTACAAAATAAGAATAAAAAGAAAGGTAGAGAATCAAGTGGAGAGAGGGAGTAGTGATTCCTTTTATTGAAAAGATAACTTGATGAACTGAGGGGATGATGATGAGCTGCATTCACACCTATGTACAACAGCTGGGTTGGTTGGTTCTATGTACAGGAAGTAATTCTTCTATATATAAATGTATATTATATATAGAGATATAATATAGATTTATAATATAATAATAATAATAATATATATAATCTCTGGGGGTAGGGGGGGGGGGGTGGTGGGGAATGTCACAGCATTTCTTCAAAGTGGGCCATGATATCGCTCTGCCGGTTCATATCAATCTGACCAGCTTCCCTGCGCCGCCTCTCTTGTTCTCTCATCCGTAGTTTCTCACGGTCTGGCGTGCCCATCTGTTGCTGTTGCTGCCGCGCTATTTCTTCCATGTGTTGTTTACGCGCCCTCTCCATCATAGCCTCTTCTTCTTCTTTCTCCCTGTTGCGACGCATGTCACGGCCGCAATCTCTGTGACACATCAAATTTTTGTTATCAGTGTGTCCTGGACCAATATGGAATTTAAACTAAAAAAAATTGTAAACACAAGGTAATAAGACCAAATACAAATAAATAAATAGTGTGTGACGTTTTGGTAACAGCGTTGTTACCATCTTCAGACAAAAGTACTGAATCTGTATTGTTTAGTATCTTTTGTCTGAAGATGGCAAAAACGCTGTTACTGAAACGTCACATACTATTTATTTATTTACTAGACGGGTGACCCGGGCTTCGCCCCGGGATTGACCCGTGTGCATATCTACCCGAGTGATATATATTTAGATAAGATTTTTTTAAATAATTGTTTGTTATTAGCATTATCTATTTGTTTGCATCAGCATAATTTAATCTAATCTTTGATAGAGGGCGCTGTTCGTGAGCTAAGTAGAATAATTTGAATATATAGTTTTAATAATTGATTTATATATTTTTTAATATAGCCTATCCATTCCCCGTATTTTTTTACCTACGTATGGAAATTTTGGTTTGAATTAGTGAACTACTGCGAATTTGTATACCGGACATACAAACAAACAAACATTCATTTTTATATATATAGATTTGGATTTGGTCTTATTACCTTGTGTTTATAATCTATAATCCAAATTGTGCCTTATCTAAAAAAAAAATGTATAAATTAACTTGGGAAGATGTGGATTAGGACATAATAAAAGCCTTTAGAATTATGATGTTATACCCAAGTTATTATATATAAAGAAAGCTGTGTTTTAACACTGTAAAAGTAAAAATTGATGTTTCAAAAGCTGGTAGTTACCTCTGTTTCTCCTTGTCTAGTTGCTGCTTGTTCTTCAGGATCTGCTGCTCGATCAGCATCCGTTGCTGCAACACCGCCTGGTCACAGACACCGTATTGTCTTGGGCAATACTGAGAGAGAGAGACACAATTATTGTCATCACATTGTCACATATTGTCATCACATTGTCACATATTGTCATCACATTGTCACATATTGTCATCACATTGTCACATATTGTCATCACATTGTCACATATTGTCATCACATTGTCACATATTGTCATCACATTGTCACATATTGTCATCACATTGTCACATATTGTCATCACATTGTCACATATTGTCATCACATTGTCACATATTGTCATCACATTGTCACATATCAACATGTTTATTAGATAACAGGAAGGGTTCAAGGAAGGATGAGCTGTGAGTGCTGGTTACCAACAGATCAAATTGGGAGAATATTTGTCCCTATGGTTACCAAAATGTCAACAACTAACAAACAACAAGCATGAACATCACATTTCAGTCTTGGAGTAAGACAAGTTTCCATTAGATGACTTATATGATTTGGACAATACCAATTTAGACAATTCTAATACAATACAGTGCCACATATACAATATGGATCTCAAACACAAGGTAATAAAAGACCAAATCCAAATAAATAAATAAGTGTGTGAAGTTTCGGTAACAGTGTTGTTACCATCTTCAGACAAAAGTACTGAATGAGAAATTTTAGCACAGCATGTTTTAAATAGTTACTGTTATCAAGTGGTACATCAACATGCTGTGGTAAAATTTCTCATTCAGTACTTTTGTCTGAAGATGGTAACAACGCTGTTACTGAAATATTACTGAAATACATTTGATGATTTTGCACGTAATCTTTTCACAGGGGCCATGCTAATCTTATCTGTCTCGTTCCTATTTTAGTGAATCTACCACAGCGTGTACAAGGGCCCCTGGAATCAGAATCTCGATAAGGAAGGCAATAATCTACTCTTGTTTTGATATCAGTTTTCCTTCTACTGGACAAACTGCTCTGACTAAGAGAAGCTCCATTTTTTTTTTAAATCTAGGCTTTCTATCATAATACATAGCCTCAAACTACCGAACTAAAATATATGTAAATAAAATATAATTGCATGTTTGTTTTATTCTCCAATCTGGCTGAAATTTTACCTAGATAAAGAGTCATTATCCTAGGTTTGATCCAAGCCTATGTAAATTAGCAAAAAAATAAAAGTACCAATTACATTTTAGATCAATAATGATATCTATTCATGAATTTCAGCCACACCATTACTACTACCAATAAATTATCATTGAGGAAAACAATCAAGGTCAGTCATAGTAGGGCAATAACATGATTTTAAAGGAAGTTGATCTTTTAAAAAGTAGCCTTTAACCTAGTGTGGAAGAAAAGATATAGGGTCATTGGCAAGAGATTTTTTATTACCAATTATTTTATCCTATATATATATATATAAAATATGTAACGTTGGTGGAATGAAATTGAACAGCGTTTATTAACACCAATGTCAAATGATTGTATACACTTGTAATAAAATCTCTTTCTATACAGTAAAACCCCCCAATAGAGTGAACCCCACAATGGGACCAAAACTAAATCTAAGGTTTAGATTTTTTTTTTTTTTAAACCAGTCCTAGGCAAAGCTTTTGTTTTAAACCTGTCATGCAACTCATTGCTTCAAAATCACCGAAGTTCATGGCATAAAAAAATAACCTTTTGTTGCATCATGGGCCTATTCATTTGGACATATTTTAGCCTAGGTTACACTAGCTAGATATAGAACACTCCTGAAAATGGATGATAACATATACAATCGTGGAAAAAAAAATTGGGGATTGATCCATCATTGTAGCAATTATGTATAGCTTTATATTTTGATCTCCTATAGTAGAAATATTACATTTTCTTATTTTTAACCTGTTCCAAAATTTTTCCTATGTTGTTTCACTTGGAATGCTTTATAATGGCTTTTTTTCCATGGTAGTTTGTTAAGAGCACCTCTTAACTTCGCTTTTTTTTTTATTTTAGAAGCCATTTCCCTTTTTTCTATTTAAAATTTGATGAAATATTTTATTAATTAATAAGTATAAAATGTATTGGCAAAAATAGAACATTGATGTAAACAAACAATGATGCCAAATTTCTTGTTTTCAAATCATGACCTGTGAGCTGTAACAATAAAATTTTTGATGTTTTAAAAATCAAAAAGGTTAAAATTTAAAGTTTGTTATAGGGGTTATTCGTTATATATACAGTTAAACCTGTCTATAGCGCCCCCTTCTTGGGACTCACTAAAATAGGGTGCTATAGACAGGTCACTTTTAATGTAAATCTCGCATCGTACTATGTATTTAAAATCGAGCGCTATAGACAGGTTTAACTGTATATATATATTTATTTTAAATCTTAAAGTTTGTGATAATAAGGCTATTTTCAATGGAATGGAATTGGGGATTACTTTATGTTTATAAGGGAGGTTTCGTTATATCCCGGGTTTGTTTTAGCAGTGTTTTACTGTATTTAGAATTACATAGAGATTCAATGGAGCAGTCCAGAGTTTTATAATTATCCCTAGTACACGTGGTACAAGCCATGATAATCATGGTGGGTAGCTAGCGACTGCTTTTACTGTAAGTACACCACATGTCTATACATGTGAAAAGCAGTTTGACTTTGCTTAGATGCACTAAACAGGACCTTTGGGAGAGGCCGCTGCTCATCATAAAACAGCTCGAGGAGCATGAACTCATGGAATTCGTGTAATCTTTACACAAGGGGATAAGAAACAACAACAACAGTTTGACTTTGCACTTACAAATGTGCCAGAGCCCCGTTTGGTTACTTGCACTCGCTGGTGGGGTTGAACTTTTGCAAGAATCAGGGGCCATTGGAGCATTTTTGCAGTCCAGAGTAAAAAAAACTATAGTGTAAAACTTTACTAAAAAGAAAAGGGAGATATAGTAAAGCTCCCTTATAACAAACAACCAAAAATTTCTAAAATTTTATGGCATAAGATTCACATCAATTTGTCACACATGTGAATGGAGTTTCCCACTACTTACCCGATCTTGCTTCTCCTTGGCCACCTTCTTGAACTGGTGGAAGCTGTCCATGGCGGCGGCTGTTTTGTTGGCTGAGGTACTGGGACTGACAGAGTGGGCCAGGTTGGACCAGGACATGAAGTTCTTGATCTTAGACTCTGCTTGTTGTTGCTGCTGCTGCTGCTGTTGTTGTTGTTGTTGCTGGTGCATGGACTGCTGCTGCTGTTGTTGCTGCTACATCACCACACTGAGGTTGGCTGGGGACATCTTAGTAGGAGGTTTGAAAAGGCATTATGGCTTGCATTAGATGTACTAAACAGGACCTTTGGGAGTGGCCGCTGCTTATCATAAAACAGCTCGAGGAGCATGAACTCATGGAATTCGTGTAATCTTTACACAAGGGGATAAGAAACAACAACAACAGGTTTGAAAAAGACAAAATTAGAGACTTTTTCAAGAGTTGAACTCCAGCAAAAGTGGTTATGTATTTTTTTATGCAAACATTTTTTCCAATTGTACACCTTTTAGGATGTATATCAGGATTCAGACAATAACTCTGAAAGATATTTGATACAGTGACCTTTATATAAGACACTTGAGATAACCAAGTATGAAAAAATGTGCCTCTGTCTCCTTCAAAAAAATAGATGACCAGCGACATCAAAGACTTTCTACTTCCTTAAATACTGTTCATGAGTGTACAGAGAGGATAGTTTTACATTTATGGTCAGGAGAGGGAAGTTAGTTAGCTTGAAAACTAATCTGTCTGTTATTTAATAAGCCAATATCATTGGAATTGTTTTATTCATAAATTCCTTTGGGCAATTATATAATGTAGGCAACCAGGGATCTTCTAGGTCCACTCACCTTCTTGCTAGCCATGGAGGTAGGAGGGGGAGGGGGGCCCTGCTGGGGCTTGATGACGGGGGCCTTCTCCCCATTGGTGGTGGCTGCCGCTGAGAGGCCTACGATGTCTGGGATACGAAGGTCTTCTGAGACAACAGACTTAGGAGGGGGCGGAGCTGAGGTGATGGGAGGTGGGGTCGCTGGGTTGCTGTGGGGCTTGATGTCCAGAACAGGGGTGAGTTTGGGGGGCGGGGGATAGGAAACTGTGGACAGGGGGGAGTCTGGGGAGGAGAGGGACTGGTGGGTTGGCACGGAGGTGGACAGGGGGCTGTTGGTCAGATCTGGCCCTGCACCAGCCAAACAACTTTTCTGAGAGTTGGTACAAAGCCACAAGTTGTAGGGTTATAACCTGCTGTATGTATAATCAAACCTACGTGGTCCTAGTTATCATTCTCATATCACTAAAAACTTGTGTTAATACTTGTTGTTATCCAGTCATTTTGTCTCTATCCCTTGAGTTGCAGTTACAATGGTTTATATACAAAGCTTGTATATTCTGTTCTTACCGAAACTACACACACAATTGAATTTAATTGATCTTATTACCTTGTGTTTCTAATCTATAACCTAAATTTTACCAATAGCAGTAAAGTGTTTGAAATTTTTAATAAAAAAAAAAAAAGCTATATCCCCACCCACATACTATAATGTGATGTAGCATCAGCATTTCCTTTTATTTTCATGATAATAAGAATCTGTTTTTAGTATTTTACAATATTGACTTAATTCAATATACCAGGCATTCTGCACTCAAGAAACCTGGGTTATAAATTTCAATTCAATGTAGATAATTATACTTCTTAAGTCTCTGGATCAAGTTTTAATTTTTAAAAATACAGTAGAACTTGGATAATTCGAACTTCTTTAATTCGAAAACCTCTTTAATTCGAATATTTATCTTGGTCCCTAGAATTTCCTATAAATAGAATTTCCGTTTTTAATTCGAATTTTTTTATGGTCCCTTGGGGTTCGAATTATCCAAGTTCTACTATTTTCAAATATAAATCACTTTAGGTGGTCAATTGCTTCTTTATATTATATAACAAACAATCAGGCCATACCATAATCCATTACATCACAGCACCTCTTCAATGCTTTTTCTTTGTTTTGGCTGATACTACTTTGAGATGCGGGTAGTCATTTGTACAGGGTTTACACCAAATAAGTATCACACTACTCATCCAGACAAGGAAGATGAGCAACCTACCAGGTGGTGCCCTCTGGATGGGAAGTGCAGGGCTGGGAGGAGGTTTCTTGGGCGGAGCAGCAGTGGCCAGGGGGGTGGGGCGCGATGGCTGCTGCGGAAGACTGTGAATGGCTGGGGCTGGAGGCTTGCCAGCTGGGGAGAAGAGTGAGTCCACAAAGGCGGGGGCATAGCTGGCGGGGGGCATGGGGACAACAGGCTGTGGCGGCGGTGGAGGCAGCACTGCTTGCTGTGGGGGTGATGGCTTCTGCTCTGGTGCAGGGGGCCTGAAGTTGGCGGCAGCCATCTGGGGTCCAGGTGGGGGACCCGGCACCAGGAGGGGAAGCTCTGGGGGTGGGTACAGCTCCTCCTTCATCTTCTTCTTGGCATGAGAACCTGGAGGACAACATTGGATTATAAAGACATGTAGTCATCCAGTTAGAGGGTGAATACAGTTGATTATAGATGACTCCCGCCTGTGGCTGACCTGGCAGCAGCAAGTCTTGAATTGCCCACAGAGAAGCCCAACACACAGTGGTCATACACAAGTGATTTACTCTCCATATCTGCATAGGATCCATTGTCAAAATTTGAGCATTCCATTCCAGTACCACAGTAGAACCTCTCTGTAACGGACACCTGGTTGCAGAGCTCGAGGGTCCATTAGAGAGAACTTTACCACTACAAAATAATACCTCAAATATAGTAAAACCTAGCTATAACACCATTCAATGGGACTGAACTACTGCAGATCCCATCCTTCAGCCAATTCACAAGAAGGAGACACAACCCATTTGACCAGAAAGTAATGGATTTGGTAAAAATATTTGAAGGATAATGACAACCCATATCTATCAGCCCACTATAATGTGGTAAAGGGGGAATTGTCCTGATGTGAGTGAATACTAGCATTAATAATGTGTCTAGTGAAGTATATACAATCTGAAATTTAGATATATAATAAAGACCAAATCACAGATCTTGAACTACAGCCCTTTAATTAAAGATTCTTGTTTATTTTTATTATCATTATAATATTCATCAGTTGAAGTGTTAGATTCTATTAGAAATATATCAATCAAATACCATAAAATTGATAAGGCACAATTTGGATTATAAACACAAGGTAATAAGACCAAATCCAAATAAATAAATAGTGTGTGAGGTTTCGGTAACAGCGTTGTTACCGAAACGTCACACACTATTTATTTATTTGGATTTGGTCTTATTACCTTGTGTTTAAAATACCATAAAAATTAAAAGACCCATGTTGTGAGGACCTGCTCTAAGCTAAACTAGAGAAGGATAGAAGTATCTCAAGGACTGTTCAGATGAAGAATCATTGGGGGATACTCCAATAATTCCCCTTCACCAAAAATATCTTGGGTTTACACACCTAAGATAGTGGACATTGCTGCTGCTGTGATAGAGATGTATGGAGACATCTGAAGCTCTTCATTGGACACGACAACAACAAAAAATATTGAAAAAAAAGTTACATCATCATTTCTATGACTGGTGTGCCTACTCATCAGGCTGCTCCAAGTAGATGTTAGCCATGTCCTGACAGTAAGACCATGGTCACTATCAGTGAGGATTTCCGTGGGAAAATAATGTGTTTTTTCCTTACCTTCAGCATCCATTTAACATTGACCTAACTATGATAAGGCACAATTTGGATTATAGATTATAAACACAAGGTAATAAGACCTAATCCAAATAAATAAATAGTGTGTGATGTTTCAGTAACAAACCTGTTATCGAAACATCACATACTATTTATTTGGATTTTAGTCTTATTACCTTGTGTTTATTGACCTAACTACTGGGTTCATCCAGTTCCCAACAACAAGAGCAAGTGAATGCCCTCTTCAATGATATTGCAGCTAAGTATTTCTTGTTTTAATATCATATTATTCATTTTGATGTTTGTATATGATAAGGCACAAATTGTATATATTTATTACTCTGCATAAACTTCCCTCATTGCTTCTCTTGTATTTCATCCTGAGAGAGAGAGAGAAGTTTGTCTTTTCTAATTTTCTCTCTACGTGTGATAATATATATTTAACCCAACTTGAACCAAATTATTATTATGTTTAGATTTAAGTGTGTGATTATTATTATTTTTGTGAACCACTATATTTAAAACTCACCGTTGGAAAAAAATTGGAAGAGAAGGAAGAAAAAAGGTAAAGCTTTTATAAGGATGAAGATCCATTATTGTTTAAAGGGAAGCCAAATATCTGACCATAACTGTGAGCTACAGAATAAAGTTATAATATATATATAACTAGAGGGGAACCTCTCCCTTTAATTATACATCAGAACAGTCATCTCTCCAATCAGGTTACTGGGGGTCCGTCATAGGGAAGATCTACTTGTGAGGACCTTTTTATACCTGAGATATCAATGAAATGTTTACTCACAAGTACTCAATGTATTAACATTATGTTCATCACCCTAGGGGGTCGGTGAAAGACTGGTTAAACCGTTTGGTTTTCGACCACTAGGATCCGGGTTCGATTCCCGCATTGGACACTTTTTTTCTGTTAAAAAAAAAATGCTCCAATGGCCCCCGATTCTCGCAAAAGTCCAACACCACCAGCAAGTGCAAGTAACCAAACGGGGCTCTGGCATATTTGTAAGTGCAAAGTCGAACTGCTTTTCACATGTGTAGACATGTGGTGCGCTTACAGTAAAAGCAGTCGCTAACTACCCACATTAAATAAGTAAAAAAAAAAACATTATGTTCATCACCCTAAGTAAAACTATTGGCGAAGAAGAATGAGCCACAATACCACTTTTTGGCAAATTTATACCAAAAAACCAACCTGTATACCATGGTTTCAGGCTTTGATCCATATCAGTACAGGGGTAGCTTTGATTTCATAACATCCTACAAAAGGGGTATATAATCGATCAAATTTGCCAAAAAGGTGTTTAAGCTGCTGAAGTGGGCTGATTTTAGGACTAGAATACAACAAAAGTTGAGGGAGGATGATATTCATGTATCTCTCCCGCAGTATAAGCAACAATAAATTAACTCAGATTAACTGAATGAAATTTTCCTGAATTGTTACCTTCAACATCCACAATAGTGGGAAAAAATAATAGGAATGAAAGTAGAAATCTATCTATACAATGTAAGGCATGATTATAAAAATTTATAATATATGCCTTCAATTTTTTTTTTTTTTCAGAAATTTTAATGTCGTTTTGACCAATGAATTGTGTGTGATGCTTCTTTCTGTAACAATTTGGTCTTGGTAGCTTATGTTTCTATTCATCTATAAAATCTAAATATCACCATATGTGATCTTTATGACACCTTATGATACATTCAACATGAAATTGGAGGCTGAAAATTATTTTTATCAATTTACACATTTTAAAAAGATTTGCTACTCCATGCTTTCCTTTTTATTTTATTCTGAAAAAGGCAAATAAATTTTTGTCTAAATATCTTTTGTGTCAATAATTATGAATCGAGGCAGGCACATCTTTTATTAGTTTGACCTTTGATGACCATAGGGACAAAAATTCTCCAATTTGATGTTAGTGACTCACAGCTCATCTAGTGACCTTCTGATAGTTTTCTTGACACCTTCAAGCCAGTAGGTCTTCATTCAATTTTTCACCACAGTAACATTTTTTGGTGAGTAGTCTGACCACAACTCCCTGATTCCTTGGAATATTAGACCAAATTCTGGTCTGTTACCAAGTGACAACAGCCACCATTTTCCAATGGAGATATCTGAGACATTGGACACAACATCTTTCCTAATACATATTATTCATATTGTGACCAAACTGGTAAATCTTTGTTTGCATATTTGGGGTTCAAGAGGGAGTCCATCCAGGATTAATTTCATTTATAAGATTGAAAAATTTGACCTTTTATCTGTACATGGCACTCCGAGTAGCTTTCTTCAAGTCCACATTTCAAAGGTTTCAATTCTTTCTTCTTTTCTGAGAGTCCAGCTCTCACATTCACAAGTGATCGCAGGAGATATCAAAGCCTCTACAATTCTCTTTCATAACACTGGCCAGCAACAATATTGTTTTGTTGTTAGAAAAGTAACAGACAACATCAATGTCTACTATTTATGTACTGTCACCATTGGTGGCATCAACTGAAACAATCACCACAAGGGAACTTATACAAACCTGCCTTCTACAATAAATCCAGTTACTCGCTTGGAAGACATTCCAACTTTTCATGGCCTTCCACTGCTCTCTGAAGATGATGCAAGTGTATTATGATACAGAGTATGAAGATTGGTTTTCTGAATTCAGTGCTTGCAGCTCCATTCTTCTTGGTAATTCGAAACTTTTTGGATAACTAGAGAATTATTAAAAGCTAGCAAACAACATACTAACTTTTAAAAAATCTTGATTGCAATATGAGTATAGAAGTGCTTTTTACTTGCCAATTGGATTTCTTTCCTGACAATTTGAGTTATGTGAATAAGGGGCAGTGTGAAAGATTTCACCAGAATATCAAGACTTTGGAAGATGGGACATCTACATGATGGCAGATTACTGCTGGAACGTGCAAATAAGTGGTAGAAAAAGTTTCACTCTAAGGTATCTTATAAACAACTCTGATGGCTCCAGATGACATCAATCTTCCATCAACCCTTCGTGTATAATACCTTTTCATAAATCTAGTATTCCTCATTTTTCCTATAATAAACTTATACAAATAACTATTTTTAAATATTACATAAAATTTTTAATTCCAAAATAATCGTAACCTGTACTTTCAATTTTTGTCATTGTTCAGTGTGGCTATGTGAAATTTTTTAAATATATTAAATTATTGTAAGAAATAACCAGTCACTTTGGAATGTTCATTAATGCTAGGCAAATGGGGCTTCTCTAAAATGAGGACTGATAGAGCAAAACGGACAACATTCTGGATTACGCACATCAAAATCATGAAGATAAAGGTCTAAATTCCCTAGCAACAGAATACACTCACGGATAAAACTTGAGGAAGTGGAAAGTATTTGATGTCACCAGTCTTTGATGTTTTTTTCAGACAGAGGCATTTTTGTTAACACTTGGTTATCTTGTGTCTTCAATGAAGGTTGCTCTAATATCTTTCAGAGTTATTGTCTGAATCCCAATATACATGATTATAGGTACAACTTCCTTAAGTTTTGTCCATGAGTGTATGTTTGCCCAATATATAATTGTCCAATTTTCCCATACACTGCCTATCTTTTTAATTCCTCTAAGCACACAACCACAACCTCCCATAAATCCTGGGGAGGGGGGATCTTAAGAAAATGGAAATTTTCAACATTACAATCTTGATGAATTTCACCACTATTTATATTATCTTTAGTTACCTTTGTTGTCTTGCTTATGCTGTAATTTTAATCCAAAATTTCTATTTATTTTCAACTTTCACAATAGAATCAGGTCTTCCCTGCTTTCTGCGGACAGTGTTGTTGTGTTATCAGCATAACGAAGCTTGTTTATTGACCCTTCAATGTACACACCTATTTGTATTTTATCAAGGTCAACCAATCTCCTAAAATGTTTGGTGTAGAGGTTGAAAAGAGAAACTAAGATCAATCAATCAATCCAATCTATAAGATTGTAAAGCTATGTGTTGAACATATTGATGGCCAGCGGCCGGCCAATGATCATGTGTCCACCCCACATAACGGAGAAAATCACATGATTGTCTTCCTGCTTTGTTCATCATTATGTAAATATTGTTGTGTGTCAACAAGTAGCTGACCAATGGTACATGTGACCGTTAAAAATGATATAATTTTGTTTATTTTAATTAATTATTTAATCGGAGAAATGGCACCACAGAGATGACGGGTATAAATTGTATTTGACCATTGACCACCATTTCGCGGCAATCAATGTGTAAATACAATGTGCCAGTTATTGTTTACCCTTCGTCCTATTTTTTTTTCATTGACCGGTAAACGAAAGATGACCTGTCACAGCTACAACCCCTCCTACGGCCACACCGATGAGAACCGGACCCCAACGACCCTCCGAGATCGGTCCACGAACCCAGCACTGGAACAGGCCCTGGTGACCATAACCCACCAGGACAATGCACTGCAGTCTTTAAATAAAATGAGCAATACATGCCCACCTCAGTTCAATATGTTCTCGCTAGATCTGCTTTTATTTTTCCATTTAATCTTTTATGTTCTTTATATATCCTAATAAAACTAAAGTCTACATATAAATGTTTTTCTGATAATTGCGCTAACACCTACCAAAACCAGAATTCCACCAGTGCAGTTTTATTTTGCTCTGTGATTGTGCTTTATTATCACTGTAATATACTTGATGGAAATTTTGGTAACCATGTAATCAAACATATATATCAATGTACAATATTGTCACAAAATTCACCTCTTTTTATAGTAAATTGAATATTTAATGTATTGTGCTTTGACCTGGTAACATTGTGAAATAAGACGAGGCATGTATTGTGCCTTTTTTTTCCCAGCAAACATCTATTCTACCCCAAATTTTTAATTGTATATTTATTGTATTAATTGTATATTTTCACATATATATTTTTTTCATTTAAATACTAATAGTTATATAATCTTTTTAATATTTTAAAATGGGGGGTCGGTGGAAGGCTGGTTAAACCGTTTGGTTTTCAGCCACTACGACCCGGTTTTGATTCCCGCATTGGACACTTTTTCCTGTTTAAAAAAAAAAATGCTTCAATGGCCTCCGATTCTTGCAAAAGTCCAACCCTACCAGCGAGTGCAAGTAACCAAACGGGGCTCTGGCACATTTGTAAGTGCAAAGTCGAACTGCTTTTCACATGTGTAGACATGTGGTGCGCTTACAGTAAAAGTAGTTGCTAACTACCCACTATGATTATCATGGCCTGTACCACGTGTAATAGGGATAAGCAAAAAAAAAAAAACTATTTTAAAATATATTTCTATTAATTCAAATATCTGTGAGTGTAAACATTTTATTCCTCTCTCTTCACCACTATGATAAATACTTGTAGTTTTAACCAGAACCAAACAACAAATTGAGTTCTAGTTACTTGTGAGTAAACATTTCATTAATATCTCAGGCAAGTCCTCACAAGTATATCTGCCCCATGACGGACCCCCAGTAACCTGATTGGAGAGATGACGGTAGCAGCCAGGATATTTTTCAACAAACTTAATAAATAATAAGACCAAACTTAATTAACAACGTTTGAAATTTGGTAACAATGTTGTTACCAAAACATTACACATTTATTTATTTGGTGTTATCACCTAATTTTTCTAATCTAGCATCCAAATTGTACCTAATTATTTTAAATAAATCTTACCACTCCAAATAAAAAAGATTAAAATATAAGAGACAGTCAAAATATCCATTACCATGATTAAAAAAAAAAAAAAGGAATGACATTATTTAGATGTGTAAAATACTTGTAAATTCATTCCCTGACATCACACCTTATGCAACCTTGCGTCTGATTTTACTCCTACACAGACTCAAGTCACAATGAATGTTAGCTGAAGTGTATTTCATCACACCTCAATTGTTAACCTAATCAAGTACTTTGTCTTTCTTGCGAAAAATTCTCTATCTTCTATCCTTTATTTAAACTGATGGGGATTTACCTTTCCAAAAAAACTAAGAGTTGAGGAAGCAGGCAAGGAAATTAGGCGCACAGCAGATTTGTGATGATTCTTGTTCTGTTGAGCAGTGTGATACTTCACCAAATGGAAGGACATGTACTGTGAGGATCATTCTATTGACCATACTAGAGGGATAAAGCTTGAAGGGACCAAGGAAGAATTGATTCCATATTAGA
This sequence comes from Cordylochernes scorpioides, assembly GCA_030710605.1. Taxonomy (NCBI): domain Eukaryota; kingdom Metazoa; phylum Arthropoda; class Arachnida; order Pseudoscorpiones; family Chernetidae; genus Cordylochernes; species Cordylochernes scorpioides. The sequence continues at coordinate 18,998,729 of CP092878.1, forward strand.
ATGGTCTGGAAGCTATATGTACTCAGATTCTGGCATCTTATATGGCATCTTGTGTATGAGAATATCAGCAGGAAATTTTACGGATTAAGAGACAATGATTTGAACCAAAGATGGCAATGGGGCTTGTAAAGGTAAAACCTTTTATATTGGTGGATTACACAAAATTTTACTAATTTATTTAAATGTTGATTCCAGCAGGGTATATCTAAAAAAAATAATGGTAATTTATAAACACAGATTCTAATTCAGTTCTAACTTTTCACTTTTTCTATTATTATTATTTTTTTAGATATGCCAAATAAAATTTCAACAATGCAACTTCAAATGTGTGATTTTGCTAAAACTAAACAAGTTTGAAGATTATTTTTTTATTTCTTGTGTGTTATTCTGTTTTTTTAGCCTATGAAGAAAGAAAGATGAGCAATAAAATTATACTGCAACAACCCTAGATTGCCATGTAACACTATTACCATATTTAAGTGCTTCAAATCTAGAAATATTGGTTATAAATAAACATTACATGTAAATCCAGTTCAAACAGTTACCCTTATTTTAAGAGATTTTGGGACTTATTGGGAGTACAAATAGGTTTTGAGGGATTTGCAAAAGAAGCCACAACAAATATTATATAAATAGCATCGGACCTTGTAAGGTTTCATGTTAAGGCTTCATCATTTCCCCAAAAAAATCAGGAGTCTTTTCGCTCAAGTGTAAGGAACTTTTTTTTTTTGGTGCTCTAACCATGTCAACCTTTGTGCCAACAAAACACAATTTGCGGGGAGCGCTGCTTTTTTGTTTTATTTTGAAGAAAAGTGCAGCTGATGGACATCGATTGCTGTGTGAGGTATATGGGGAACATGTTCTATCAATAAAAGCATGTGAGTACTGGTTTCGGCGTTTCAAAAGTGGCGATTTTGACACCAGAGACAAAGAATGCTGAGGGAAGCCAAAAAAGTTTGAAGACGCTAAGTTGGAGGCTTTATTGGACGAAGATTCAAGCCAAACTCAAGAGGAGCTCGCTGAAACCTTGGGAGTGACTCAACAAGCGATTTCGAACAGTCTCCAGGTCATGGGTATGGGGCAAAAACAAGGGAAATGGGTTCCATATGAACTCAAGCCAGGAAACATCGAGCGCCGTATTTGCATGTGCGAACTACTGCTCAAAAGACAAAATCGGAAGGGTTTTGCATCGAATCGTGACAGGGGACGAAAAGTGGATTCACTACGACAACCCAAAGCGCAGAAAATTGTGGGGTAAGCCCGGTCAGGCATCAACTTCAACGGCCAAACCGAATATTCATGGCAAGAAGCTAATGCTGTGCATCTGGTGGGATCAGCTCGGAATGATCTACTATGAGCTACTTCAGCCTAACGAAACCATCACTAGAGAGCATTACCAACAACAATTGATGTGATTAAGCCGAGCATTGAAGATCAAACACGCACTATATGCCAAAAGACATGACAAGGTGATCTATCAGCACGACAACGCTCAGCCACATGTTGCAAAAGTTGTCAAGGAGACTTTGGAGGCGCTTCAATGGGATGTCCTACCCCACCCGCCGTATTCACTCAGACTACCACATGTTCCATTCGATGACACATGGTCTGGCAGAGTAGCACTTTACTTCTTACGAAGAGGTGAAAAATTGGGTCGATGTTTGAATCGCCTCAAAAGACAAGGAATTTTTTCGACACGGAATCCGTATGCTGCCTGAAAGATGGGAAAAAGTCGTAGCTAAAGATGGACAATACTTTGAATGAAATATATTGTACTGATTTCTCTGAATAAAGCTTCGAATTTATAAAATAAAATCTCCTCAAAACTTATTTGTATGCCTAATAAAATAAGATATGTCTGTTTATAGATACAAGTATATATATGTGTGAAAAATAGAAAAAGGTCAGGTATTGATGTTAAAAAGACATATCCTGACCAGGCTCACATGAGCATTTTAGCTGGCAGAGCGCCATCTAGTGGAACAAAAATACCCCAAAACAAGTTAAATTGTTTAGTTATATCATCATTATTATATTAGTTATATCACCCTAGAAATGTTGAGACCCTCTCTAGAGCAGTTCCTATAACAATTCAGACAATCCATTTAAGAACAAGGTTGAAACATTGAGCTGACTATCCAGTACAAGTAAAACACTTGAGTGGGCTGGTCACACAAATCAACATTATTCTCCTGGGCAGAGTTATATACTTCTTTAGAGATTTACTGTCATACTTAAGACAAAACTTGCAAGACCTCACACCACTATCACTTGAATTAAGAGTGGGCTGGTCACACAAATCAACATTCCTCTCCTGGGCAGAGTTATATACTTCTTGGAGAACTACTGTGTCATACTTAAGACAAAACTTGCAAGACCTCACATCACTATACAAATGTGAGTTCTCCTATGTTAGTACACTAGATGGTTGGCACATTTCTAAATGACATTCTGGATAACACAAACCTTGTTTTCTCATATTGACTAGGTACAGGGAGAAGTGATATCCCACTCACCCTGGCCTTGTAATAGTATATCACTCTATTCGGTTTATATGTAGGTAGTGTATATATGTGATGTTAGTTATTCCCCTGCTGATTGGTTCTCTAATAACTCACATGACTATCAACAGCCAATTAACATTGAGGCAAAGCAAAAATATTCTGTAGTTCTGTGGTTATATTTAGGTACTAAATAAATGGATGTGAATTTTGTCATTTTCTCTTTTTGTAAGTTGTTTTAAAAACATTTTCCACTTTATAAATAATTTTTAGAAACAAAAAAAAAGTATTTATAGGTTGTATTTATGAATTCTATATTGATGCTAGTTTTAAATCTATATATTATATATAGTTATCACAGCGTCATGTGTTCTTAATTTTGTCGCCGTTTGCTTTTGGTTCAGTGGTAGAATGTTCGCCTGCCACGCGGGCGCCCCGGGTTCGATTCCCGGCCGATGCATTTTTATTTTTTTTTTTACAATTTTTAAAACTCATTTATATATTATACAAGAACGGCGCCAATTTATAATTGTAACGAATAGTATTTGAATAAAAGCATTTAATCGGGTAAACCCCGGGCGTTGCCCGGGTCATTCGGCTAGTTATATATAGGGATCAGAAACTTGAGCTCTGCACACACCCCTAGTACATGTGGTAGAGGCCATGATAATCATGGTGGGTAGTAAGTTAGCTACTGCTCTTACTGTAAAGTGTGTCACATGTATCTACACATGTAAAAAAGCAGTTTTTACACTTATAAGTAGAGACTTTTACACTTATAGGTATGCCAGAGTCCCATTTGGTTACTTGCACTCAGTGGTGGGATTCGACTTTTGCAAGAATCGGGGGCCATTAGAGCATTTTTTATTAAGAAAAAAAAGTACCCCAACGTGGAATTCAATTCTAGGTCATGGCTGTTGAAAATCAATGATTTATACCACGTCTCCACATTCTATAATATTATAGATACATTTTAACAGTATTATTTTTAAAAATGTACACACATTTGATACAAAAAAAAAAAAAACAATGTGTATTTTTATAATTATACCCTGCCAATGTACAATTCATGATTGTACCACAGTACATTGGAGTGTTAATGGACACTTTTTTAAACAAGAGTGAGTAGGTAGTACATGGAATTTTCAGGTTCTTTCCATTTTTCTGAATGCATGTTTTGTGATGGCTAAAAATCTGTGGCAAATATTAATCTGGGCCTTATTACTTCACTGCTACAATTTATCAAAATGTTTAATGTATACATGTATATTACAAACCATTTATTTGCCCCTCTAAATCCTGCAATCCTCTAAAGAGGTAGAATGATATTCACCAAAAACATTTTGATAATGAAGAATCTCAGGCTGAGGTAGCCCTGAGGCTATGATTTTCTTAAACAAGGGCCTTATACAATCCCTTGAAACTGGACCTGAAGGTAGTGGGGCCTCAGTTTAGCCCAACCAGGACAACCTTCACCAACTGTCCCTAAGAAGTGGCCCTTACACCATCCCCTGATGCAACTGTGGGGTCATGTTGTTCATTTAGAGTTTCATCCCTTATCTTTGGTTTTTTTCCCCTTTTTATTCTTCATCTCTCATCTCCACTCAATCATATTAAGGTATCAAGCTTGTAAAGCTTGATACTTTTGATGGTGTCTGCTGAGGAAGAGTATAGCTCATCAATGGATGAGTCAATAATGTGTTTTGGGGTTGCAGGTTGAGAATTGCACTTAGTACAAAGTGGGAAAACCTTGCAACCATTCTGGAAAGTCATTTTTATTGAATTTGTGGAATTGTCTGGCACAGTAGTATGAATATTGTCATTTCAAAGTTTATATGTAGATTTTTAAACCCATGTATCTCCCAAGTCGGAGATCACATGGAGAAAAAGAAATTTATATTTCAAAGGGGGGTCTGGGGATTCCAAATACTGATCCTAAATGTGACAATCTTTCTAAATAAATTATTGCAAATAAGATTTCCTATGTGGTTCCTCTATTGTCTAATAAAGTTTGTTTTGAACTAGAAGACAAATTATGTTTTCTTTTTGATGATACATTTTAAATATCATGTTTTACCTTATGTATCCCCGTGTTTAAAAGATGGTTAAACACAATACAATACAATATAAATAATTTCCCCGACACTGCTGCGATCTTAGACTCTTGTATAAGTATCCATCTTTAAAAAAGTAAAACATTTTTGTTAAAAACTGTACAAATTATGAGGTAACAAGACCAAATTGCACCTCATCATGAAACCATCTGCAGTGGGAAAGTCACACGACTCCTGCTTTGGCCAATTTGGAATGTCCACCTGATATATATTCATACAGTCCATACAATCTCTACAATTTATCCCACTGCTTGTGAAAAGACTTCCAGGGGGAACCTATAACAGAATTTGTTTTTCTACTGGTCCCTCCTCCTTCCTCCCTAAAGTAAATAAAACCCCACACTACAAACTAGTCTATACTGCCATTTTTAGCACCCAAGTTCAAAAACAGCGCACATTGAGGTTTTTGCTCATTTTTTTAATTAAAAAAAAATCTTTAAATGGCTCTCAATATTTTTGAAAGTACAATCCTATATAAGTGAATCTATAAAACCTATAAAAGTATAATCCTAAATGAATAATCAACAAGTCAGTACTTCCACATGGGGAAGGTATATTAGATATAAGCACTTAACTCCTTCCCCCCCCCCCCACATGACAGGTCTATTAGGGTACATATTAAAAGACTAAATATTCTACCCTAGAAGTAAAAGATTTCTTGGTCAACCTTCATGGTACAATGGGAGTCATTAATACCACACACAAACCCCATACATTGAGCAGTTTTATTTATTCCCTGTATTACTGCCCTTGCTAACAAAGTCTTGTTGTTGTTGTTTCTTATCCCCTTGTGTAAAGATTACATGAATTGCATGCTCCTTGAGCATAAAAGTCTTAAGTCTCCCCAGCATATAATGATCAATACTATAAATGGAAAAACTTGAATGAGAAAAGAATAAACTCAAAAGTTTTATGCGTGGCGTACACAAGGAATTTCATCCCTCTGGTTATTTCTATCTACATATCACATTGCCCTTGATCCACTTCACCTGGAATTCTTGTTCTAGTTTTTTCCCATGATGTGCATATAAATATGTTTTTATTCTAGATAGTTGTTGTTGTGGTGGTGCAATGTGTGTGTTACTGACCCATGTATCTCAGCAAGTTCTTATTTTTGAAAAAATTAGTTAACATAAGGTTTTGGCTGCGAGAGCATGCACCATGTTAGAGGAATTTCTTGTGTCAAAATAAGGCATCTTCCTCCAGTAAAACCTTGTGTGAAGTCTATTCCAACCAATGGAAGACTGGTGGAGTTACAGGAGGTGCCTGTTGACCCCATCTACATTACCCAAAGCCACTTACGGTGTAAGGAGGAAAGCACCGGATGGCAGAATCTACTCAAAGCAATAAGTTTAGTTGACATTTGCAGAAGGATCAACAAGCACATCTCTGTAATTCAACTTAGCTAATTCAACCATTATACAACAACAACAACAAAAAAGACCAATGTGTTATCTTTGAATTGTGAATTGATTGTTAAATTTTTAAATTACTCACATCTAACATTAAGCACAATATTTTTTATTTCATAAACTTTTCTTTTTTTTTTTTTTTTTTAGAGAGAAAAAGAGTTTGGGAGAATGGGGAAGGGGGAAAGGAAGAAAAATGAGATGTTTCTTTTTATTTAACAAATTGATTTTTGACAAAAAAAAAATGAGTAATGTAAATTTGAAAAAAAAAAAAAATTATAGATTTTTAAAAAATAAACTATGACTATTTACAATATAAATAAAATAAAATAATAATCTTAATGATATACAATGAAGCAAACTGTATATACTACCTCTCACATATATATATATTTACATACATAATGAGAAAAGAAGAAATTGATGAAACACTGATAAGAGTTTAAAAAAAAAAAAAGGTTTCGTTACATTATTACAAAAAAAAAACTGTTGGGGGGTAAGAAGAGATATTAAAACATAAAAAAAAAAAAAAAACAATAATAAAGGTTCTAAATTTACCTAGACGAGGGATAGCCCCCCAAATGTTACTTTGGACGGGATTGAAATTTTTCTTCTCTGTGTGAAATTCCTTTCAAAGATGGTGAGAAAACATTAACCTGGAATACAAACAGAACTTGTAAGCCGCCTGCCGGAGATACTGGCTTGATGCCAAAGTAAGAGGTTCAAATAGTGACAATGTGTTTTTTTTTTTTTTTTTAAATAGAGAAATATGAATAAATGGACTAAGCAAAAAAAAAAGAGATTTTAAAGTCCTTCAAATGAGATTTGACAGGGCAGCCATTTAAAAAAAGAAGAAGGGGAGGGGGGATATATAAGAATTTTTCCTCTCTCTCAGATTAACTCTTCAGGGAAAAAAAATGCAGTTTTAGTACAACATTGTCTTTTAAAAACTGTTGTGTATTGTCAAACGATAGGTTTACTAAGGACTTGTGTAAAGGCAAATAATATATTGCTGGGGAAATATTTCCCTTATCCATAAGCTTTTAAAAAGCAGGGGGGGGAAAATGGAATTATACATTGGACAAACCTTACAAATACCAATGTCAGATATTAAAGCTGAGAACTGATAAATGTGATGAGAGAAAGAAAGAAAATGTATTCAGAGCGAGTCTGCATGCATTGATTGATATTGTTTCTAGAAAACTGAGGAGATCAAAGGTGCTGGGTATATATTTAGTGTAAAGTTACATATGCAACTATGGAAATGGCTGGTTCAGACTTTCATTGTGTTGTATATTTAAATAATATATTTATTATTTATGACTGAATATGAGAAACTGTATGAGATGAAATAAGTGAAAAATATTTATTTTTTTTTAAGAGAATAGGTTCACACATGGAAAAGTATGGATTTTCAAATTTATAAAATATATTCAAATATATAAACATTTATTGAAAGGATCTATATCCTGAAAGAAATGGAGGATGATTTCATTAAGAGCAATTTTTTAAAAATACCGTCTCCCAAAAGTGACGTGAGCATCTCGAGAAAGTACAAGTTGTCAAATAACCTCAAATAGGTGCTATCATAAAACTTAAGTCAAATTATGGGCGTCTATGCTGATAGTAGATTAGAGAGAATAGACGACAGTTTCTAGCAAAGCATTCAGCCACTTACTATAGGAGGGAACATCTATCTAAAAAGTAAGGAATCTACAACAAACATCCCCTATATTCCCTCTGTAAGTTTGTGTTGAAAACTATTATAAAATATTTATAAAGAATCCTACTGTATTAAAAAAAATGAAGTGAAAGTTAATAAAAAAAAGAGATAAAATAAGAGATTTTATTTATAAAGAGAAGGATATGAAACAAGGTTCCAAACTTGATACATTTTGCTAAAAGCCATGGTATTTGAGATCACTAGCACACTGGTTATCTAAATGTGCATATTCAAATTAAAGAAAGGAAGGCATCGAATTTATATTTTTAAAATGTATAAACTCATTCGCCCACATTTTTAACATAGTTATTCATTGTTGTACTTATAAAAACTTTAGAGAAAATATAAAAAG
>CP092878.1:19006927-19089534 GCA_030710605.1 Cordylochernes scorpioides
TGCTTACCAACACGTTTCTGAGTTTGATAGAGGTCTAGCCTACTGAGATTGCAATTTATCTTACCTGCTTGCGAAGGTCGAGAACCTATGACTGTTAGCAGAATAGGGAATCGATTCCATGGTCTTATGCAACACACAACGACGCTTTTCGGTAGCATGGAATGACATAGCTATGGTGTGACAAACGAACGCAGGAATGGCGTGACATCGTTTTCAGGAAAATCCAGGTTCTATTTGCAGTACCATGATGCCCGCATTGTGTTTGATGCTTTGATGTTTGATGGAAAAGGCATTTGTCAGAATGCATTATACATGTCATACTGGCCCAACAACTAGAATGATGGTATGGATGCCATTGGATATTGATTTTAGTCACCTTTGCTCTCATTCTGTCTACATTTCACATTCCAAAGGTCTTAAAGCCCATGGCAGTACCCTTTATTAGAGACCTGGGATGTTTCAGCTGTACAACCGCAGGTTACTGGTATTGTATGGACCTTCCTACATATGAAAAAAATGTTCGACTGCTAGAGCAGCAGGCTAGCCATTCTCCTGATCGGTCACCAATAGAAAGCGTCTGGTCAATAGTTGCAGAGCGACTGACTCGCCACCATACGCCAGTCACTACTGTCAATAAACTGTGGCATTTGTTGAAGCTGTCTGTACCTGTATTTGCCATATAATCTGTTTGACTCAATGCCCAGGCGTTTAAATGCTGTTATTGCTGCCAGTGATGGTACTTCCAGGTACTGATTCCTCAGGAACCTCACCACAATTTTTGTATTAATCACACACACACACACTTAATACATATTAAATAATAATAAAAATCATTGTTATTTGCATTTATTCCTAGTAAGCAATTTTAAAAGCCAGTATATAGTACTTCACTCTTTTTGTTTCATAAAGAATACTTTAAACGCTTCGGGCACACCCATCGGTTTCATTAAAAAGCTCACTAATCTGCTTAACAATAATGGATCCCCTGCACTTGTTTCCTGTGATGACCCTGAAACGCTGAGGAGCGCGATTACAGGGCTCTTAAAAACAGCGGCAGACCAATCTATACAAAACGACCTTACAAGAATGGATAAATCTAAGCTATACTCTCACTACAGACATTCACATATCTTTCATGACGGAGGGATACCTTTTAGGGGATTTTCCTTTCCCGGTTATAAGACTACTCGCACAAGTTAGAATACTTTCAAGTTTTTTAGAGAAAACCACACCAAGATGCTCTGCGGTGAGGACCCGACTTGTACCTTCTGTAATTCAAAACTAAAAAATGAAATCACTCATTATATTTTTGATTGCTCTGCTCTGAAAGAAGAACCCTTATGCTCAAAACTGGGCAACTCTGTGCTTCACTTCCATCAATAATTGACAATATGACCCAGAATAAGTATATTGCTATGGCATTTTATGGTTTCCACAAGTCCATATCTCAGAAGAAGGCCAAGTGATACTCACTCCTAACTTTCTTACTGCTACTCTTTTTGTGTTGATTTCTTGCTTCCCTCTTTCTTCTTATTATTATTTTTTTCCTTTTCTTGTTTCTTTTTTTTTTCTTTCTCTTTTTACTCTGTATATATCGTTATTTCCTTTGTCTCACTGCTTTGTTCTTATGCATACCTCTGGTGAATCCTGTATAGGGTCAGTGACCCTAAATAAAGGCTTTTTTGTTGTTGTTGTTGAATACTTTAAACATCCTTGGTGTCTATGATCCTGAAACCCTAGCTATCTATATCTTTCTTTTAAGATGTACAGCTTGTACCACACTGATGTAGTAGATCAACAGCTTTGAATATATACTTTGGTAGTGAGTAAAATAAATTATTTTGTATAATTAGTTAAAAAGATGCTGGTGGCTTAAATAAATTTGAAAGAGAGTGAAAGGAAATTTTCTGAAAGGAGAGAAACCACAAGAACACTCAGATAACTAAAGTCCAAATTTGATAGGCAACTAGACCTCTGTAATTTGGCAAATCCACACTAACCAATTGCCCAGAACCCATATATAGATATCTACAAAGAGATAAGACATTCTGCAGAAATTCATCTCTAGACAAGGAAGTACATAAGGGACTACATTGATCCTGGCATGAAGACCATTGACACCTGTGAAAAGCTAGAGTGAGTGTCCAGAAATCTATATATAGTATATAATTTGGTATACATTTTATATTAGATGGTTTTCTACCAAAGGTTTATGAGGTGATCATGGCAGCATGTAACAGCATGGAAGTTTATCTTCTCATTATAGAGGGACATCAAAATATTGTAAATATATTTTAAAAATAGAAGAACTGGATCTATAAAGAAAAAAAATATTAAATATATATTTAGGGGAATTTTAGTTCTATAGTTTGAAAATAATTGTCTTTCTTTCACACAGATCCTTTTTCACATAATTATATTCAATGGTTTATTTTTAACTCAACTATTTACCACAGAAAATTTGAATTTTATTCTCCCTCTTTTCCACTCCTTTTCTGCAGGTAGTTGGTAATCTATGGATATGCTGCAGGAACCTGGGTCACCTTTATGTTACTACTATACTTTTCTGTATCTCTAAAAAGCATTTTAAGCAGTTTGTTAAACTATCAAATAATTCTGGGAGGGTTCACTACTGATGAGGCTTGGGGCAGGCCCTTCCAATATTTTTCATTACATTTTTCCACTCCTTTTCTGCAGGTAGTTGGTAATCTATGGATATGCTGCAGGAACCTGGGTCACCTTTATGTTACTACTATACTTTTCTGTATCTCTAAAAAGCATTTTAAGCAGTTTGTTAAACTATCAAATAATTCTGGGAGGGTTCACTACTGATGAGGCTTGGGGCAGGCCCTTCCAATATTTTTCATTACAATAAGGACAGAAGGAAGTTTGCTTTTATTTAAATATATATATTGTTGTTTCTTATCCCCTTGTGTAAAGATTACACAAATCCCATGAGTTCATGATCTCATGGAATGGGGTATAGGGGTGCAGCTTTCGTTGATCATGGCACCATGATCCAGGCACACTTTGGTGAAAGTCTGACTTTGCCTGTAGTTTGAGGCTGTTCCTAACATGGAAGCCTTTGCTGCACTCTAACATGAGTACGGACACAGCTCCTCCGTATTGCTGGAGTGGGACCCTTGTTGAGGACCATCAACTGGGTCAGTTGAACTTAGGATTTTTAAAGGATTTAAATATATATATTAAAAGCAAAGAAGGCATATCCTGACCATAGCTTTTCTTGATTTATCAAGAAAAATGGGTTAGCCAAATATCAGGGAACAGGCTAACGTTTAGTTGATTTCTGTCCCACTAGTTGGTGCCATGCCATCTAAAAAGTTTAGGTGAACATGGTCAGGAAACGCCTTCTTTGAGTTTAATATCAACACCTGACCTTTTTTATTAGTATTTTTCGGAAAATATATGTTTAATAGTTTTATTTCTTATATTCACATACATGCACATATTTCTCATATAACTTTGTCTTCTTCTTTCTTATCTCGACAACCATCATGACTGGGTGAAGTAGAATGTCATTAAGACTGGGAGCATTATTCAGTAGCAGGCCACTGACTTAGCTCCAAAATATAAAACTTTTTGTTCTGAAAATAGAGCAATCCATATTTAAATCATTAGATAGTAAAAAGGCATATATTGGATTGAATAAATGATTTATTTGCTGAACGGCAACCTTTATCGAGGCATTACATTTTTGTATACACAAACTCATTTAAAAAAAACATATTTTAAATGATTTCAACTGTGATATTATAATACTATGCAGCGCTGAGTTTGTGTATACAAAAATGTAATGCCTTGATGAAGGTTGGCGTTCAGCAAATAAATCTTTTATTCAATATAGGACTTTTTATTATCTATATAAAACTTTGTAAATTAAAATAGATTTCTTCCTGATTTTATTTTTCCATTCACACACACCTTCTCTGTATATCTCTCAGAAGGTATTGATAGAAGAAGTGCTTAGAAAAAGAAGAAGAAAAATAATGAACAAAACAAAGAAGAGAAATATTCATCAAAGTGAAACAATGATGACAACAACAAGATTTAATTAAATGAAAAAACATGGTGAAAGAAGACGAGTTTCTTTTATTGATGCATAGGTGCAAGCTTTCGGGTAAAAACCCTTCAACAGGCGAGAAATTTCTCGCCTGCTAAAGGGTTTTTACCCGAAAGCTTGCACCTATGCATCAATAAAAGAAACTCGTCTTCCTTCACCATGTTTTTTTCGTTTAATTTCAAATCAGGAAGAATTCTTCATCTATATAACAAGATTTAATTCTCATGGAATGGGATGTAGGAGTGCAGCTTTCATTGACCATGGTACCATTATCCAGGCACACTTTGGTGAAAGTCTGACTTTGCCTGTAGTTTGAGGCTGTTCTTAACATGGAAGCAGACGCCTTTGCTGCCGACTCTAACATGAGTACAGACGCAGCTCCTCTGTATCCCTGGAGTGGGTTTCATGGAATTCGTGTAATCTTTACACAAGGGGATAAGAAACAATAACAACAAGATTTAATTAAAATGTCTATTTTATTAAAGTACAAACAGAGTTTAAATATAAAGCTGGCTGTCTTTCCAGCAACCGTTGGTGGTTGCCAACACATCAGCTGTTGTTTATTGTACAAGAGGAGGAAAACAAATAAGGAGGGAGGAGGAAAAGAAATGCTTGTAAAAAAAAACAAAACAAAAATTAATAAATAAAAAAAAAAAAATATTATTCACAAGTTATACTCTATCTCTTAAATGTATATAAATAAGATATAAAACATTTCTTTTTAATCTATCAAATAATTAAAAAAATAATAATTAGGATATATATATATATATATATAAGACATAAAAAAAAAAAAAAGAAAGACATTTGTATTACAATTACACAATATATATAAAGGTTGTCGCGCATGTTTTTTTGGGAGGAAAAAGAAAAATTTCTTTTTTTTATATAATAATAAAAAAAGAAAAGAAAAAAAAAACTTGCGCGACAACTGAGCAAAACAACCAGCTTCATGTTTAAAGTCCTCACAGCGTTGAATCCCTGTTGAGATACTAGTTATGTACAGAGCAGGGGGGAAGGGAAGGGGAGGGGAGAAGGCAACATTCCTTCAAAATAAATTAAAAATCATCATCATCATCATTACTGTCATACAAAATAAATTGAGGGGAGGTAGGTATAAGGAGGGGGAGGGGGAAAAGTCATGAATTCACAGTGGCAAAAGACAGCTTCGTAACAAAACAAATAATAATAATTAGGGAAAAAAAAAAAAAAAAAATTCACATTATAGAAACAAAAAAAAAAAAACCTAAAGAAAGAAAAGAGAAAAAAAAAAATTCAATAACATTTTCTTTTTTTTTTTATTTATATATATAATGTATATATATATATATATAGATTGAAAAAAAAAATTCAATACAATGTAAAAAAAAAATCTAAATGATGATAAAGAAAGAGGAACATTTGTCAAGATATATATATATATATATATAGAAGGAAAGAAAAAAATCTATTTACAAAATAAGAATAAAAAGAAAGGTAGAGAATCAAGTGGAGAGAGGGAGTAGTGATTCCTTTTATTGAAAAGATAACTTGATGAACTGAGGGGATGATGATGAGCTGCATTCACACCTATGTACAACAGCTGGGTTGGTTGGTTCTATGTACAGGAAGTAATTCTTCTATATATAAATGTATATTATATATAGAGATATAATATAGATTTATAATATAATAATAATAATAATATATATATATATATAATCTCTGGGGGTAGGGGGGGGGAGGTGGGGAATGTCACAGCATTTCTTCAAAGTGGGCCATGATATCGCTCTGCCGGTTCATATCAATCTGACCAGCTTCCCTGCGCCGCCTCTCTTGTTCTCTCATCCGTAGTTTCTCACGGTCTGGCGTGCCCATCTGTTGCTGTTGCTGCCGCGCTATTTCTTCCATGTGTTGCTTACGCGCCCTCTCCATCATAGCCTCTTCTTCTTCTTTCTCCCTGTTGCGACGCATGTCACGGCCGCAATCTCTGTGACACATCAAATTTTTGTTATCAGTGGGTCCTGGACCAATATGGAATTTAAACTAAAAAAAAAAAAATTGTAAATACAAGGTAATAAGACCAAATCCAAATAAATAAATAGTGTGTGACGATTTGGTAACAGCGTTGTTACCATCTTCAGACAAAAGTACTGAATCTGTATTGTTTAGTATCTTTTGTCTGAAGATGGTAACAACACTGTTACCGAAACGTCACATACTATTTATTTATTTGGATTTGGTCTTATTACCTTGTGTTTATAATCTATAATCCAAATTGTGCCTTATCTAAAAAAAATGGTATAAATTAACTTGGGAAGATGTGTTAAAACCATTAGGACATAAAGGCCTTTAGAATTATGATGTTATACCCAAGTTGTTATTATATATAAAGAAAAAAGCTGTGTTTTAACACTGTAAAAGTAAAAATTGATGTTTTAAAAGCTGGCAGTTACCTCTGTTTCTCCTTGTCTAGTTGCTGCTTGTTCTTCAGGATCTGCTGCTCGATCAGCATCCGTTGCTGCAACACCGCCTGGTCACAGACACCGTATTGTCTTGGGCAATACTGAGAGAGAGACACAATTATTGTCATCACATTGTCACATATTGTCATCACATTGTCACATATTGTCATCACATTGTCACATATTGTCATCACATTGTCACATATTGTCATCACATTGTCACATAACAACATGTTTATTAGATAACAGGAAGGGTTCAAGGAAGGATGAGCTGTGAGTGCTGGTTACCAACAGATCAAATTGGGAGAATATTTGTCCCTATAGTTACCAAAATCTCAACAACTAACAAACAACAAACATGAACATCACATTTCAGCCTTGGAGTAAGACAAGTTTCCATTAGATGACTTATATGATTTGGACAATAACAATTTAGACAATTCTAATACAATACAGTGCCACATATACAATATGGATCTCAAACACAAGGTTTTTTTTTTTTTTTGCTTATCCCTAGTACACGTGGTACAGGCCATGATAATCATGGTGGGTAGTTAGCGACTGCTTTTACTGTAAGCGCACCACATGTCTACACATGTGAAAAGCAGTTCGACTTTGCACTTACAAATGCCAGCGCCCCGTTTGGTTACTTGCACTCGCTGGTGGGGTTGGACTTTTGCAAGAATAGGGGGCCATTGGAGCATTTTTTTTTTTAAAACAGAAAAAAGTGTCCAATGCGGGAATCGAACCCGGGTCCTAGTGGTCGAAAACCAAACGGTTTAACTAGCCTTCCACCGACCCCACAAACACAAGGTAATAAGACCAAATCCAAATAAATAAATAGTGTGTGAAGTTTCGGTAACAGTGTTGTTACCATCTTCAGACAAAAGTACTGAATGAGAAATTTTAGCACAGCATGTTTTAAATAGTTACTGTTATCAAGTGGTACATCAACATGCTGTGGTAAAATTTCTCATTCAGTACTTTTGTCTGAAGATGGTAACAACGCTGTTACTGAAACGTCACAAACTATTTATTTATTTGGTCTTATTACCATGTGTTTATAATATATAATCCAAATTGTGCCTTATCAATATGGATCTCCATTTCAACCTCAGATGTACAAGGATCTCTAGAACATTTGATGATTTTGCATGTAATCTTTACACAGGGGCCATGCTAATCTTATCTGTCTCGTTCCTATTTTAGTGAATCTACCACAGCGTGTACAAGGGCCCCTGGAATCAGAATCTCGATAAAGAAGGCAATAATCTACTCTTGTTTTGATATAAGTTTTCCTTCTACTGGACAACCTGCTCTGACTAAGAGAAGATCCATTTTTTTTTTAAATCTAGGCTTTCTATCATAATACATGATATAACATACATGACAAATTACAGTTTGCGGTTAAAAAAATGTAAATAAAATAGAATTGCATGTTTGTTTTATTCTCCAATCAGGCTGAAATTTTAACTGGATAAAGAGTCATTATCCTAGGTTTGATCCAAGCCTATATAAATTATCAAAAAAAAGTACCAATTACATTTTAGATCAATAATGATATCTATTCATGAATTTCAGCCACACCATTACTACTACCAATAAATTATCATTGAGGAAAACAATCAAGGTCAGTCATAGTAGGGCAATAACATGATTTTAAAGGAAGTTGATCTTTTAAAAAGTAGCCTTTAACCTAGTGTGGAAGAAAAGAAATAGGGTCATTGGGAGATTTTTTTATTACCAATTATTTTATCTTATATATAAAATATAGAACATTGGCATCTCAGAAGAAGGCCAAGTGATACTCACTCCTCACTTTCTTACTGCTACTCTTTTTGTGTTGATTTCTTGCTTCCCTCTTTCTTTCTTCTTATTATTTTTTTTTTCTCTTTCTCTTTTTACTCTGTATATATCGTTATTTCCTTTGTCTCACTGCTTTGTTCTTATGCATACCTCTGGTGAATCCTGTATAGGGTCAGTGACCCTAAATAAAGGCTTTTTTGTTGTTGTTGTTGAACATTGGTGGAATGCAATTGAACAGCGTTTATTTACACCAATGTCAAATGATTGTATACACTTGTAATTAAATCTCTCTCTGTACAGTAAAACCCCTCAATAGAGTGAACCCCACAATGGGACCAAAACTGAATCTAAGGTTTAGATTTTTTTTTTAAAACCAGTCCTAGGCAAAGCTTTTGTTTTAAACCTGTCATGCAACTCATTGCTTCAAAATCACCAAAGTCTATGGCATAAAAAATAACCTTTTGTTGCATCATGGGCCTATTCATTTGGACATATTTTAGCCTAGGTTACACTAGCTAGATATAGAACACTCCTGAAAATGGATGATAACATATACAATTGTGGAAAAAAAAATTGGGGATCGATTCCTCTTTGTAGCAATTATGTATAGCTTTATATTTTGATCTCCTATAGTAGAAATATTACATTTTCTTATTTTTAACCTGTTCCAAAATTTTTCCTTGTTGTTTCACTTTGAATGCTTTATAATGGCTTTTTTTTTCTATGGTAATTTGTTGAGAGCGCCTTAACTTCACTTTTTTCTATTTAAAATTTGATGAAATATTTTATTAAATAATAAGTATAAAAAGTATTGGCACAAAAATAGAACATTGATGTAAACAAACAATGATGCCAAATTTCTTGTTTTCAAATCGTGACCTGTGAGCTGTAACAATAAAATTTTTGATGTTTTAAAAATCAAAAAGGTTAAAATTTAAAGTTTGTTATAGGGGTTATTCATTATATATATACAGTTAAACCTGTCTATAGCGCCCCCTTCTTGGGACTCACTAAAATAGGGTGCTATAGACAGGTCACGTTTAATGTAAATCGCATCGTACTACGTATTTAAAATCGAGCGCTATAGACAGGTTTAACTGTATATATATATTTATTTTAAATCTTAAAGTTTGTGATAATAAGGCTATTTTCAATGGAATGGAATTGGGGATTACTTTATGTTTATAAGGGAGGTTTCGTTATATCCCGGGTTTGTTTTAGCAGTGTTTTACTGTATTTAGAATTACATAGAGATTCAATGGAGCAGTCCAGAGTTTTATAATTATCCCTAGTACACGTGGTATAGGCCATGATAATCATGGTGGGTAGTTAGCGACTGCTTTTACTGTAAGTACACCACATGTCTACACATGTGAAAAGCAGTTTGACTTTGCACTTACAAATGTGCCAGAGCCCCGTTTGGTTACTTGCACTCGCTGGTGGGGTTGAACTTTTGCAAGAATCAGGGGCCATTGGAGCATTTTTGCAGTCCAGAGTAAAAAAAAAACTATAGTGTAAAACTTTACTAAAAAGAAAAGGGAGATATAGTAAAGCTCCCTTATAACAAACAACCAAAATTTCTAAAATTTTATGGCATGAGGTTCACATCAATTTGTCACACATGTGAATGGAGTTTCCCACTACTTACCCGATCTTGCTTCTCCTTGGCCACCTTCTTGAACTGGTGGAAGCTGTCCATGGCGGCAGCTGTTTTGTTGGCTGAGGTACTGGGACTGACAGAGTGGGCCAGGTTGGACCAGGACATGAAGTTCTTGATCTTTGACTCTGCTTGTTGTTGCTGCTGCTGCTGTTGTTGTTGTTGTTGCTGGTGCATGGACTGCTGCTGCTGCTGTTGCTGCTACATCACCACACTGAGGTTGGCTGGGGAGATCTTAGTAGGAGGTTTGAAAAGGCATTTTGGCTTGCATTAGATGAACTAAACAGGACCTTTGGGAGTGGCCGCTGCTTATCATAAAACAGCTCGAGGTGCATGAACTCATGGAATTCGTGTAATCTTTACACAAGGGGATAAGAAACAACAACAACAGGTTTGAAAAAGACAAAATTAGAGACTTTTTCAAGAGTGGTGCAAAAGTGGTTATGTATTTTTTTATGCAAACATTTTTTCCAATTGTACACCTTTTAGCATGTATATCAGGATTCAGACAATAACTCTGAAAGATATTTGATACAGTGACCTTTATATAAGACACTTGAGATAACCAAGTATGAAAAAATGTGCCTCTGTCTCCTTCAAAAAAATAGATGACCAGCGACATCAAAGACTTTCTACTTCCTTAAATACTGTTCATGAGTGTACAGAGAGGATAGTTTTAAATTTATGGTCAGGAGAGGGAAGTTAGTTAGCTTGAAAACTAATCTGTCTGTTATTTAATAAGCCAATATCATTGGAATTGTTTTATTCATAAATTCCTTTGGGCAATTATATAATGTAGGCAACCAGGGATCTTCTAGGTCCACTCACCTTCTTGCTAGCCATGGAGGTAGGAGGGGGAGGGGGGCCCTGCTGGGGCTTGATGACGGGGGCCTTCTCCCCGTTGGTGGTGGCTGCCGCTGAGAGGCCTACGATGTCTGGGATGCGAAGGTCTTCTGAGACAACAGACTTAGGAGGGGGCGGAGCTGAGGTGATGGGAGGTGGGGTCGCTGGGTTGCTGTGGGGCTTGATGTCCAGAACAGGGGTGAGTTTGGGGGGCGGGGGGTAGGAAACTGTGGACAGGGGGGAGTCTGGGGAGGAGAGGGACTGGTGGGTTGGCACGGAGGTGGACAGGGGGCTGTTGGTCAGATCTGGCCCTGCACCAGACAAACAACTTTTCTGAGAGTTGGTACAAAGCCACAAGTTGTAGGGTTATAACCTGCTGTATGTATAATCAAACCTACGTGGTCCTAGTTATCATTCTCATATCACTATAAACCTGTGTTAATATTTGTTGTTATCCAGTCATTTTGTCTCTGTCTCCTACAGTTACAATGGTTTATATACAAAGCTTGTATATTCTGTTCTTACCGAAACATCACACACAATTTATATACAGTCGAACTTGGATAATTCGAACCCCAAGGGACCATAAAAAAAATTCGAATTATCCAAAAATTCGAATTAAAAACGTAAATTTAATTTATAGGGAATTCTAGGGACCAAGATAAATATTCGAATTAAAGAGGTTTTCGAATTAAAGAAGTTCGAATTATCCAAGTTCTACTGTATTTAGTTTTATTACCATGTGTTTCTAATCTATAATCCAAATAGTACCAATGGCAGTAAAGTGTTAATCTACATCCTATAATGTAATCTAGAATCAGTATTTCTCACTTTAAGTGGTTAATTGCTTCTTTATATTATTTAATAAACAATCAGGCCTTTGGCTGATACTACTTTGTGATCCGGGTTGTCATTTGTACAGGGCTTACACCCAATAAGTAGCACACAACTCCGCCTTTGCCGGTCCCAAGCCCGGATGAAAAAGGAGGAGGGGGAGCAGTAACAAGCTCGCTAAAAAACCTGGGCTCAGCTGGCCTGGCTGATAGTACCATGTAAGGGCTCCTAATCCAGGGACACAGACACCATCAAGGGTCATAACTTGATACCCTAATATGATTAAGTGGAGATAAGAAAGAAGAAGCACACTATTCTGTTTGTGACTTGGAGAGCTAAGGACTATCCAGACAAGGAAGATAAGCAACCTACCAGGTGGTGCCCTCTGGATGGGAAGTGCAGGGCTGGGAGGAGGTTTCTTGGGCGGAGCAGCAGTGGCCAGGGGGGTGGGGCGCGATGGCTGCTGCGGAAGACTGTGAATGGCTGGGGCTGGAGGTTTGCCAGCTGGGGAGAAGAGTGAGTCCACAAAGGCGGGGGCATAGCTGGCGGGGGGCATGGGGACAACAGGCTGTGGCGGCGGTGGAGGCAGCACTGCTTGCTGTGGGGGGTGATGGCTTCTGCTCTGGTGCAGGGGGCCTGAAGTTGGCGGCAGCCATCTGGGGTCCAGGTGGGGGACCCGGCACCAGGAGGGGAAGCTCTGGGGGTGGGTACAGCTCCTCCTTCATCTTCTTCTTGGCATGAGAACCTGGAGGACAACATTAGATTATAAAGACATGTAGTCAACCAGTTAGAGGGTGAATACAGTTGATTATAGATGACTCCTGCCTGTGGCTGACCTGGCAGCAGCAAGTCTTGAATTGCCCACAGAGAAGCCCAACACACAGTGGTCATACACAAGTGATTTACTCTCCATATCTGCATAGGATCCATTGTCAAAATTTGAGCATTCCAGTACCACAGTAGAACCTCTCTGTAATGGACTCGTGGTTGCAGAGCTCGAGGGTCCATTAGAGAGAACTTTACAACAACAAAATAATACCTCAAATATAGTAAAACCTAGCTATAACAACATTCAATGGGACTGAACTACTGCGGATCCCACCCTTCAGCCAATTCCCAAGAAGGAGACACAACCCATTTGACCAGAAAAAGGAGTAATGAATTTAGCAAAAATATTTGAAGGATAATGACAACCCATTTCTATCAGCCCACTAATGTGGTAAAGGGGGAAAAGTCCTGATGTGAGTGAATAATGTGTCGAGTGAAGTATATACAATCTGAAATTTGGATATATAATAAATACCAAATCACAGATCTTGAACTACAGCCCTTTAATTAAATATTCTTATTTATTTTTTATTATCATTATTATTTTTTTTTTTTTTGCTTATCCCTAGTACACGTGGTACAGGCCATGATAATCATGGTGGGTAGTTAGCGACTGCTTTTACTGTAAGTGCACCACATGTCTACACATGTGAAAAGCAGTTCGACTTTGCACTTACTAATGCCAGAGCCCCGTTTGGTTACTTGCACTCGCTGGTGGGGTTGGACTTTTGCAAGAATCGGGGGCCATTGGAGCATTTTTTTTCTTTAAACAGAAAAAAGTGTTCAATGCGGGTTCGAACCCGGGTCCTAGTGGTCGAAAACCAAACGGTTTACCAGCCTTCCACCGACCCCCTATTATCATTATAATATTAATCAGTTGAAATGTTAGATTCTATTAGAAATATATCAATCAAATATCGTAAAATATAAAGACCCATATTGTGAGGACCTGCTCTAAGCTGAACTAGAGAAGGATAGAAGTATCTCAAGGACTGTTCAGATAGAGCTGAAGAATCATTGGGGGATACTTCAATAATTCCCCTTCCCCAAAAATATCTTGGGTTTACACACCCAAGATAGTGGACATTGCTGCTGCTGTGATAGAGATGTATCTCCTAGAGATCTTTTATTCTGAGGCTCTTCATTGGACACAACAACAACCAAAAATATTGAACAAAGTTACATTATCAGTTCTACTCAATCAGGCTGCTCCGAAAAGATCATTCTGTTAGCCATGTCTTGACAGTAAGACCATGGTCACTATCAGTGAGGATTTCCGTGGGAAAATATTTTTCCATACCTTCAGCATCCATATAACATTGACCTAACTATGATAAGGCACAATTTGGATTATAATCACAAGGTAATAAGACCAAATCCACAAGCGTGCTCCGCCTGCCTAGGACCGCCGGACATTTTACACCGCTACGTAGAGTGCCCTGAGATACAGCATTTGATCGAACAAATGAAGAACGACTGCCGAAACCTTTATACAGATACAGCCCCGCCGACTTCGTCATGGACCGCGCCAAGCCAGAGCTCCGACGGTTTTTTAATAGGACTAAGTACGATATTTACAAATTCTTCATAAGAAAAGATTTTGAATGTACCCCCTCCCTTACTAACACTTAAAACTGTATCGTCGTTTATATGACTAAATAAAGATCGATCTTGTAACGTTATAATCCAAATAAATAAATAGTATGTGACGTTTCGGTAACAACGTTGTTACCGAAATAATCACATACTATTTATTTAGATTTGGTCTTATTACCTTGTGCTTATTGATCTTACTACTAAGTTCATCCAGTTCCCAACAACAAGAGCAAGTGAATGCCCTCTTCAATTATATTACAGCAAAGTATTTATTGTTTTATTAACAGATTATTCATTTTGATGTTTATATATTTTATTACTCTGTATAAACTTTCCTCATTGCTTCTCTTGTATTTTATCTATTTAATTGGTGTTTGTGTCTTAAATGAATTGCATCCTTAGTATTTGTCTTTCTTAATTTTCTACACGACAATATAATATATATTGAACCAAATTATTATATTATATAATGCACTGCGGCCTGTGATTGCAAAACGACACTTGAAGTTACACCGCATGAGTTTCTTTTCAATGAAAAATCAAAATTTTATTTCAAGGTGAAATATTGACTATTTCTAACCTTTTTGGATGAGGTATGAAAGGGTGAATTATGAAGAGCAATGACGAATGGAAAAATAAAAGTGTCCAGGGATGGGAATCCAAAAAGGTTAGAAATAGTCAATATTCACCTTGAAATAAAATTTTGATTTTTCATTGAAAAGAAACTCATGCGGTGTAACTTCAAGTGTCGTTTTGCAAATTATTATATGTTTAGATTTGAGTGTGTGATTATTATATTATTTTTGTGGACCATTATATTTAAAACTCAATGTTGGAAAAAATTTGGAGGAGAAGGAAGAAAAAATGTAAAAAAAGCTTTTATAAGGATGAATATGCTTTATTGTTTAAAGGGAAGCCAAATATCTGACCAAAACTGTGAACTACAGAATCAAGTTATAATATAAATATAACTAGAGGGGCACCTCTTTCCCTTTAATTATGCATTAGAACAGTCATCTCTCCAATCAGGTTACTGGGGGTCCGTCATAGGGAAGATCTACTTGTGAGGACCTTTTTATACCTGAGATATCAATGAAATGTTTACTCACAAGTACTCAATGTATTAACATTGTGTTCATCACCCTAGGTAAAACTATTGGTGAACAAGAATGAGCCACAATACCACTTTTGGCAAATTTATACCAAAAATCCAACCTGTATACCATGATTTCAGGCTTTGATCCATATCAGTACAGGGGTAGCTTTGATTTCATAACATCCTACAAAAGGGGTATATAATCGATTGAATTTACAAAAAAGGTGTTTAAGCTGCTGAAGTGGGCTGATTTTAGGACTAGAATACAACATAAGTTGAGGGAGGATGTATTCATGTATCTATAATCTCCCGCAGTATACGCAACAATAAATTAACTCAGATTACCCGAAGGAAATTTTCCTGTGAGAATTGTTACCTTCAACATCCACAATAGTGGGAAAAAATAATAGGCATGGAAGTAGAAACCTATCCATACAATGTAAGGCATGAATATAAAAATTTATAATAATATGCCTTTAATTTTTTTTTTTTTTTCAGAAATTTTAATGTCGTTTTGACCAATGAATTGTGTGTGATGCTTCTGTAACAATTTGGTCTTGGTAGCTTATGTTTCTATTCATCTATAAAATCTAAATATCACCATGTGATCTTTATGATACCTTATGATACATTCAACATGAAATTGGAGGCTGAAAATGATTTTTATCAATTTACACATTTTAAAAAGATTTGCTTCTCCATTTCCTTTTTATTTTATTCTGAAAAAGGCAAATAATTTTTGTCTAAATGTCTTTTGTAAAGCTATACAACCAGTTTAACTGCATAAGTTTCTTTTTATCTATGAAAAATAATTTTTAATTTCAAAGAGAAATAATTTAATATTTCAACTTTTGGATGACGTATGAAAAGGTTGAATATATGAAGAGTGATGGTCTATATATGAATGGATGACGTATGGAGGGTGAAAAATATGAAGAGTAATGGCGAACGGAAAAATAAAAGTGTCCAGGAGCGGGAATCGAACCCACAACCCACAATTAGTTTGACCTTGGGTGACCATAGGGACAAAAATTCTCCAATTTGATGTTAGTGACTCACAGCTCATCTAGTGACCTTCTGATAGTTTTCTTGACACCTTCAAGCCAGTAGGTCTTCATTCAATTTTTCACCACAGTAACATTTTTTGGTGAGAAGTCTGACCACACCTCCCTGATTCCTTGGAATATTAGACCAAATTCTGGTCTGTTACCAAGTGACAACAGCCACCATTTTCCAATGGATACATCTGAGACATTGGACACAACATCTTTCCTAATACATATGCTCTCATATTGTGACCAAACTGGTAAGTCTTTGTTTGCATATTTGGGGTTCAAGAGGGAGTCCATCCAGGATTAATTTCATTTATAAGATTGAAACATTTGACCTTTTATCTGTAGATGGGACTCTGAGTAGCTTTCTTCAAGACCACATTTCAAAGGTTTCAATTCTTTCTTCTCTTCTGAGAGTCCAGCTCTCACATTCACAAGTGATCGCAGGAGATATCAAAGCCTCTACAATTCTCTTTCATAACACTGGCCAGCAACAATATTGTTCTGTTGCTAGAAAAGTAACAGACAACACCAACGTCTACTATTTCTGTACTGTCACCATTGGTGGCATCAACTGAAACAATCACCACAAGGGAACTTATACAAACCTGCCTTCTAAAATAACTCCAGTTCCTCACTTAGAAGACGTAGTAATTCCAACTTGTCATGGCCTTCCACTGCTCTTTGAAGATCATGCAAGTGTATTATGATACAGAGGATGAAGATTGGTTTTTCTGAATTCAGTGCTTGCAGCTCCATTCTTCTTGGTAGTTCGAAACTTTTTGAATAACTAGAGAATTGTCAAAACTACTTACTTTTTTTAGCACCAGATCAACAGTTTTGTTGTTGGCCAGTGTTATGAAAGAGAATTGTAGAGGCATTGATATCTCCTGCGATCACTTGTGAATGTGAGAGCTGAACTTTCAGAAAAGAAGAAAGAATTAGTTTTTCTGAATTCAGTGCTTGCAGCTCCATTCTTCTTGGTAGTTCGAAACCTTTTGGATAACTAGACAATTATCAAAAGGTAGTAAACAACATGCTTAAAAACTTTTAAAAATTTTGATTGCAATATGAGTATTGAAGTGCTATTTTTCTTGCCATTTGGATTTCTTTCCTGACAATTTGAATAAGGGAGAATCGTTTCACCAGAATATCAAAACTATGGAAGATTAACATCCACATGGTGACAGATTACTGCCGGAATGTGCAAATAAATGGTAGAAAAAGTTTCACTCTAGGGTATTTTTATTAAACAAAGTTCTGATGGCCCCAGATGACCTGAGTGTATGTATAAAAATACCTACTTATAAAGTTGATATTTCTCATTTGAAATTATTTTTTTCTACAATAAACTTATGCAAACTCCCGTTTTTAAAAGCCATCATCAGTTGAACCACATTAAATATTACATAAAAGTTCAAATTATAAAAATAATTGTACTCTGTATCTTCATTTTTGGTCATTGTTCAGTAGTGCTGGGTGAAAATATATATTTTTTAAAATATATACATTTGAATTACTTTTGTATAAAACAACCACTCAATAAAAGGAGACAGCTGTTAGAGCAAAACAGACAACATTCTGGATTCAACACTTCAAAATCATGAAGAAACAGATCTAAATTCTCTAGCAACAAAATACACTCATGGATAAAGCTTGAGAAATGGAAAGTCTTTGGTGTTACCAGTGTTTTTTTTTTTTAAAGAGAGGCAATTTTATTCACATTTGGTTATTTCGTGTGTCTTCAATAAAGGTCACTGTAATATATTTCAGAGTTATTGTCTGAATCCCGATATACATGGTAAAAGGTACAACTTCCTTAAGTTTTGTCTACGAGTGTATGTTTGTCCAATGTCACCATTGTGTTCCTAGCAATTCTTTTTACTTCCTCTAAGCACACAGCCTCTCATCAATCTTGGGAGAGATCTAAAGAAAATAGAAATTTGCAACTATATCTTTTATTTATATTATCTTTAGTTAAAATTGTTGTCTTGCTTATGTTGTAATTTTAATCCAAAAGAATACAATTTATTTTTTAAACTTTCTCAATAGAATTAGGTCTTCCCTGCTTACAGTGTTGTGTCACCAGCATAACAAAGCTTGTTTATTGACCCTCCCAATGTACACACCTATTTGTATTTTATCAAGGTCAACCAATCTCCGAAAATGGTTGGTGTAGAGGTTGAAAAGAGAAACTAAGATCAATCAATCAAACCAATCTATAAGAAAGCTACGTGTTGAACATATTGATGGCTGGCCAATGATCATGCGTCCGCCCACCTCACATCGCAGAAAACATCATGTGATTGTCTTCCTGCTTTGTTTATCATTATGTAAATACTAGCCGAATGACCCGGGCAATTCCGGGGTTTACCCGATTAAATGCTTTTATTCAAATACTATTCGTTACAATTATAAATTGGCGCCGTAGATGTCACTCTTGTGAAACGTCCCGCCCCAAACCATCGGCCGGGAATCAAACCCCGGGCGCCCGCGTGGCAGGTGAGCATTCTACCACTGAACCAAAAGCAAACGGTGACAGAAGTGTCTCGCGCATTGGCGGCACCAAATGATGGGGGGGGCAAAGGTGGCATGATCGTAGCCGACCAATAGGAGGGCGCCAGCAAACCGTGACAGAGGCGATGACGCTCGTAACTATATATAGAATTGTTGTGTGTCAACAAGTAGCCGACCGATGGTACACAGGAGCAGTAAAAATTATATAATTTTGTTTATTTTAATTAATTATTTAATCGGAGAAACGGTACCACAGAGATGACGGGTATAAATTGTATTTGACCATTGACCACCATTTCGCGGCAATGTGTTAAATACAATGTTTACACTTTGTCCTATTTTTATTTCTTTTTTTTTCCTTGACCGGCGAACGAAAGATGTCCTGTCACAGCTACAACCCCTCCTACGGCCACACCGATGAGAACCGGACCCCAACAACCCTCCGAGACCGGACCACGAACCCAGCACTGGAACAGGCCCTGGTGACCATAACCCACCAGGACAATGCACTGCAGTCTTTAAATAAAATGAGCAATACATCCCCACCTCAGTCAATATGTTCTCGCTAGATCTGCTTTTATTTTTCCATTTAATCTTTTATGTTCTTTATATATCCTCATAAAACTAAAGTCTACATATAAATGTTTCTCTGATAATTGGGCTAACACCTACCAAAACCAGAATTTCACCAGTGCAGTTCTATTTTGCTCTGTGATTGTGCTTTATTATCACTGTAATATACTTGATGGAAATTTTGGTGTAACCATGTAATCAAACATATATATACATATATCAATGTACAATATTGTCACAAAATTCACCTCTTTTTATAGTAAATTGAATATTTAATGTATTGTGCTTTGACCTGGTAACATTGTGAAATAAGACGAGGCATGTATTGTGCCTTTTTTTCCCAGCAAACATCTATTCTACCCCAAATTTTTAATAGAGTTGTATATTCTTACATTTATATAAATTTTTCATTTAAATATCAATAGTTATATAATCTTATTAATATTTTAAAATGGGGGGTCGGTGGAAGGCTGGTTAAACCATTTGGTTTTCGACCACTACGACCCGGTTTCGATTCCCGCATTGGACACTTTTTCCTGTTTAAAAAAAAAAAAAAAATGCTTCAATGGCCCCCGATTCTTGCAAAAGTCCAACCCCACCAGCGAGTGCAAGTAACCAAACGGGGCTCTGGCACATTTGTAAGTGCAAAGTCGAACTGCTTTTCACATGTGTAGACATGTGGTGCACTTACAGTAAAAAGCAGTCGCTAACTACCCACCATGATTATCATGTCCTGTACCTTGTGTACTAGGGATAAGCAAAAAAAAAAAAACTACTTTAAGATATATTTTTATCGATTCAAATATCTGTGTGTAAACATTTTATTCCTATCTCTTCTCCACTATGATAAATACTTGGTGTAGTTTTATAACCAGAACCAAACAACAAATTGAGTTCTAGTTACTTGTAAGTAAACATTTCATTAATATCTCAGGTAAAAAAAAGTCCTCACAAGTATATCTGCCCCATGACGGACCCCAGTAACCTGATTGGAGAGATGGCTGTAGCAGCCAGGATAGTTTTCAACAAACTTAATAAATAATAAGACCAAACTTGATAGCATTTGAAATTTGGTAACAACGTTGTTACCAAAACATTACACATTTATTTGGTCTTATTACCTAATGTTTCTAATCTAGCATCCAAATTGTACCTAATTATTTTAAATAAAGAACTACGCCCTTGCTGGTCCCAAGCCCGGATGAAAAAGGAGGGGGAGTAGTAACAAGCTCACTAAATAACCTGGGCTCAGCTGGCCCGGCTGATAGTACCCTGTAAGAGCTCCTGATCCAGGGATACAGGATGAGTCTGTACTCCATGTTAGGAGCGGCTGCACATGGCGTCTGTTCCTCATGTCAGAGGCGGCCATTTCTTTTGGAGCTAAGTCGGCCTGCTAATGAGTAGTGCTCCCAGTCTTAATGACAAAGGAAGACGCATTCTACTTCACCCAGTGTGGTGATAAGAAAGAAGAAGAAGAGATTTTAAATAAATCATAACACTCTAAATAAAAAAAAAAAAGATTAAAATAAAAGAGACAGTCTAAATATCCATTACCATCTAAAAAAGAATGATATTATTTAGATGTGTAAAATACTTATAAATAATTGCTGACATTGCTTATGCAACCTTGCGTCTGATTTTACTCCTACACAGACTCAAGTCACAATGAATGTTAGCTGAAGTGTATTTCATCACACCTCAATTGTTATCCTAATCTTTGTCTTTCTTGAGAAAAATATTCTTCTATCCTTTATTTAAACTGATTGATGGAATGGGGATTTACCTTTCCAAAAAAACTAAGCGTTGAGGAAGTAGGAAAGGAAATTAGGTGCACAGCAGATTTTGTGATGATTATTGTTTTGTTGAGCAGTGTGATACTTCACCAAATGGATGGAAGGACATGTACTCTGAGGATCATTCTATTGACTATACTGGAGGGATAAAGCTTAAAGGGAGACCAAGGAAGGATTGGTTCCATAATAGAATGGTATGGAAGCTATGATGTACTCAGATTCTGGCATCTTATATGGCTTCTTGTATATGAGAATATCAGCAGGAAAATTTTACAGATTAAGAGACAATGATTTGAAAGATGGCAATGGGGCTTGTAAAGGTAAAACCTTTTATATTGGTGGATTACACAAATTTTACTAATTTATTCAAATGTTGATTCCAGCAGGGTATATCTAAAAAAATAATGGTAATTTATAAACACAGATTCTAATTCAGTTGTAACTTTTCACTTTTTCTATTATTATTTTTTTTTGCTTATCCCTAGTACACGTGGTACAGGCCATGATAATCATGGTTGGTAGTTAGCGACTGCTTTTTACTGTAAGCGCACCATATGTCTACACATGTGAAAGCAGTTCGACTTTGCACTTACAAATGTGCCAGAGCCCCGTTTGGTTACTTGTACTCGCTGGTGGGGTTGGACTTTTGCAAGAATCGGGGGGCCATTGGAGCATTTTTTTTTTTTAGATATGCCAAATAAAATTTCAACAGTGCGACTACAAATGTGTGATTTTGCTAAAACTAAACAAGTTTGAAGATTATTTTTTAATTCCTTGTGTGTTATTCTGTTTTTTTAGCTTATGAAGAAAGAAAGATGAGCAATAAAATTATACTGCAACAACCCTAGATTGCCATGTGACACTATTCTAAAATGACCATATTTAAGTGGTTCAAACCTAGAAATATTGGTTATAAATAAACATTACATGTAAATCCAGTTCAAACAGTTACCCTTATTTTAAGAGATTTTGGGACTTATTGGGAGTACAAATAGGTTTTGAGGGATTTGCAAAAGAAGCCACAACAAATTCTATATACAGTTACGAGCGTCATGCGTTCTTAATCCGTCATTCATTTTTCATGTCGTCACCGTTTTTTTTTTTTTTTTTTTTTTTTTTTTTTGGAATGGCGCCCTCCTATTGGTTGGCTACGATCACGCCACACTATATGCCAAAAGACATGACAAGGTGATCTATCAGCGCGACAACGCTCAGCCACATGTTGCAAAAGTTGTCAAGGAGACTTTGGAGGCGCTTCAATGGGGTGTCCTACCCCACCCGCCGTATTCACCAGACATTGCTCCCTCAGACTACCACATGTTCCATTCAATGACACATGGCCTGGCCGAGCAGCACTTTACTTCTTACGAAGAGGTGAAAAATTGGGTCGATGTTTGGAACGCCTCAAAAGACGAGGAATTTTTTCGACACGGAATCCGTATGCTGCCTGAAAGATGGGAAAAAGTCATAGCTAAAGATGGACAATACTTTGAATAAAATATATTGTACTGATTTCTCTGAATAAAGCTTCGAATTTATAAAAAAATCCCTCAAAACTTATTTGTACGCCTAATATAATAAGATACGTCTGTTTATAGATACAAGTATATATATATGTGTGGAAAAAAAAAAAGAAAATGGTATTGATGTTAAAAAGGCATATCCTGACCAGGCTCACATGAACATTTTAGCTGGCAGAGCGCCATCTAGTGGAACAAAAATACCCCAAAACAAGTTAAATTGTTTAGTTATATCATCATTATTATTTTGGTTATATCACACTAGAAATGTTGAGACCCTCTCTAGAACAGTTCCTATAACAATTCAGATAATCCATGTAAGAACAAGGTTGAAATATCCAGTACAAGTAAATCACTTGAATTAAGAGTTGGCTGGTCACACAAATCAACATTATTCTCCTGGGCAGAGTTATATACTTCTTTAGAGATTTACTGTCATACTTAAGACAAAACTTGCAAGACCTCACACCACTATCACTTGAATTAAGAGTGGGCTGGTCACACAAATCAACATACTTCTCCTGGGCAGAGTTATATACTTCTTGGAGAACTACTGTGTCATACTTAAGACAAAACTTGCAAGACCTCACACCACTATACAAATGTGAGTTCTCCTATGTTAGTACACTAGATGGTTGGCACATTTCTAAATGACATTCTGGATAACACAAACCTTGTGTATTGACTAGGTACAGGGAGAAGTGATATCCCACTCACCCTGGCCTTGTAAATAGTATATCACTCTATTTGGTTCATATGTAGGTAGTGTATATATGTTATGTTAGAGTTATTCCCCAGCTGATTGGTTCTCTAATAACTCACATGACTATCAACAGACAATTAACATTGAGGCAAAGCAAAAATATTCCGTAGTTCTGTGGTTATATTTAGGTACTAAATAAAATGTCATTTTCTCTTTTTGTAAGTTGTTTTAAAAATATTTTCCACTTTATAAATAATTTTTAGAAACAAAAAAAGTATTTATAGGTTGTATTTATGAATTCTATATTGATGCTAGATTTTTTTTTTTTTTAAATCTATATATTATATATAGGGATCAGAAACTTGAGCTCTGCACACACCCCTAGTACATGTGGTAGAGGCCATGATAATCATGGTGGGTAGTAAGTTGGCTACTGCTCTTACTGTAAAGTGTGTCACATGTGTCTACACATGTAAAAAAGCAGTACCAGAGCCCCATTTGGTTACTTGCACTCAGTGGTGGGATTCGACTTTTGCAAGAATCGGGGGCCATTAGAGCATTTTTTATTAGGAAAAAAAGTACCCAACATGGAATTCAATTCCAGGTCATGGCTGTTGAAAATCAATGATTTATACCACGTCTCCACATTCTATAATATTATAGATACATTTTAACAGTATATTATTTTTAAAAATGTACACACATTTGATACAAAAAAAAAACAATGTGTATTTTTATAATTATACCCTGCCGATGTACAATTCATGATTGTACCACAGTACATTGGAGTGTTAATGGACACTTTTTTTTAAACAAGAGTAAGTAAGTAGTACATAGAATTTTCAGGTTTCTTTCCATTTTTCTGAATGCATGTTTTGTGATGGCTAAAAATCTGTGGCAAATATTAATCTGGGCCTTATTACTTCACTGCTACTATTTATCAAAATGTTTAATGTATACATGTATATTACAAACCATTTATTTGCCCCTCTAAATCCTGCAATCCTCTGAAGAGGTAGAATGATATTCACCAAAAACATTTTGATAATGAAGAATCTCAGGCTGAAGTAGCCCTGAGGCTATGATTTTTTTAAACAAGGGCCTTATACAATCCCTTGAAACTGGACCTGAAGGTAGTGGGGCCTCAGTTTAGCCCAACCAGGACAACCTTCACCAACTGTCCCTAAGAAGTGGCCCCTACACCATCCCCTGATGCGATGCAACTGTGGGGTCATGTTGTTCATTTAGAGTTTCATCCCTTATCTTTGGTTTTTTTCCCCTTTTTATTCTTCATCTCTAATCTCCACTCAATCATATTAGGTATCAAGCTTGTAAAGCTTGATACTTTTGATGGTGTCTGCTAGGGAAGAGTATAGCTCATCAATGGATGAGTCAATACAGTCAATAATGTGTTTTGGGGTTGCAGGTTGAGAATTGCACTTAGTACAAAGTGGGAAAACCTTGCAACCATTCTGGAAAGTCATTTTT
This sequence comes from Cordylochernes scorpioides, assembly GCA_030710605.1. NCBI lineage: Eukaryota > Metazoa > Arthropoda > Arachnida > Pseudoscorpiones > Chernetidae > Cordylochernes > Cordylochernes scorpioides. The sequence goes on from CP092878.1 coordinate 19,031,759, forward strand.
ATTGAATTTGTGGAATTGTCTGGCACAGTAGGATGATTTCAAAGTTTATATGTAGATTTTTAAACCCATGTATTTCCCAAGTCGGAGATCACAAGGAGAAAAAGAAATTTATATTTCAAAGGGGGGTCTGGGGATTCCAAATACTGATCCTAAATGTGACAATCTTTCTAAATAAATTATTGCAAATAAGATTTCCTATGTGGTTCCTCTATTGTCTAATAAAGTTTGTTTTGAACTAGAAGACAAATTATGTTTTCTTTTTGATGATACATTTTAAATATCATGTTTTACCTTATGTATCCCCGTGTTTAAAAGATGGTTAAACAAAATACAATACAATATAAATAATTTCCCCGACACTGCTGCGATCTTAGACTCTTGTATAAGTATCCATCTTTAAAAAAGTAAACCATTTTTTGTTAAAACTGTACAAATTATGAGGTAACAAGACAAATTGCGCCTCATCATGAAACAAATGTACACCATCTGCAGTGGGAAAGTCACACGACTCCTGCTTTGGCCAATTTGGAATGTCCACCCGATATATATGCATACAGTCCATACAATCTCTACAATTTATCCCACTGCTTGTGAAAAGACTTCCAGGGGGAACCTATAACAAAATTTGTTTTTCTACTGGTCCCACCTCCTTCCTCCCTAAAGTAAATAAAACCCCACACTACAAACTAGTCTATACTGCCATTTTTAGCAGCCAAGTTCAAAAACAGCGCGCATTGAGGTTTTTGCTCTCTCATTTTTTTAATTTAAAAAAAAAACTTTAAATGGCTCTCAATATTTTTGAAAGTACAATCCTATATAAGTGAATCTATAAAAGTATAATCCTAAATGAATAATCAACAAGTCAGTACTTCCACATGGGGAAGGTATATTAGATATAAGCACTTAACTCCCACATGACAGGTCTATTAGGGTACATATTAAAAGACTAAATATTCTACCCTAGAAATAAAAGTAGATTTCTTGGTCAACCTTCATGGTACAATGTGGGAGTCATTAATACCAAACCCCATACATTGAGCAGTTTTATTTATTCCCTGTGTCCTGTCCTTGTTAACAAATAAAAGTTCTGTTGTTGTTGTTTTTATCCCCTTGTGTAAAGATTACATGAATTGCATGCTCCTTGAGCATAAAAGTCTCCCCAGCTTATAATGATCAATACTATAAATGGAAAAACTTGAATGAGAAAAGAATAAACTCAAAAGTTTTACATGTGGGGTACACAAAGGATTTCATCTCTGGTAGTTATTTCTATCTACATATCACATTGCCCTTGATCCACTTCACCTGGAATTCTTGTCCTAGTTTTTTCCCCATGATGTGCATATAAATACAGATAGTTGTTGTTGTGGTGGTGGTGCAATGTGTGTGTGTTACTGACCCATGTATCTCAGCAAGTTCTTATTTTTGAAAAAATTAGTTAACATAAGGTTTTTGCTGCGAGAGGATGCACCATGTTAGAGGAATTTCTTGTGTCAAAATAAGGTATCTTCCTCCAGTAAAACCTTGTGTGAAGTCTATTCCAACCAATGGAAGACTGGTGGAGTTACAGGAGGTGCCTGTTGACCCCATCTACATTACCCAAAGCCACTTACGGTGTAAGGAGGAAAGCACCGGATGGCAGAATCTACTCAAAGCAATAAGTTTAGTTGACATTTGCAGAAGGATCAACAAGCACATCTCTGTAATTCAACTTAGCTAATTCAACCATTATACAACAACAACAACAAAAAAAGACCAATGTGTTATCTTTGAATTGTGAATTGATTGTTAAATTTTTAAATTACTCACATCTAACATTAAGCACAATATTTTTTATTTCATAAACTTTTCTTTTTTTTTTTTTTTAGAGAGAAAAAGAGTTTGGGAGAATGGGGAAGGGGGAAAGGAAGAAAAATGAGATGTTTCTTTTTATTTAACAAATTGATTTTTGACAAAAAAAATGAGTAATGTAAATTTGAAAAAAAAAAATTAAAGATTTTAAAAAATAAACTATGACTATTTACAATATAAATAAAATAAAATAATAATCTTAATGATATACAATGAAGCAAACTGTATATACTACCTCTCACATATATATATATTTACATACATAATGAGAAAAGAAGAAATTGATGAAACACTGATAAGATTAAAAAAAAAAGGTTTCGTTACATTATTACAAAAAAAAAAAGAAAAAACTGTTGGGGGGGTAAGAAGAGAGATATTAAAACATAAAAAAAAAAAAAAAACAATAATAAAGGTTCTAAATTTACCTAGACGAGGGATAGCCCCCCAAATGTTACTTTGGACGGGATTGAAATTTTTCTTCTCTGTGTGAAATTCCTTTCAAAGATGGTGAGAAAACATTAACCTGGAATACAAACAGAACTTGTAAGCCGCCTGCCGGAGATACTGGCTTGATGCCAAAGTAAGAGGTTCAAATAGTGACAATGTGTTTTTTTTTTTTAATAGAGAAATATGAATAAATGGACTAAGCAAAAAAAAAAGAGATTTTAAAGTCCTTCAAATGAGATTTGACAGGGCAGCCATTTAAAAAAAAGAAGAAGGGGAGGGGGGATATATAAGAATTTTTTCTTTCTCTCAGATTGACTCTTCAGGAAAAAAAAATGCAGTTTTAGTACAACATTGTCTTTTAAAAACTGTTGTGTATTGTCAAACCTTAGGTTTACTAAGGACTTGTGTAAAGGCAAATAATATATTGCTGGGGAAATATTTTCCTTATCCATAAGCTTTTAAAAAGCAGGGGGGGAAAATGGAATTATACATTGGACAAACCTTACAAATACCAATGTCAGATATTAAAGCTGAGAACTGATAAATGTGATGGGAGAAAGAATGTATTCAGAGTGAGTCTGCATGCATCGAAACTGTTTTTAGAAAACTGAGGAGATCAAAGGTGCTGGGTATATATTTAGTGTAAAGTTATATATGCAACTATGGAAATGGCTGGTTCAGACTTTCATTGTGTTGTATATTTAAATAATATATTTATTATTTTTGACTGAATATGAGAAACTGTAAAAGATGAAATAGTAAAAAATATTGATTTTTTTTAAGAGAAAATAGGTTCACACATGGAAAAGTATGAATTTTCAAATTTATAAAATATATTCAAGATAATTCAAATATATAAACATTTATTGAAAGGATCTAAATCCTGAAAGAAATTGAGGATGATTTCATTAAGAGAAATTTTTTAAAAAATACCGTCTCACGGTCAAAGTGCCGTGAGCATCTGGAGAAAGTACAAGTTGTCAGATAACCTCAAATAGGTGCTATCATAAAACTTAAGTCAAATTATCTATGCTGATAGTTGATTAGAGAGAATAGACAACAGTTTCTAGCAAAGCATTCAGCCACTTACTATAGGAGGGAACATCTGCCTAAAAAGTAAGGAATCTACAACAAACATCCCCTATATTCCCTCTGTAAGTTTGTGTTGAAAACTATTATAAAATATTTATAAAGAACCCTACTGTATTAAAAAAAAAAGAAGTGAAAGTTAATTTAAAAAAATAAATGAGAGATTTTGTTTATAAAAAGAGAAGGAATTTATATGAAACAAGATTCCAAACTTGATACATTTTGCTACCTTGCTGTGTAAAAAAGTTTCATGCCAGAGAAAAAAAAAAGCCACGGTATTTGAGATCCACAGCACACTGGTTTTTAAATGTGGATATTCAAATTAAAGAAAGGAAGGCATCAAATTTATATTTTAAAATGTATAAACCCATATTTTAAACATTGTTGTACTTATATATATATAAAAAGCTTTGTATTCCATTTCAGAAAAGGCAAAACTATTGGTTTACAAATTAAAGCTTAAGAGAAAAATCTTTTTCTAAAGGAGAAAGTTAATTTCATATTACCATTAAGGTAATATTACTGTTTTTCCTGCATGTATACTACATTTCTGCTTGGAGAATCTGTATAAGACTAAAAGATCTTAATAAAGCTTTTTGTTGATAAATCTTAAAATTTGTTTGGGTTTACAAATTTAGCATCAAAATGCAGAGTTTCTGTGATTAAACTTTGAGAAAAACTTGTAACACTTGAGAGAAAATTAGAAAATAATAATTTTTGTAGATTAATATAAAAAAAAAATATTTTAAAGTGATATTTAATTATCATAATCTTTTTGTTAAATAAAAAAAAATATATAATAAAAAGATATTAATTAAGCATATATAGGATGAAATCACATATCAAGAACAAACACATTGGTCTTTTTTTTTCAGCCCTAAAATGTATTCAACCAGCAACAACAACAACCACCCCTACCCAACCAAAGAGAAACTTACCTGTTGAGTCTTCAACCTACCAAAAATATGTAACAACAACAACCAAAAAAAAAATCCCTAAGCAAAGCACAGTATTGAGTGCAATTTCTGAGGCCAGCCACTAAAAAAAAATATATTGAAAAAAGAGATAGATAAATATACATAAGATAAATATATAAAACACAAATATTTCAAATAATCATAAAAAAATTGACAGTTGATCATATTCTTTTTATTTATCAATTCCATGAAATTATACAGAGGCCAAAAAAAAAAAAAATTCTTTACACAATAATATATATATATATATATATATAAAATTTCTATTAGCAATTCATTCAGTCAACCATTTGGTGGGAGGAAATACATGAGAAAGGGGAGGAGGCAGTAGAATATGCTCTGTACAGTTGGCAAAAAAAAAAAAAATAGAGAGAGAAAAAAGATGAGGTAAAAAAAAAGGAACAACAGGAGTGTACATGATATATCAAGGATTCATACACACAATGAGCCACCCTAACAATATCATCTAAATCTACATAATGAGTGGGGGGGAGGGAAACAACGGATTTACAATGGGGGGGGAGACAAGCTTCCATCAGTCTCTTGTCAAGTTGCTCAACAAGCCGACACAACATTACCTATCCCTCTGGTGTATTCAATTTTTTATTTTTTTTATTTTAGCAAAGAAAGAAAACTAATAATAATAAAACGCTTTCCAAATAATAATAATAATTGAAAAAAAAAAAAAAAAACTAAGAAAATGATGAAAGAGCATCACAGTTTATTATTGAAAAAAAAAAAAAAAATCTTAAAAATATAATATAATGATAATAAAAGTATATATATATATTTATATATAATATATATATTTATATAATTAATAAAAAAAAAAGAAAGAGTGCAAATGTCCTGAAGGCCAGTTCTTCAATTTTATTGAAAGTTGACTAAAAAGTCCAGTCCAAAAAAAAAAAAAAAAAACTCTTCAGACAAAATGTCTTTTTTTATTTAACAAAACAGCCCAGATGGTGGTAGGAAGAAAAAGGTCATTGGTTTTAAACATTAATGGCTTTCTTGTCACATGGTCCAGAAAATACATTCATACACACAGCAATGTGGGCAGGCAAAGTCCTGATTAGAAAGAAATAATGATGGCAACATTTTTACAAGGGGGGGAGAGACCAAAACCTTCAGTACATTGCATACCATCATTTTATAATATTAAACAAACAAAAAACTGAAATTTGCATATTGCACTCTATATTGCAAAAAATATAATTTTTTTAAAAACATATAATAATAATATATTTACAAAGAAAAAAAAATGTAGAGTACAATATGGCACAAATTTATCTCCTTAGAAAAAAAATATGTTTCCTTCTAGATAAAAAAAAAGTATATATATATATAATGATATCAATTTTGGCACTCAAGAAGAACATCTGGACAATTGCAGCCCCTCCTTGACATGTAAATATAAAAAAAAGTTAGAGGGATCAATCAAAACAACACCCCCAAGTAGCGGAATGTAAGGGGGGTTGATGGGAGGATCAAAACATGGAGAGAGCTGTACAAATTTAAATAAATTCATGATGGGAGATAATGTTTACTATATATATATATTGGTGAGGTAAAATATAAAATGAATAAATATAATAAAAACATAATGGAGAGCTGAGCCCTAGACCCTTGGGCACATGATGGTCAAAATGGACTAGTTGTGTCCAGGGCTCAGCTCAACAAGCAATTCTGGGCATTTGAGAAGTGAGAGAAAAGAAAGAAAGAAAGTAATGACCCTTCTCTGATACCACACAATCAGATCAGCAGCACTGGCCTCAGAACAATGCACTCAATACAAGCCACTACAACATGTCCTTTGTACACATGTGACTACATTTTCCAGGGGGAAGGGAGGGGGGGGGGGGATTATTTACTTGAAAGTTAAAGCACCCCTTCATACCTCCATATGTGTGTGCAATAGAAATATACATTAACAAAAAAAAAAAAAGCCTGTTTTGAAATCTACAGTTGTTATCTTTAAAATGTCTTTTTTTTTTTAACATTATTATTATTTTTGTTGTTTTGCTTGAGTTAAAAATTTGTTTTTGGTGGCTTAGATTTGGGGTGGGAAGGAGGGAGGGAGGGATAAGGCTGGTGTCCCCCACAGTGGAAAAAAAAAAAGCCATGGCTGTGAGAGAGAGTACTGTACTCAACCTGATTCAGAGTCGCTGCTGTCAGAAGAAGAGCTCGTGGAGGAACTCGAGCTGGTGTCACTGTCGCTTGAACTGCTGCTGCTGGCACTCAGCTGGGAGGGGGCCTCACCTGCCGCTGCCCCGGCCCCTCCATGGGAGTTCTCCGACTCTGTTCACACACCCCCACATGTCAGAAACCTTGGGTCAACTTTGTTTCCCACATTCAGTATGTTAAAACATCAGGCTTCCAAGGATAAGTTTATTTTTATACCCGGGATGTTTTCACCCTAATATTGATTGGTACAAGGGATTATTGAAAGTATGTAACAAATGGGTCTGTACAGGCCATCCAATAACCCCGTTATATAAATGGGCGGACGATGTGAAACTCACCTTTCTTGACAGGTTTCTTGGTGGCAGCCCCAAGTTGCCCACTCACGTCCTGTAGCCTCCTCTCTAATTCTTGTCTCTTTTCCTCCTTGGACTTGCCTGATGGCTTTTTGCCTGCACACACTTTCCCTTGAATATACCTTCTACTTCAATTAAGGAACTTCCCACTCCAAAAATAATGGTTTCTATTTATGAAGAAATATTTGTTGTCAAATGTTTGTGATTGTTCCCTGATGTCTCACTCCAATTATGTAGGGAACCACCTTCCTATTGTTAACCAAACTGGTGATCTATGCGGTAACTTTTGAAATTGTTTCTAGAATCAGGTAATCATGAGGGGAGGATCATCTTAACATATATATTGTGCTTGTGCCATCTATCAGAATAAAGACATCAGCAACTCCCAGTGTCACAATAAAGAGATATCTCTCTTCTTAATCTGAACACATGATCCAAATGTACTTTTTTCACATTACAATTCTTGTATTAGCATGGGGAATGTATCTAAATAGCAGTAGTTTAACCAGGATTTGGTGTTTTATTATACACTGCCTATCATATTTTGGTGTGTTTATGCCAGAACTAACATCGCAGCTATAATTTATATCTTCGAGGTCAATGACCTTGTGATCCAAGTAATCAAGGTAAGCTCTGACAATAAAACTTGAAGCTTCAAATTTAAAAAATAATAACTTTTTTTTCCAAGATATTAACAAGTGTAAAGTGATATTTTAAAATGTGAAATATCGGTTGACACATTTATGTGCAAATGTAATATTAACTTTGCCCAAAAAATTTTTTTAAAAGAATAGTTTAAAAACGAAAAAAAAAAAAAAAAAAAAAACATACCATATGGCTTCCTCGGCTTTTTCCTGAGACAGGTGGCAACATATGATTCAAGTTCCCTTAGGGTGGAGGGCTTCAAGGTTTCAAAGTCAATTTCAATTTCGTCTGGGTTGGAGTCCCTGAGTGAGGGCTCCCTAGATTGGATAATATGTACAACACGGCCCAGTTTGTCCCCTGGAACCACAGCAGGTTAGGTCCCCGGGACAGAGGGGGAGAGGGAGCACCACTTACCAGGCAACTTGTTGATATCTAGACTAAGCTGGCGCTTCTCATCATATGACATAGCCTTGGCATTGTCCTCATCCTCGCTGTCAAATGATGGAACACCTTTAGGCTTTTTACCATTGGACTTGCTGTTTGACCTTTGCCTTTTAGACTGGCCGGGCTGTTTGTTTTGATTGGGAGTCTTATTAGGGTTTGCATTGGACTTGCTTTTAGAAGGTTTTTGAGCTTTAGGTTGAGTGGGAGGGGCAGGGGGTGGGATGTTGTTGACTGCCTCTACAGGGGGAGTTTCAATGGGCTCTGGTTTAGGCTCCTTCACCTCTTCCTTTTCTTTTTTCTTCTTTTTCTTTTTCTTCTTGTCTCGCCTTCCCTTAGCTGCCAGAATACTGATTTCTTCTGTGACCTTCTTTAGCTAGAACCAGGACAAGGGAAGCGAGTTAAACACAAGGCTGTGTTACAAGCCAGTACAAACCTACCTGTTCCTGCAGCTGCTGTAGCCGTTTTTCTCTCTCATCCTCGCTGTCATCAGATTCACTGCTGGAGGAGCTGGCTGATGAGCTTGAGCAGGAACTACTGTTGCTGGAATCCTCCTCATTCTTTTCTGCTGGGGCAGCCTGGGACGCCAGTTCAGCAACAGGCTCATCTGGCATCTTGGCAAACCTCATCTCAAATACATCCTAGAACACCACCAAAGAGCAAATATGTTAACAACTTCATGATGGCCACCAGATGATGCAGGTTACCTGTAGTTTCCGGGCCATGGCAACAACTTCATGATCCGGAGGATTATATTTGTAACAGTTTGTGAATATCAATCGGACATCTGCTGCAAAGTCTCGTGGACACTTGTATTCCCTGCCATCCATCTTTGTCTGCAAGCCATGCCGTTACATTAGAACCAACAAACATCCAGGACTCCTCACCTTGACGGTGCCCAGGTCCATTGGAGATTTGATGATGTCATGGTAGTCATGGAGTCCCAACCTCTCGGCATCCACCGGCTTGTAGAAGGGCCAGGCGTACCCCTGAAGACACAAGGTTCACTTAACTATTATTCTCCACAAAGGTGTCTGATAAAGATAAATTACAACTATTTATATGAGAATATTAAGCTACCACAATACTTTATCTTCATTTGGCATTTACTTCAATAAGATTAAACATTTAAAAGATATTTGTGAAAACACAACATGGTGGAAGAGTAATGAATATAAAAATGGTATTTCACTGTAAACTTTGCTTTACAAAAGTAAAATATAAATGATGATATGAATACTCACAGCATGCTTCTTGTTGAGCAGCTCCTTGAGGATGGCTTGGCAGTACTTCATCTGCTCCGTCATCTTTCCCTTTTTAGATTTCAAAGGCAGAGGCTATTTATTAACCACCCGTTATTGTCACTAGGACATTGGGATTTTTTTTCAACTCACCTGGGTATCGGGTAAATCTTTGGATGGTTTCTTGATGGGCCGGCCACTCTCCCTCCTGGTAGAAGGCTTGGACATCTTCTCAGGGGGGTAGCCTTCATAGCTGTTGGAGTTGGTGGTGGGGGTAGTGGTGTCTGCTTTCCTCTTGACGCCCTTCTGTAAGTGGGGTCAATGTAGATTCACCGGGCAGGCAGGCAGGCAGGGAGGGAGGGAGGGGACAGAACAACTTACTTTGGAAGCAGGTATACTTTGGACAGCTGTGGGAACAATGCTGGCAGCAGCAGGGTGGGGGATGACAGGAGCTGGCTGGTCATGGGGGACAGCAGCTGCGGCGGAGGGAAGGGCTCCGTCCACAATACTGGAGTAGCTGTTTGGCCGCAGGTTGGCTGGGGGGGCAATGGATGCTGCGGCGGGAGCAGTGTTGGTACTCCCTGGAATGGTGGAAGGTGGTAGGGTGGCGGGGGCAGGGGGTTGGGGAGAGGGTTGTGAGTTGGGGAGGGAGTTTGGCAGGGAAGAGGATGTTGGCTGGGGGAGGGAGGATGGGGCTGCCACAGAACCCCCTGAAGAAGTGGAAGCAGCTGTTTTTGGCAAGGGGTTAGTTCATCTTAAAGCAGCACAAGAGCTAAAAAGCACTTACCTCTTCCTCTGCCAGCTCCTTTGCCTTTCTTCCCCTTGCCCTTAGAACCAGCTGCTTTGACTGGCATGGGAAGCTCCTCTTCCTAAAACCACAAGGTCATCTTTATCCATCATGAGAGCAGGGCTTCAGCAGGGCAACTCTAGATAGCTCACCTCAATTGGAACAGGTCTTACCTAAATGAAGAGAAATACCAACTGTCTAAAGACACAACTTCCATTTTAATTACAAATTTATAGCTTTTTTAAATGAGAAATTTGTCTTATAGACAGACTGATACAGAAATGGAGCAGAAAAAAGTGGGAGAAAGATATTCAAATTTTCTAATTTAATGGGTAATAGATATCTCTATATATAAAAATCAATGTTTGTATGTCCGGTATACAAATTGGCAGTAGTTCACTAATTCAAACCAAAATTTCCATACATAGGTAAAAAAAATACGGGGAAGACGATAGGCTATTTTAAAATATATATAAATCAATTACTAAAACTATATATTCAAATTATTCTACTTAGCTCACGAACAGCGCCCTCTATCAAAGATTAGATTAAATTATGCTGATGCAAACAAATAGATAATGCTAATAACAAACAATTATAAAAAAAAATCTTATCTAAATATATATCACTCGGGTAGATATATGCACACGGGTCAATCCCGGGGCGAAGCCCGGGTCACCTGTCTAGTTCTATATATATTGAATCCCTCAAGTACCAAATAGTGTGATTAAATAATAAATTGAAATATCTTAAAATGTGCATGTTTGAGAGATTTATTGAAGTCTCTTGGCATAGGATTAGAAACAATAATTTTATTTAAAATTTCTGCAAATTCATTTTTTGTTTCTTAAAAAAACCTTTCCAATAAAATTTCCAATCCCATCAAACTTACCTTTTCATTTTTTTTGGAACCCAAATAACCTAAAGAGCTATTCCTGATTTTTCTAATGACAAAATTTTCTTCCGTGTCAGATACGCAATATTAGGTCAAAATTTGCTTTGGCAAAAATATTATCAAATAAATATTATAACTTCTTAATTCAAGTTTTCGGTTGAAGTCATTTTGAATAATAGATGGCTAGAGAGAATTTTTTTTATAATATTAAATAAATAAATGTGTGAATTTTAAAAAACACCATATATTGGACTTTTTTTATTTATAGTATAACTTCTTTATTTAAACATCCCATAGGTTCAGAGCTAAATTAAAGCTAGTGTTGAATTATAGCCAGATTATTATGACAACATTCACAGCTGCTGGACATCCAAATATTAACTCAATAAAATCATATTTTTAGAAAAATTACTCTTGTAAAATGTTCTAATTAATAATTTGAATTGATACTCTCTCTCTCTATTGGGCCTTTTATTTCATTTATTTAGAATGTTTTATGATTAACTTTTAGTGAGGGACACAAAATTGCTTTAATATACATTTTTAAATATGAAAAATTACAAATACTATTTTTATAGATATGAATAAGTATAGTGGGTAGAAAGTGAATTTGGAAATTAAAAAATGAAAAAGAAGTTGGTGGACGAGTGGGTAACACCCTCGATTCCCGACAGTCATGACTGGGGTTGAATGCTGCGTTAACATTTTGTTTAATATGTGAATAACCTTCACGTATTATTCACTGTTTCAATTATCATAAACTAGGTTGTTCTTGTTGAGCGGTACTTAATAAAGTGATTTTGAACCGGAAATTAAAAGAAAGAGCTAAAAATATTTTCTAGTTATCTTTAAATACTCCATAGTTGTTTGTTTTCATGCTAGAACCCTTACTATTCAGTATGCAAATTGATCATCTTCAAAAGGCATGCATGTCCCTATGTGAATTATTTTAACTCATTACATCAGTGACTTGCGGCTGCCGCATTGGCCAGATCAACAGTGCCTAAATTGTCCTTGAGAAATTCACGCATAACTTTATGGGCAATGGTGCAGACGATTGTGACACTTAAAAAACAGTGCTCTTGCACTAACTATGGCCACAATGCTGTGACATTCCCAGGTATCACATTTAGAACAATAAAAATGTATTTTTAAAAACAATTATTTAATGTTGAAATAGTCAAATTATCGTTGGTCAAATTTACGTTGGTTATTTGATAGGCTGGTGGTCAGGACATGAAGTATGGTCGAATAATCGAAGTTATACTGCAGATTTTGAGATGGAGGTAAATCAGAAACTAAAGAGTCAAGAAAGACTACACCTGAGAAATGTACCATAAATGTGAGTGAACAACAAGACCAAAGAGACTACCTGTAATGTTACAAAAACAATAAATATAAATTACCAATTTGGATCAGGTGTGGCTAACCTTGTGATTTGTATTCATAATCCTATAATTATCACATAGGACACAGTGGGCTTACCAAAAAGAAAGCAGAAACTGGAGCAACTAGGTCATCAAACCAATGGTAAAGTAAACAATGGTAGAGTTAATTATGAGAGAAGATGAGATGGAAGAAGTTTAGTTCACTTAATGCACCAACTTATTCTGTCTCCAAAGTAATGGTATTATCCCAGAAAGGGAATATTCCTACCTGACACCTGACAGGGTGGACAACACAGCTGCCAGGAGCGTTCGAGCAATGACCATATATGGAGGAGGATAATCCTCTGTGCCCTTGAAGTCAGAAAGAGCTTCTAAAGTGAGCCATATGTCAATGGATACTAAAAAAGACAATTTGAACCCATCACATTATTTCCCTCCTCCAGAAATCCTAAATGAATTGCCTTACAACCAACCATAGCTATAGATCGGAGAAGCCAAGACACACCAGGCTGTTTCACTTGATATAAGTATTAATAACAAAGGATGAGCAAGGATACATGCTTCTGTAATATTCCAGCAAGAAAATGACTTCTAGTGTGTGGGTCCCATTTATAATATAATCTATAATTAATGATAAAATTCCTTTAAGATTTGACACTGTTAAAGATGGCAAGCAAAAAGCAGAGAAGATGAATTAGGTCAATATCAGTTAGATAGAGAAAGAACTTGTGTACCTGCAGCTGTAATCTTATCTAAAACAACAAAAAAAGAAAGGGGCTATCTCTCCCCTTAAATTAGACTCAAGAGGGAAAAAATATGCAGCATTTATTTACTGCCTATGTAATGGTTGGTGACACAAGGAGGCCAGAGCATGCTCCACAACGGATTCATGAAATCTTCAGAAGTTGTCAAAGAGGTGGCAATACATCTGTATGGTCATTCTTTAGTTGACATAAGAGGACTGCAAATTTAGTGTGCAAAATAGTTGTCTGTAATCTGCCACAGGCGACCTAGTCTTAGAAAGGACAATTAAACAATGACTTTTAAGAAAAAAAACTGTTTCAGAAAGAAAGTAAATGATGATGACATGATATTTAAATACATCTGCCCTACTCCACAAATAAGATAATTTGTGACAATATCAATAGAAACTTGACTAAACATCTACCCCACTTTACAATTTGTAGTCTCCCAAACAAGATTTCTATGCCAATACTATTATATATTTTGAGATTTCTGAAGGAAAAAAAAGTATGTAACTTACTTGAACATTCACCTATGACTTACAGAAAATTATTTTTCTAATCTTTATAATTTCAAATAAATCTTCATTACAAGTTTTATAAAACACTTTGAATTGAATATTCTCATAGCCTATCAAATCAAAGCACCTATTCCATTCAAACCTGAAAAATAGCAAGATGTTAATCAACTATAGAATATAATAAAAACTTGGAATTTATTTTAAATAGAAGTGCTGGTAATTTGCACACACACACAATGTGATCCATTACTGTTCAAACATACACTAATGAATCACTATGAGAAGGGGGGGTTGGTGGAAGGCTGGTTAAACCGTTTGGTTTCGACCACTACGACCCGGGTTCGATTCCCGCATTGGACACTTTTTATGTTAAAAAAAAAAAATGCTCCAATGGCCCCCCGATTCTTGCAAAAGTCCAACCCCACCAGTGAGTGCAAGTAACCAAACGGGGCTCTGGCACATTTGTAGGTGCAAAGTCGAACTGCTTTCACATGTGTAGACATGTGGTGCGCTTACAGTAAAAAGCAGTCGCTAACTACCCACCATGATTATCATGGCCTGTACCACGTGTACTAGGGATAAGCAAAAAAAAAAACTATGAGAAGGAAGCTGCACCACAAGGCACAACATATTTACCAAGTTGTGATAGAAGAAAACTACCAGTTGACAAATGACTCTTTGCTACAGGTTAGCAGGATTATTTAAACTTGAATTTAGGATGGAAACCTTGAGACCTGGATAATTCTCCTAAATTAAAGTCATGTTGCGGGTTTTAGGTCCTAAATCCAATGTTATCTACTCATGCCTTTGCACAGCTAGTATACATATATAATTTGAAATGACAAGAAATTTTGACACAGAGCTAAAAATATTAGAATGGCTTTGATGAAATCCTACTACTATATACTAGCAGAATGACCCAGTGTAGTGATACCACCTAGTGTAGAATAACAAGACCAAAAATCCAAAGCAAGTAAATTATAATGATGTTGCAGTAACAGTTGTTATCAGCTTCAGACAAAAGTACTGGATGATTAGTGTGTCTTAAATAGTTGGTACTCTCATCACATACAAAAAAAATACAATAAATAGAAAACAGGTTATCAAAACAACAGGTATAATTTTATTTGGTCTTGTTAACGCCTATTATTAGAGGTGATAGGAATTCAGTAATTTATTGTCATCATTATATCCAAACCCACAAAATATTATATTTGTTCATTATTGAGTTAATTTGCAGAGGTTTGGAATAGCCTATTATAATTATCTTCAGCCGCCCCCTTGAAGCATTGCAGGAAATGTCTTATTCTAAGTAAATCTCCTAAAAATGGGGGAAATCCTGGCTGACAGCTCCACAATGCGAAGGATGTTGGAAGCCCTAGAACGTCAGGAGGGTGGTCTGATCAGACACCACAAGTTTTCAACTATAAAGGAAGGCATTCACTTGCCCTTGAAGTTGGAAATGGCTTCAAAAAGGTGGATGAACCTACTATTAGGTAAATGACATATGGATAGGGAAGGTAAGAAGAACCCCTTACCCCATATTTTCCCTACAAAAATCCTCAACGAATGGACCAACTAAACCAAGTCTTGGAATCCACCTGATTGAGAAGGTATACCAGTCTTAGGAATGATTCACCTGGAATCAAATTCCGAGCAAACTACACATGGGATGGATTGCTTCAGTGGTTTGGGTGGAGTAGCCATTTAGCCTTCCATTTTGATATGTATAAGGATATTGTAGATATAACATTTTTATTTCAGTTTTTTTATACTTCAAAAAGTACAATAAATGTATTTGGATTTTATCAAAACTCTTCAACCTAACCCAGGAAATGTGGACTTGGTGAAAACCTAGAAAAATCTGAGAAAACAAAGTGGACAATTCCCAAGTTATACTAAGGTACAATCTTCCTTCAATCATGGATTATATTGGATATAAAGTGTGAATTTCTTTATTAATATTTTGCAATATATAAGGATAAGGAAATTGCATATATACATCTAGATGAGATTTGTGTAGTACCTCGGTGGAGCACAAATCTCTTAAATTACCTTTAAATTAAAATAAATTAGTATAAGGAATGCATATTTATACAGCATGCATTGACACTAAATTACCAGTTTGAAGAAGGAGTCAATATTCCCCAATTGGATATATTCATAGAAACCTGGAAGATTTTGATCTGTAAATGGAAGGTGTTGAGCCACAACAATTACAACTAATTCTATATGGCATCAACTTTGTTCCCAACATGAACCCATACTTGGCTTCCCAGCTTAAAAAGGGGAAAAAATGTTAATTTTATTTGAAAAGTTGAATAGATATATCAAACAAGTTTAGCAATTTAGTTTTGATAGAGTTAATTTGAACCTACTAAGTCAACGACATTGGATGCGAAAGGTAAAAGAAGAAATTCCATATACCGCACACTTTTTTCCTACTAGAGAAAAGTTTTACCACGAAACAATGGCTATAGATCTTCTTGTTGAAAGAGGAGCCTGATGGCCCACCATTCTTGGAATGATTCACTTGCTATAATAACTATGGTTAATTTCCTCTGTTGAAAGTGGAACACCTAAATGTTCTAAAATAAATACTAGAGCCTGTTGCACACATGCGACAGAAATTTCAAGAATAGGTAAACCTAAAAATCTGTGGACTTAATAAAATCAAACTATTCTCAAGCAGCTAAAATTTTTCTTCTACAGAGTAAAGAGATCAAAGCATCAGATCCTTAATACAAGTTTAATATCAAAATAATGTATAATCTGTGAAAAAAGTATAGATAGAAAGAAAAACAAAACTTCCTATATAGAATCAAACCTTCAGTCTTATATTTAATATTGAATTTTGATGGTTAATGTCTCAGAGCTAAAGAAACAATGCACACTGATTGACTAATGAACTCAATGCTGATTGACAAAGACCAAAAAAAAGCTAAAATTGCCACCAAAAGTGGGAAACTATTTCTGTTCTGTTTCCTGGAAAGATGGGATGTGAAAACATACCACAACCCAGCACAATACCTATCTGGGGTGAATGGGTCCAAGGGCAGGCACCCCACGTCTATGGGGTTGATGAACTGGGTATTTAAGACCTCTCAAATTTGTAGTTGGAGTAAATAAAACTTATGCCCAAGCTATGTATATACAATTTATATTTTCTTTCACAGGAAGGAAAAATTTTATTAAGGTAAAATTTTCAAGGTCAACAATACTATTATTAAATATGCACCAAAGATTTTATTATTTATTGTGTATTTAGACCCAGACTTTATAAACTGTTAGAACTTTGAAAGTTTTACAAAAACTGGTTTCCATGACTACATTTGGAGACAATTCTATATGTATTTATCTGGTCATTTAAGTAACAATTCAACCTCAATGTTAATTTGTAGATTGAAATACTGACCTGATTGTCAATTAGAGCTCATCATTGGATGTCCATCGCTATATACATGGGTTTTGTAGACTCCACAGTGAAGAAGATATCCTTCCTCAACTTTATTCCATCAGTGTGAGATAAAACCAGGAAATGTATCTTCATAGTGGTCATGCCTAAAGGCATCTTAATCAGTTGTGCGCAAAATTTGAATTAAAGAGATAAGTTATGAAAATGAGCCAGTGTATTCCAGAGTGAATGTAAACTTATTATGGCCACTTCTACACTCCTAGGACATGCTTAGAAAAAGGAGTAATCCATCTATTGGAAGGCTTAAGAGAACCCATAATGACCAAAATGAGATTATTTATCTATTACCACCAATTTCACAAAGTGTGTTTATTAATAAAGTAGCTTATAAAAAATGGTATGGCAAAGACAATTGTTGTTCAAACCTCAAATGGTGCTTATAAACTTGGGGAAAACATGCATTTACTTGAGTGTACAACACAGAGTTCAGTCAATAAACTCCAGCAGCCTTAGTTAGAGAAGACCAGCTTTCTTCCCCATTGAGAATTCAACTAGTGTTACCTCTTCTCTAGAACAGTGCTTGTTGAGCCCTAAACAAATGTTTGGATTCCTTTGACTGAGTGGTGTAGCAGAATGTGGCGTACAAAACACATACCCCAAAGAATAATTCAACACAAATAATCAATATTTTTATTTCCTACTCATTACAGAATTGAGAGAGCAGTTTCCAAAAGGTAATAATGTATATATATATTTATTTTTAAAAAGGCAATATATATATATAAAGGTAGGGGAATGTACGTTAGAGCCGAGGGGAAGTTACTAAAGTAATGAAAACACAAAAGTGTTAAAAAAGATGGGTATAAGGTGATGACGACACCCACCGCAACGTAATATGCTAGTGTGCTTTATCTAAAAGACATCAGCCAGTTTTGAGGACAGCAGCAGGGGCAAGAAGGAATGTACCTACTTGGACGGTAACCACCTCGAAAACCAACCCAGATTTGACCCAAGTATAGAAATACACGGTGGGCAGATTCCGGCTTGGGCGACGGTCACTCACTGTGGAGGCAGGCAAAACAACGTCAAGCCGAGTGTTCGCAAAGAGCGAGCCGTCATCGCGGGAGTAGACACAGTAAAATAATGATAAACAAACAAACATGGGACGTGGAGGCCTCCAGACACAAACAAGGGACACACATACTTACCTCCAGAGGTCAGTTAACCTCTAACAACGTGACTTATCATCGACACCTTCGCAACGTTTCAAACACCCAAAACCCTTAGCAACCAATCAATCAAATAGGAAATAACATGAAGGCATCAAGCCTTCACTGAGGAGAAAGTGTTCACTTACCACTGAAGGCATTTCTTCAAGCTTTGCTAGGAAGATCTTCTCCAGGGTCTGGGCCATTAACACTACATCCTGGAAATAAAAAACAACTCGATACACTATAGGTTCATGTTTTGAAGTAATTTTATGGAAATATATCTGAATAAGGAAGTCAAAATTTTATAAAAAGATTTAGTTATTCACAATCTGTCTATCAAGTAAAGAAACACCCAGGCAACAGAAACTTACCTCCCCAGGCTTGTTGTAGACGTAGCAGTTGGTGAACATGGTCTGGAAATCCTGCATGCACTGCTTGGAGGTGTAGTAATAACAGTTCTCCAGCCTCTTCTTTATTGTTCCCAAATCCATAGGTTTGGTGATGATCTTATGGTAGTCCTGGAGGCACAGTCCGCCTGTGAGAATGGCTGGCAAAATACGGCACAGAAGTGCCTTCTCTGTTTAGGGAGAATTTTTACATTGTAAGCCTTGATACTTTTTTTAAAAGCTCAAAATCAAAAGTGCTAAAACTATGTTTAAAAACAAAGAAATAAAAATAAGATGGGGAAGAATACTATGGAAATAAGGAGAGAACATTTTGTTATCCAAGATATAACAGAGAAGGCCTCACAATTCTTAGAGAAGTGCTACCCCAGAATGAACAGTTTACCATTTTTTTTTAAAGAAACGGTGTAAGAGATCTCATTTTGAGAAAAATTAGACTAATATAGATATTGCATTCATTGACTTCAAAAAGACCTGAAAGAACTTAGTGCATGATCAGATGTCTGTTTCTTCATTTATCCACCTCATTCCAGTACAATGTCACTTTTGTACTGTTTTTTCACAATATTAAAAGTGAAATTATTAAAATGAAAAAGATGTAGAAATGACATTGAACAGAATGAAATTGTGTACAATCTCAAGAAGACAAAATTCAAGGCTTTCAATAACAACGCACCCAAAAAATACAAAAATCATATTAATGGCGTGGAAATAAAACTTTATTTGTAAGCATTATAAGTGGAAACTGCAAAAAAAAAAAGTTGATGCCAGATTTGTAAAGGCAAAGTAAAGGAGAAATAAAAACTTTTAATGGAAAGATTTTAAATATGGAATTTAAAAAAAAAAAAGTGCTTAAATGCTGCTTGGCTAGCTTTCCTGTATGGATAATGAAAAGGAACTCTTTTGACATATGGAGTGTTAGAAGAATTCTCAGGATCAAATATCCAAATGGGGGATCAGAAACAAGGAGTATAGTTTTCTAAAGGAAATATAATCAAAAGGAAATGAAAGATATCAAGACGTGTGTTTCACCAAGAATCATCAGGAGATTGTCTGTACTTAACCTTGCAATAAAGGGAGAGATATCCAAAGAAGGATTATTTATAGAATAATCTAGAATTAGAATAGATTTCCTTAGAAGTGTGTGATCCATGATGGCAGTACATGATGTTATGTTGTACATAACTAAAAGGGTTACTTACTGGTAAGTTGAGTTTGATGGTGTCAACAGGTTCCTGGAATGGCCAGGAAAACTGGTGCTTCCATAACGCCTTCACAATAACTTTGAGATAAAACTGAAGTTGGTTGGTGTTCCGATGGGGTCTGTCTGGAGATGGAATATAGTTGGGCTGGACAATGCCATTGACTGGCTCCACCGGGGGCTCATCATCCTTGAGCGTGGAAGGGTCAATGGCATTCTGAGACAGCCTTTGTTAGATACCTGGCCAGCACCATCAGCTGGGGCAATACTTACTATGTCATTGTGTTTTTTCTCCTCTTGATTAGCACCCATCTACACACCCCAGCAGCTGTATGGTATCTGCTCTATAAATGGATTACAAAAGTAATAAATTATTGATATAGGAGAGAACTACACTTAACCTATGATTTAACATTGAAAATCGTCAATAGACCCAGAAGTAAATGTTGAAATAAAATTGTGTCAATGTATTTAGAGAACCCAGAGTAAGTTTGGAAACCAGCACAGATTAGAGGAATTTTCAGTATTGAGAGTACAATCAATACCGGATTATAAAAACCTGCAGCTTGGGAATAGCATATTTGCTTTAGAAAGAAACAATTCAAACTCATGTTCAAAACTCTTGCCATTATCCACAAAATCTTGAGACAATTCCAAACCTTCATCTGCCAAATAAAATCAACTTCATATCCTAAAATATTTTAAAGGTACAATTTAGGAGGAAGCTAACAATTGAGAAAAGGGTATTTAGAACAATAAGGGTGCAAGAATATTTCTAGTGTTGCTCGCTGCTAACTTCCTTTCTTAATAGATCCAATAGGACAGAATATAAATCAGAACCAAATAACAATTATATGGTAAATAAAGTCTATATAATACTGAAAGGTTACTTGGGAATATGCATCTGAAGAAAAGGCTACTTTATGCAGCACTCTGTTTTCCTTGTATGGATGAGAAGCTTGGACAATGACCAAAGAACTGGAGTATAAAAGTATTTATTCATACCCTAAAAATAAATTCTTATTTATTTATGCTTATGAGGTGATACAGCAGCGTATTTACAATTAGAGAGGAGACAAAATGAATTAAATCTAGAAAAAAGAAGTGAGGACATATCGGTCATTAAAGTCTGAGAGGCAAGGCCTTCAGCCAGTTCAGGGCTTCCGGGGTGACAGAATGGAGATTGGAGATTCCTCCATTGAATTTGTACAGCGGGCAGTCATCTAGTATAATGTAAGGATATTATGATAAAGATCAAATGTATGGATATTATGGCAACAAACAACAAGATTTAATTTTAAGTAAATATAGCTTTCTAAAAGATGTAATTTTACTTTTTGTGAAGTATTGGTATAAGAGATATAATTCTAGCCTATATTTGGCACAGAGCTATGGATATAGCTCCCTCATATATGTTCAGAAGAAGTGTGAGTTGGTATTATCATGGTGTCCTCACCTTCAATAAATATGTAGGCTATACAGTTGGAAGAGATATTAGTTAGCTTCTCCACATGACCTGTACACACAATTATCACCATTAGCTATAGTGTCAATAGTAACATCAATATTTGTTCTGGAACCCTTCCTTGATTCAATATCAAATTGGCCTGTCAAATTATTTTACATCTTATTTATAAAAGAGAAAAGGGCTTGAAAAATTGGAAGCCCTTGTACCAACATCAATACAGATCATATGTGATGGTATTGTTTGCACTGCCTGACTTTTAAAATTAATCCCTATACTCTCCAATGAAGGATAAAATATTTTAACCTTTATTTTGATTAAGAATATGCTTGTAATTAAAAGATAGAATTGGTATAATTTAAAAAATATATATCACATATTTCTTATGAATGTTCACTTTAATACAATTAATTATTCTTAAAATAAATAATGTACTTTTGAGATTAAAATATTTTTTGCAAATAAATATTCTTATTGTCATGGTACTCTTTTTGAGAGTGATTTAAGCCAAAACTTATCAAAATGTCTACCTATATAGTTAAGATTTGGGATAAATAAAATAATTATTTTATTATAAATACCTTATATTTTAAAATGTTCTCACTGATTTACTTTATATATTTAATTTATTTATTATTACAGACAAAATTA
The DNA here is from genome assembly GCA_030710605.1 of Cordylochernes scorpioides. Lineage (NCBI taxonomy): Eukaryota > Metazoa > Arthropoda > Arachnida > Pseudoscorpiones > Chernetidae > Cordylochernes > Cordylochernes scorpioides. Next base: position 19,053,668 of record CP092878.1, read on the forward strand.
CAAATGATAAATGAACACTCTTGTTTTGAAAATTTTGTAAAGAAAATTATTTGGTCAAATTTATTTAGTTATTTATTTATTCATTGATGATAATAAAATTTTAAATTGTAATGAATATAAATTCTATCTATGTGTCCAGATAGTCTGCATTATTTCCATATACTTTAAAATTTTCACTGATTTACTTTATATATTTATTTTATTACAAACAAAAGCAACTACAAATAAAAAATGTAAACTCTTGTGTTTGAAATTTTTGTAAAGAAAATTATTTTGGTCAAAAATATTTATTTATTCATTGATAATAATTTAAATTGTATTGATTATAAATTCTACTATCTGTGTCTAGATAGTTTGATTATTCTCATATATATATTTAATTTAAAATTATACATGTTTTATATTTCCAGTTGAAAAAAAAAGTTATAATAATTAAAATCATACCAAATATTTATAACCAAATTCAAAAATAACAATTGATAAAGTTTTGCTTTTCTATTATAAAACACCTCCAATTTTATAATAATATTAATTTTAAAGTAATGTACTTTAAATGAGATTTCAAAAATATATTTTGATAACCTGGCTAGGTTTTGTGTATGTTTCACCTTTCCTCCCCTCTCATATTTAAAATATATATTTTTTATCAAAGACATTATTATATACTCTGTTATTAATTATTGTTTGAAGTATGTGCAAGTAATGAAAATATAAATGAAAAAAGATGAATCTATTCTAAATATTTAAAAGCTTTTTATGATGATAGAGATGGCTGATTAATTCATAATCTTAAGGTAACAAGAACAAAATCTAAATGTAATTTTAAAAGTGTTAAAGTAGAGAAGAAGAAATAAAAAGCCAAGAATCTATATTTTTTTATCAGCCAGATGGCAGACAACATGCAGTTGTATGATCAAGAGGTGCTCTATAAGTATCATGTTTGTGACATGGTGTAATAGCATTGTCAAAGCACTGAGGAAGTGTGATGGTTTACTAGAACAGCATAGGTCAATGGCATACCTCAAATAACTAAATACAAGACATTGTTATCTACAAGGTTGAAACTATCAACAGACCAAAGAGCAGTCAAATAGAGAAAATTTTTGTTTATGGAGAGGACAACTTTTTACTTAGCACAACATGGAACCCCAAAGAAGTTCTAGGCAATACAATGAAAATCTGCATGAGTCACCCATCTGACAAGAGTACACCTTGGTATAAATTTAAAAAGTCTGAAATAATCCATCTAACCCTTTACTGTAAATGCGTCAGATGTATACACATGAAGACAGTTATCTTTGCACATTTTTTTTTTTTAGAAAAGGAGCTTGATATAAAATATTCTGGGTAAATAAATATAATTTAAAAAAACACATGCCCACAATTAAATATACAACAAAAAGCCTTTATTGAGGACCTCTCGTCCTATATAGGATTCGCCAGTTTACAGAGTAATTGAAGAGAAGAGAACTAAGAATACAGAGAGAAACCTATATGTAGTAGGTATAGTATAGTATTTTCTACACTTTGACTATATACAACAGCAGCAACAAGCCTTTTACTGGAATCAAAGTCCCATACAGGATTCGTCATTCTAATCCTGACAAAGACAATTAAATATAAAATCCTAGAGATACATTATTACCACATCTTTTAACAATGACAAGACTTTTTGCCATTTTTAGTTACAAGTTCTGCCTAGTTGTGAAGGCAGCCCAGAAGACAACCATCATGTAATGAGGTTGTTGCAAGACAAACAATGTGCAGATCAAACACCATGGTCAAAAGAGTTTATCACCTAGCACAATTGGGAGACAATACAAGCAGCAATTTAAAACAGCATATCAAGATTTTTTTAAACTAGCTTTCTAATTTTAAGGTTGTATATTAAATGAGAGACATTATCTAATTCTAACTATATTTGAAATGTTGATACAGTGGAATCTAAGATAGAGAAGGGGAATGAAAGTTTGTAAGACATATACCCAAGGTTATATAAAAAAAGGTATACATGGATCTGGGAAAGAAAAAAAAATTTTTTTTTTTTTTAATATTTCAAGGTATTGCTACTTTTTTAACAATTTATTGCACAAAAAAAAAAACACGTAATTTAACAAATTCTTGTAGATCACATGGAAACAATAAACAATTAATATCATTGGTCAAAATTCAATAAAGACTAATGACAAGTTTGTTTCCATGTGATCTACAAGAATTTACAAATTACTTTCAAGTTTTTTTTTTGTGCAATAAATTGATAAAGAAAAACCAACACCTTGAAATAGTTTGAAAAAAAAAATATTTCTTTCACAAATCCTGTTACACCTTTTTTATATATTATATTCAATGGGGGTATTGTCTTTTAACTCAAATTATACTCAGAAATATTGGCCTATACAAGGGTGATAAAGGATGGATTTTTAGTAAAATGGTCTGGAATTGAAAGATGTGAAATGCTCAGAACAGGTTGAAAAATGGTGTTCCATGAACTCCATATCTGAGATGGCTGCACTATTCAGTAATACAGTGGAATTTTCCCTTGAAAGACTGCACTAAAAAGAGCACAAGATACCAGTGATCTCTAATGGAGGTGGCTGTTATTAGATCATTTGATAAGTTATGGTACTGGAGTATTTTGATAAAACCTGAATCCTACATGTTAGGTCAATAGCCATCAGATATGGTGGTTAGCTGACAATAAGCAGTCCTGAACCTACAGTTATAAAAAGGGTGAGAAAACTAAATGGTAAAATGTTCTGCCTCTACAGTTGTGTCAAATCCATATTAAAGTCTGTTCTCTATGTCAGGGGTAACCTCATCTGGAGCTAACCACAGCAGCAGATTCTTTGAATCAATAGCACTCATAGCCATCATGAAGATTACCTTCAATCCCCAAGTACCCTTATAGGGAAGTTTGAAAAACCAGCAAATTTGCCCAAGTCATGTAGAGGATGATTACAAAAACTTTGAACAAAACAATTCTACCTAGAGCCAATGGGAGAATTGTGATTGGGCAGTGTGCTCCTAATGCATACATAAGTATACTTATATATACTGTGGTCTGGCTAAAGTGTTTGAGCTACTTAAGATTTTGCAAGCATGATAAAATCAGTAAATTGGCCCTATTCCTGAAATTTTGGATTATCATAATCCTGTTACTGAAACAAGAAAAATTACTTATTTTGATTTGTAAAAGGATAATTTGGAATATAGGTTAAAACACTTTATTTATTTAGATTTTTTTTTTTTATTATTATCCCAAGTACGCCCAATACATGTCATGATAATCATGGTGGGTGGTAGTCGGCAACTGTTTTTACTGTAAGTACACCACATGTCTACACATGTAGACCGCAGTTTGATTTTTACACTTACAAATGAGCCAGAGCCCCATTTGGTTTCTTACACTCACTGGAGGGTTTTGACTTTTGCCATTTATTTGGATTTGGTCACTGTGTTTCTTACTCCAGTGTCTAGAAATTAGGTAACTTCATGAAGGCGGTGGGGATTTCATGTGTGATGGGTAAAATTCCATTGATTCAAAGTACATAATGTCAGTTGAGGTTGGTCCTAACATGGACCCTTTTTTTGCCGACCCTGACATGGATTCAGACACTGCTATTTTGTTTACTTTTATTGGCGGCACATAATTTTGCCAATCATCCGGTATAATCATTGAATTTTTGTGGCTCTTTATGAGTGTAAGCCGACCACAGGATGTTGATGGTGCAGGACAAGGTCAAATAAATAAACTAAGAGTTTTTAGTCAGCAGCAGTGCTACACACAATACTTAGTATACTCTTGTCTGATCCAATGATGCTACTGATATATTGTAAATTTGTGACTCCTTGTTGGTAATCATTCAAAGTTCTCAAGTTTTAATTTGATATGATTCTCTCAAATCTTCACATTTTATTATAGAAAGAAAGTTCACCCCTCTTTAGTGAAAATAGATTCTAAAACTAAGCAATATCTATTGATCATCTACAAATCTTCAGTTCAGTGCTGTCCTTGATTTCATGAGCTCCATAAGTGAAATCTTCAGAATTTGCCAAAGAGTTGTATGGTTGGAAGTGCTAAGCCAATTCTATGACTAAAATATAGATGGAAATTTTGCTGGGAAGATATCGATCTTTAAAAAGAAAGACCCCCCCCCCCCTCCTCTACTGCCAAAATTGAACCAACCCTGGATCCATGGCCACTAGGTCAGCCTTCAAGTTTGCCAAAGGTTGTGACTATGTAACCTGTTTGTAGAGTGTCAATAGATGCTGCTAAGTTTTAAGGTGATTTGATAGAAATATGGCCTCCTTACTAAATATCCAACAATATTCTAATATATGCTAGACAACACTTTACTGGGTTTGTTGTCTCTAGTAGATGCTTGACCACACACAGTATTGTTTTAGCAAAAAATTAGTAGTCATAGTAATGAAGATAGGAATTCTTTAGTATATTTTATCATTTTTGACCCCAGAGAATATGCAATTATATTACAACATTAAAACTATGATAATTACTTCATCAAGTCTATCATCAGTTTTATCTCTATAGATATATGAAATAAATAACATATATACCTTATATAGTATATTTCCCTGTAAAGAACAACAACCTAGTTGCAGAGCCAAAGTGTCCTTTAGGTAGAGGTGTGTCTTTTTACTAGAGAATTTCTTAATACTAAAAATGATAATCTACTCTAGCAGGAATGTCCTCTCATGGAGGTTTTCCTGTATAAGTAATGAAGAATATAGTTAGCATGGTGCCACGCTTGCACACCCAAATGTGAATCACAGGTTGGAATCAGGGCAGGCTCTTTTTTTTTAAATAGTTGTGGGGCTATCTTCCCTAATGAATTTTCATGAGATGGCGTTTTCACCTATTAGTCATCATAAGAGCGTGTACTCTGCTAAAAAACTCCGCCTTTATCGGTCCCAAGCCCGGATGAAAAAGGAGGGGGAGCAGTAACAAGCTCAGTAAAAAACCTGGGCTCAGCTGGCCCGGCTGATAGTACCCTGTAAGGGCTCCTAATCCAGGGATACAGGATGAGCAGCATTTGTACTCCATGTTAGGAGCGGCTGCACATGGCATCTGTTCCTCATGTCAGAGGCGGCCATTTATTTTAGAGCTAAGTCGGCCTGCCACTGAGTAGTGCTCTCAGTCTTAATGACAAAGGGAGACGCATTCTACTTCACCCAATCATGATGATTGTCAACAGACACCATCAAAAGTCTCAAGCTTGTAAAGCTTGACACCCTAATATGATGAGTGGAGATAAGAAAGAAGTCATCATAAGAGCGTGTACTCTGCTAAAAAACAAGCCTTATATTGCAGCGTGGCAAAAATTGAAAACTGCAATCAACTGTGTCAGCTAAATGAGAATAAATTAATTTTTAAAAAGATATTCTTGCCTAAAATCTCCCCAAAAATCCCAAGTCACACAAGCAAGTGCAATATGCCAGGGTTAGACTAGTTAACATCTGAGTGCACACATACTGCACTCCTTTCTTTCCCCACAAAGATCACATGTGCTTCCAAAATTAAAAGATTCCTTAGCAAGAGAGGTGTTGTAGTAATGGATCCAAAACTTTGAAGGAAGTGCATGGAACATGAATAATGAAAATATTTAGCTCCACAGCCCATCTCCCCAAGTGATCACACAAGCAAGTGCAATATGCCAGGGTTAGACTAGTTAACATCTGAGTGCACACATACTGCACTCCTTTCTTTCCCCACAAAGATCACATGTGCTTCCAAAATTAAAAGATTCCTTAGCAAGAGAGGTGTTGTATGAATGGATCCAAAACTTTGAAAAAAGTGTAAGGAACGTGAATAATGAAAATATTTAGCTCCACAGTCCATCTCCCCAAGTGATCATATCCCTAGGATTGATAAGGAAAGAAGACCTTGAAAGAACCTCCATTCCACAAACATCATAGAACATTAGCCTGTCCCATTTAACAGATAAAAAAATGAATATAGCTAAACAAAATACTAAACTTTTATAAATTTTATTTGATAAGGCACAATTCTTGGATTATAGATTAGAACTACAAGGTCCAAATAAATAAATAGTGTGTGATGTTTATGTAACAACACTGTTTGGCAGATTCTGAACCTGGAGACCCAGGTTTCAGCACAGTACAAGACGGACTTTGATTTCATGCCATTTATAAGGGATTCATGAAATACTCAGAATTTAGTAAAGAGGTTATAGCCAAGTGATTTTAGCAAGTGACTAATTTTTTGGTAAAAAATTAATCTAAAAATGAAAAGGCTACCTCATCCACCAACACCGATTCCTTAGTGGTGTAGCTAGAATATTGCCAGTACCTAAATCAGTCCTATAAGTCTAAGAAAAGTTTAAAACAGTACTGTAACAAATGTGGTCACCACCAAGTAGCTGCCGTTTACAAAGTATTTGACCAAAGCCAGATCTAAACTTGGAATGATGGCTCTACAGCTTTCTATTTGTTATTTAAATTGTCTACAGCTTGCTATTTGCCAGAATTTACTCAACCTTGAAAATTAAACTTTTCCTGATATCTTAGCGCCACCTATAGCTGAATTTTGATATAAATTATTTTTGAATCATTTTTTCTGAATAATTAAAAACTATCTTATACATCTTATGCTGAAATGTTAAAAAGGGGAGATCATTGGTTATGAACCCTCCTCCCTAAACTGGTGAAACCACTGTAAGAGTTCATCACTGATTCAATTCCAACTTTATTTTACAATATAATAATTGTGTTGTATATAATTTTGTAGATTTTTTTTTATTTAAAGAAGCACATATATAAAATGATAATTTGTATCAAAATTTCCTGAAGAAAAGCCAATTTCAGACTTCACTTTGATGAGAGAATCTACAGCCTAAAATCTGTATTTGGTTAGTTTTTCTCAATGTTTATTTCTACCCAACAAAAATACCAGGTTACTATTTGAATTGATAGTTGGTGTCATTGATTGAGGGCTTTTGACATTATGATAACACTTCCTGCTCCACTTGAGAGCTGTTTATAAATTGCCACAAGTGCTCAAATAAAATGTCTTATCAGGCACCACCCCTTGATAAGGAAAGTTATTTCAAGTGAATGCTAGAGTGTGCAAGCTAGGAAGGAAGAATAGACATCAACATGAAAGAGAGCACTAATGGAGATTGAAAACACTGCCATAGGCTAGACACCAATGGACCACCTTCAATAGAACACGTTAATTCCATTGCCACTAGTGGACAGATATTGATAACTAGAAAACATAGGAGAGAATGAAAATTCTTTACAATGCTGAAAAATTTCTATAATTGAATAAATACAGAGTTTAATAATGAATACAATATCTAAAATAAATCTAACTTACTTTTAGCAGCATATACCTAATGTAAATATAAAACTTTATATATCCACTCTTTAATAATACTCTGTGGAACTAACATGTATATAATACCCTATGAATAAAGGAATTTGACATGAAAAAATGAAGAAGAAGTAATGGCTTAAAGAATTTGTGAAAGCAAAATATTACTTATTGTCATTCTCATTCACTGATATAATAAAATATAGAGAGTGATTATTCCTTTCTCAAGGTGTTTCAATTTTGAAACTTGACTATGACCGCTATTTACAATCATTATGGCGAGTGCAAAGTTAACATTGACTATTATAATGGTTAACAACACAAGTCACACTTGACTAGCCCATGGCTAACACCAATTAGCATAATGGTTAACAACCCAAGTCGCACTTGACTAGTGCATAGGCAACAGCAACTAGTATAACGGTTAAAAACACAAGTCGCACTTGACTAGTGCATGTCTAACCAAACTAGTATAACGTTTAACAACAACACAATTCGCACTTGACTAGCCCATTGCTAACATCAACTAGTATAATGGTTAACAACACAAGTCGAACTTAACTAGTGCATGGCTAACATCAACTAGTATAATGGTTAACAACACAAGTCAAACTTAACAAGTGCATGGTTACACCAACTAGTATAATGGTTAACAACACAAGTCGAACTTAACTAGTGCATGGTTACACCAACTAGTATAATGGTTAACAACACAAGTCAAACTTAACTAGTGCATGGTTACACCAACTAGTATAACAGTTAAAAACACAAGTCGAACTTAACTAGTGCATGGTTACAAGGTATAATGGTTAACAACACAAGTCACACTTGACTAGCCCATGGCTAACACAACTAGTATAACGTTTAACAACAACACAAGTTGCACTTGACTAGTGCATGGCTAACACCAACTAGTATAACGTTTAACAACAACACAAGTCGCACTTGACTAGCCCATGGCTAACACCAACTAGTATAATTTTAACAACACAAGTCACACTTGACTAGTTCATGGTTACATCAACTAGTAAAACGGTTAACAACACAAGTCACACTTGACTAGTGCATGGCTAACACCAACTAGTATAATGGTTACCAACTCAAGTCGCACTTGACTAGTGCATGGCTAACACCAACAAGTATAATTTTAACAACACAAGTCACACTTGACTAGTTCATGGTTACATCAACTAGTATAACGGTTAACAACACAAGTCGCACTTGACTAGTGCATGGCTAACACCAACAAGTATAACGTTTAACAACAACACAAGTCGCACTTGACTAGTGCATGGCTAACACCAACAAGTATAACGTTTAATAACAACACAAGTCGCACTTGACTAGTGCATGGCTAACACCAACAAGTATAATTTTAACAACACAAGTCACACTTGACTAGCCCATGGCTAACACCAACTAGTATAACTGTTAACAACACAAGTCGCACTTGACTAGTGCATGACTAACACCAACAAGTATAACGGTTAACAACACAAGTCGCACTTGACTAGTGCATGGCTAACACCAACAAGTATAACGTTTAACAACAACACAAGTCGCACTTGACTAGTGCATGTCTAACACCAACTAGTATAACGGTTAACAACACAAGTCGCACTTGACTAGTGCATTATACACCAACTAGTATAACGGTTAACAACACAAGTCGCACTTGACTAGCTCATGGTTAACACCAACTAGTATAACGTTTAATAACAACACAAGTCGCACTTTACTAGTGCATGGTTACACCAACTAGTATAACGGTTAACAACACAAGTCGCACTTGACTAGTGCATGGTTACACCAACTAGTATAACGGTTAACAACACAAGTCGCACTTGACTAGTGCATGGTTACACCAACTAGTATAACGGTTAACAACACAAGTCGCACTTGACTAGCTCATGGTTAACACCAACTAGTATAACGTTTAATAACAACACAAGTCGCACTTAACTAGTGCATGGTTACACCAACTAGTATAACGGTTAACAACACAAGTCACACTTGACTAGTGCATGGCTAACACCAACTAGTATAACGGTTAACAACACAAGTCGCACTTGACTAGTGCATGGCTAACACCAACAAGTATAACGTTTAACAACAACACAAGTCGCACTTGACTACTGCATGTCTAACACCAACTAGTATAACGCTTAACAACCACACAAGTTGCACTTGACTAGCCCATGGCTAACACCAACTAGTATAACGTTTAATAACAACACAAGTCGCACTTGACTAGTGCATGGCTAACATCAACTAGTATAATGGTTAACAACACAAGTCGAACTTAACTAGTGCATGGTTACACCAACTAGTATAATGGTTAACAACACAAGTCGAACTTAACTAGTGCATGGTTACACCAACTAGTATAACGGTTAAAAACACAAGTCGAACTTAACTAGTGCATGGTTACAACGTATAATGGTTAACAACACAAGTCACACTTGACTAGCCCATGGCTAACACCAACTAGTATAACACTTAACAACAACACAAGTTGCACTTGACTAGCCCATGGCTAACACCAACTAGTATAACACTTAACAACAACACAAGTCACACTTGACTAGCCCATGTCTAACACCAACTAGTATAACGTTTAACAACAACACAAGTTGCACTTGACTAGCCCATGGCTAACACCAACTAGTATAACCGTTAACAACACAAGTGACTTTTGACTAGCCCATGGCTAACACCAACTAGTATAACGTTTAACAACAACACAAGTCGCACTTGACTAGTGCATGTCTAACACCAACTAGTATAACGCTTAACAACCACACAAGTTGCACTTGACTAGCCCATGGCTAACACCAACTAGTATAACGGTTAACAACCCAAGTCGCACTTGACTAGCCCATGGCTAACACCAACTAGTATAACGGTTAACAACCCAAGTCGCACTTGACTAGCCCATGGCTAACACCAACTAGTATAACGGTTAACAACCCAAGTCGCACTTGACTAGCCCATGGCTAACACCAACTAGTATAATAGTTAACCACACAATTTGCACTTGACTAGTTAATGGTTACATCAACTAGTATAACGGTTAATAACACAAGTCGAACTTAACTAGTGCATGGCTAACACCAACTAGTATAACAGTTAACAACACAAGTCGAACTTAACTAGTGCATGGTTACACCAACTAGTATAATGGTTAACAACACAAGTCGAACTTAACTAGTGCATGGTTACACCAACTAGTATAATGGTTAACAACACAAGTCGAACTTAACTAGTGCATGGTTACACCAACTAGTATAATGGTTAACAACACAAGTCGAACTTAACTAGTTGCTGGTTACACCAACTAGTATAATGGTTAACAACACAAGTCGAACTTAACTAGTGCATGGCTAACACCAACTAGTATAACAGTTAACAACACAAGTCGAACTTAACTAGTGCATGGTTACACCAACTAGTATAATGGTTAACAACACAAGTCGAACTTAACTAGTGCATGGTTACACCAACTAGTATAATGGTTAACAACACAAGTCGAACTTAACTAGTGCATGGTTACACCAACTAGTATAATGGTTAACAACACAAGTCGAACTTAACTAGTTGCTGGTTACACCAACTAGTATAATGGTTAACAACACAAGTCGAACTTAACTAGTGCATGGTTACACCAACTTGTATAATGGTTAACAACACAAGTCGAACTTAACTAGTGCATGGTTACACCAACTAGTATAACGGTTAACAACACAAGTCGAACTTAACTAGTGCATGGTTACACCAACTAGTATAATGGTTAACAACACAAGTCACACTTGACTAGCCCATGGCTAACACCAACTAGTATAACAGTTAACAACACAAGTTGCACTTGACTAACCCATGGCTAACACCAACTAGTATAACGGTTAACAACCCAAGTCATACTTGACTAGCCCATTGCTAACATCAACTAGTATAATGGTTAACAACACAAGTCATACTTGCCTAGACCATGGCTAACACCAACTAGTATAACAGTTAACAACACAAGTTGCACTTGACTAACCCATGGCTAACACCAACTAGTATAACGGTTAACAACCCAAGTCATACTTTACTAGCCCATTGCTAAAATCAACTAGTATAATGGTTAACAACACAAGTCGAACTTAACTAGTGCATGGTTACACCAACTAGTATAATGGTTAACAACACAAGTCGAACTTAACTAGTGCATGGCTAACATCAACTAGTATAATGGTTAACAACACAAGTCGAACTTAACTAGTGCATGGTTACACCAACTAGTATAACGGTTAAAAACACAAGTCGAACTTAACTAGTCCATGGTTACAAGGTATAATGGTTAACAACACAAGTCACACTTGACTAGCCCATGGCTAACACAACTAGTATAACGCTTAACAACCACACAAGTTGCACTTGACTAGCCCATGGCTAACACCAACTAGTATAACATTTAACAACAACACAAGTCGCACTTGACTAGTGCATGGCTAACACCAACTAGTATAACATTTAACAACAACACAAGTCGGACTTGACTAGTGTATGGCTAACACCAACTAGTATAACGGTTAACAACACAAGTCGCACTTGACTAGCCCATGTCTAACACCAACTAGTATAACGTTTAACAACAACACAAGTCGCACTTGACTAGTGCATGTCTAACAACAACTAGTATAACGCTTAACAACCACACAAGTTGCACTTGACTAGCCCATGGCTAACACCAACTAGTATAACGTTTAACAACAAAACAAGTTGCACTTGACTAGCCCATGGCTAACACCAACTAGTATAACGTTTAACAACAACACAAGTCGCACTTGACTAGTGCATGTCTAACACCAACTAGTATAACGCTTAACAACCACACAAGTTGCACTTGACTAGCCCATGGCTAACACCAACTAGTATAACGTTTAACAACAACACAAGTTGCACTTGACTAGCCCATGGCTAACACCAAATAGTATAACGGTTAACAACACAAGTCGCACTTGACTAGTGCATGGCTAACACCAACTAGTATAGCGGTTAACAACACAAGTCGCACTTGACTAGTGCATGTCTAACACCAACTAGTATAACGGTTAACTACACAAGTTGCACTTGACTAGTGCATGGCTAACACCAACTAATATAACGGTTAACAACACAAGTCGAACTTAACTAGTGCATGGTTACACCAACTAGTATAACAGTTAACAACACAAGTCGAACTTAACTAGTGCATGGTTACACCAACTAGTATAATGGTTAACAACACAAGTCGAACTTAACTAGTGCATGGTTACACCAACTAGTATAACAGTTAACAACACAAGTCGAACTTAACTAGTGCATGGTTACACCAACTAGTATAATGGTTAACACAAGTCGAACTTAACTAGTGCATGGTTACACCAACTAGTATAATGGTTAACAACACAAGTCAAACTTAACTAGTGCATGGTTACACCAACTAGTATAATGGTTAACAACACAAGTCAAACTTAACTAGTGCATGGTTACACCAACTAGTATAATGGTTAACAACACAAGTCGAACTTAACTAGTGCATGGTTACACCAACTAGTATAATGGTTAACAACACAAGTCGAACTTAACTAGTGCATGGTTACACCAACTAGTATAATGGTTAACAACACAAGTCACACTTGACTAGCCCATGGCTAACATCAACTAGTATAACAGTTAACAACACAAGTCACACTTGACTAGCCCATGGCTAACACCAACTAGTATAACGGTTGACAACCCAAGTCACACTTGACTAGCTCATGGCTAACACCAACAAGTATAATGGTTAACCACACAAGTTGCACTTGACTAGTTAATGGTTACATCAACTAGTATAACAGTTAATAACACAAGTCACACTTGACTAGCCCATGGCTAACACCAACTAGTATAACGGTTAACAACCCAAGTCACACTTGACTAGCTCATGGCTAACACCAACAAGTATAATGGTTAACCACACAAGTTGCACTTGACTAGTTAATGGTTACATCAACTAGTATAACAGTTAATAACACAAGTCACACTTGACTAGCCCATGGCTAACACCAACTAGTATAACGGTTAACAACCCAAGTCACACTTGACTAGCCCATGGCTAACACCAACTAGTATAATGGTTAACAACACAAGTCATACTTGACTAGCCCATTGCTAACATCAACTAGTATAACGGTTAACAACAACACAAGTCGCACTTGACTAGCCCATGGCTAACACCAACTAGTATAACGGTTAACAACACAAGTCACACTTGACTAGTGCATGGCTAACACCAACTAGTATAATGTTTAACAACAACACAAGTCACACTTGACTAGCCCATGGCTAACACAACTAGTATAACGTTTAACAACAACACAAGTCACACTTGACTAGTGCATGGCCACATCAACTAGTATAACGTTTAACAACAACACAAGTTGCACTTGACTAGTGCATGGCTAACACCAACTAGTATAACGTTTAACAACAACACAAGTCGCACTTGATTAGCCCATGGCTAACACCAACTAGTATAACAGTTAACAACACAAGTCACACTTGACTAGCCCATGGCTAACACCAACTAGTATAACGGTTAACAACACAAGTCACACTTGACTAGCCCATGGCTAACACCAACTAGTATAACGTTTAACAACAACACAAGTCGCACTTGACTAGCCCATGGCTAACACCAACTAGTATAACAGTTAACAACACAAGTCACACTTGACTAGCCCATGGCTAACACCAACTAGTATAACGTTTAACAACAACACAAGTCTCACTTGACTAGCCCATGGCTAACACCAACTAGTATAACGGTTAACAACACAAGTCACACTTGACTAGCCCATGGCTAACACCAACTAGTATAACGTTTAACAACAACACAAGTCACACTTGACTAGCCCATGGCTAACACCAACTAGTATAACGTTTAACAACAACACAAGTCGCACTTGACTAGCCCATGGCTAACACCAACTAGTATAACAGTTAACAACACAAGTCACACTTGACTAGCCCATGGCTAACACCAACTAGTATAACGTTTAACAACAACACAAGTCGCACTTGACTAGCCCATGGCTAACACCAACTAGTATAACGGTTAACAACACAAGTCACACTTGACTAGCCCATGGCTAACACCAACTAGTATAACGTTTAACAACAACACAAGTCACACTTGACTAGCCCATGGCTAACACCAACTAGTATAACGTTTAACAACAACACAAGTCGCACTTGACTAGCCCATGGCTAACACCAACTAGTATAACGTTTAACAACAACACAAGTTGCACTTGACTAGCCCATGGCTAACACCAACTAGTATAACGTTTAACAACAACACAAGTCACACTTGACTAGCCCATGGCTAACACCAACTAGTATAACGTTTAACAACAACACAAGTCGCACTTGACTAGCCCATGGCTAACACCAACTAGTATAACGTTTAACAACAACACAAGTCGCACTTGACTAGCCCATGGCTAACACCAACTAGTATAACGTTTAACAACAACACAAGTCACACTTGACTAGCCCATGGCTAACACCAACTAGTATAACGTTTAACAACAACACAAGTCGCACTTGACTAGCCCATGGCTAACACCAACTAGTATAACGTTTAACAACAACACAAGTCGCACTTGACTAGCCCATGGCTAACACCAACTAGTATAACGGTTAACAACACAAGTCACACTTGACTAGTGCATGTCTAACACCAACTAGTATAACGGTTAACAACCCAAGTCGCACTTGACTAGCCCATGGCTAACAACAACTAGTATAACTGTTAACCACACGTCACGCTTAACTAGTGCATGTCTAACACCACACACACAACTAGTATAACGTTTAACAACTACACAAGTCACACTTGACTAGTGCATGTCTAACACCAACTAGTATAACGTTTAACAACAACACAAGTCGCACTTGACTAGCCCATGGTTAACACCAACTAGTAAAGTATAATGGTTAAGAACACTGTCTCAATGCTGAAAATGTGGGGTTAACAAACCTAGTGCAAGAGGTTAAAGCACAAATATAAACATAGAGAGTTACATATTGCAAGGCAAGAGATGTAATAGGGAACAGAATAAAACTTTGATGTATCAGGGCAATCACTTGGTGCCAAAGTTTCCATCTAAAGAAATATTTTTTGGATGAAGGCAATCATCATACCAGAATAGAGAATAGATAAAAGAAAATAAGACCTAATCCAAATAATTTAATAGTGTGTGACGTTTCGGTAACAACATTGTTACCATCATCAGACAAAGGATTATTATTTTGTCTGATGATAGAAACAATGCTGACACCAAAATGTCACGCACTATTATATTTTTTGGATTAGGTCTTATTTTCTTTTATCTAAATCTATACTCCAAATTGTGCTTTATCAGAATAGAGAATAGCTATTGAGGATTTAAAAAACAAACCACCAAACAACTACACTTACTTGTGAAATCTATATAAAATCTAAATTGTAAATACCATTATATACGGCCAATGTGGAAATCTAATTCCATTTGAGATGTGTTCATTCCAAAATGAAATAATTTGTCATATAAAGCACACATTTGTTAGTTCATTGTTTACCTTGATAATTTGTACAATCAACTTGGCTGGATATTGCAAGTTCACTGAGCAATGGACAATTCATTCAAGTCTATATAATCGAGTCATGTTCTGGAGATTAAATAAATATAAGCACAATCTGGTGTAGTAAATCTTGCTATAAGGAACACTACAATCTGCTGTGGTTTATTCACCAATTGGTGGTATCACCTTCATCAGCAATCAAGTCACTAGCCAATCAGTTTGCAATGTTTTTGCTCACTGGTTGCATTGAGCAATAAAGTACCATATTAAAAAGATTGAGGATCAAATTCTCAGAAATACTTTTTTTTTTTGCAACACAAAAATATTTTTTTATTTCTTATAAGGTATAATTTGAATTAATGTTTAGAAACATAAGTACCAAATTATAAGTTGTAAAAATATGACATTGTACTGGGACAAGGTGCATAAATTAAGAAAAAAGCATCTCCTTATCGTGCAACTGAAAGTTGCTGATTGCTTGCGCCATCTATCGGAATAAATATCAATGATAAGGAGATGCAAATCAATGAGAATAGTTGATATTAATTCCGATAGATGGCGCAAGCCATCAGCAACTTTCAGTTGCACGATAAGGAGATGCCTTTTTCTTAAATTATAAGTTGTTCACAACCTTTTGGTATCAATTTTGTTGCCACACAACTTGCTCTTGTTACCTCATATTTCTGTCATTCTATTTGTACTTAAAAATTATATTTCCGAGTTTTATTAATGAATTAGGTTGATATTGGGCTTTTTCAATCTTATGGGGATCTTAGTAAGAGTGAATTTTTGCAGAATACGAATAGAGAGATTCTATCATGTAGTTTCATGTTGAATTATTCTTTAAAAGTTCAGTCGTATGTGTGCATCTGTCAATGTTATCATCTACACCATGCCAACTTCCTCTCAACCCCTGGGATCAAAACCTGCATTGGGCCCTTATTAAGTAGAAGATTTCAACTATACCAGACACTACTTCCTATTTATGTGTGTTCTTGTCATGGTTGGTGGTACTTATCCCAAGTACACCATAATGGTGGGTGCTAGTACACCACATGTCTAGACATGTAGAAAGCATTTAGACTTTGGAACTTACAAGTGTGCTTTTGGTTACTTGCACTTACTGATGGGGTTGGACTATTGCAAGAATCAGGGGCCATCGAAGCTCCATTTTTTTTCAAATGAAAAACTTCCCAATGTGGGGTTCGGGCCATTGACATTTATACCACTCCCCCACCAATCCCATATGGAAGTTTGAAAGAAACAAGATTTTGGTTAATTGTTACCTTATGCTCCCAATATATTTGGTTAATTGTTACCTTATGATCCCAATATAGGGAATGTCCATCAACAAGCTCTCTACACCCAGAAGATCCAGGTGTGAAAATAAATATTGTTACATCGTTGGTTAGTTAAAGCCATCAATTAATTATTTATGGCTAGAAGATATTGAAGAATCAAGCTATGGAACAAGTATGCTGAATATATACTCAACTAACATCTCTTTTCCTATTAATCTGGTAAATAATTATTCTGATAAAGCACAATTTGGATTTTAGCTACAAGAAAATAAGACCTAATCCAAATAAATTAATAGTGTGTGACGTTTTAGTAAGTGTTGTTACCATCATCTATTCTCATTTATTCTTTTGTCTGATGATGGTAACAATGCTGTTACCGAAACGTCACATACTATTAATTTATTTGGATTAGGACTTATTTTCTTGTAGCTAAAATATATTCTCAAATTTTATTTCTTCGTCACAAAAAAAAAAAAGCAGATGATTCATAAGATTTTTTTTTATTTATTTAGAGATGATAGGCTACAATTTAGATTAGAAATGTGAACCCATGGTAACACAACCAAATACAAATATTGTACATGATGTTTCTATACAATTTTTGTGTCAACAAAACATGACAAATTTATTTGGGGGTTATTGAGGTATTGGTTTACAAAAATGCTATTGACACAAGAAAAGATGGTACACCTAACATGTAAGATAAAAAATTTCAAGAACTCCTAAAGATACTCATTCTTTTTCCTGACTGGCTACCAATAACTTGTTTAGTAAGGTTAGCTTAGGGCAAGGGTCAGCAAACTTTGAGTCGGAGGAGTCAAAAATTGCAATTTACAAAATTTCAAAGTTTTTAAAGAGCCACAAATTTTTTTTCTTGCCAACAATAAATAGTACTCACATAAATAATATTTACATATGGAACTATATAAAGAGCTTCATATTCAAAGAGCCGCATGGGGCTCACGAGCCACAGTTTGCCGGCCCCTGGTTTATGGGAATGGTTAGATATCTTAGACCAACGGAACAAGCCATTTAGCGGCCTCCCAGAGTATCTTCCAATACTCCTGTGTGATCTTATTAACCATTGTAGAATATCATTTCTGAATTTATACTTTTCCTACATACATGTGGCGTCAAGTTTCAAAACGCTAGGTTGGGTCAAGTTGATTTTAGATAGGTTAAAAACACAAGGTAATAAGACCAAATCCAAATAAATAAATAGTGTGTGACGTTTTGGTCGGTAACAGTACTGTTACCAAAACATCACACACTATTTATTTGTGAATTTGGTCTTATTGCCTTGTGTTTGTAATCTAAATTGTGCCTTATCATTTGATAGGTAAAATTTGGTTTGTTTAGGTTAAGATAAATTATTGTAAAAATGGTATTATTTTCCAGCATAGGTTAATCAGGCAGGTATTTCCATATCTAATGGAGATTGTTTAAACGACTTGAGGAATAAGCAACAACAACAATTTTTCCATATCCCCCAAAGCTTGGGTGAAATATTCATTTCTGCAGTGGCAACATGTAGCTGAGTATATCAACACACTAGGTTTGGTCAGGTTCAGATTGGTTAGTTTAGGTAAGGTTGTTTAAATCACGAATGAGCCAAGCTCGGATTAATAAAAATCGTGATGTGTTTCCACGGTCTGCAGAAATGAATATCTCACCCAAGCTTGCTCCATGATTGGGTGATGGAAGCATTATAAGTTAAAATGTTGCCAGTGCAAAGAAGGTTCCGACCCATCTCTAACTTTTAATGTCTAAACATAAAGGATTGAGTAAATCTGAAAATAATTTTCAAAAAGTGTGAATTTTTTTCAGTGCATGCAAGTTTAGTCATCTTTAGTCACTTAAAATAAAAAGTGATTATAAATTGGCTTAAAGTCATACCATTCAATGTGTATAATAAATTTTATGGTGTGTGTATAATAGATAGCATATGTATATATATTTTTTTAAGACAAATATTTTGAACAAAAATAAAAAAACATATTTTTAAAAATCTACATAGAGGTATTTTATTATGATGAGATCTAATAATTTTAAAATTTGAACTATAATGAAAAAAACTGTTGACAAGAACTTATGTAAGGTTATGTAATTCCATGTTGAGCATTTATATAGCCTTTTTGATGGAATAAATTTTAGTAAGTGTACAATTTTTTGTGCTGATGTTATTAATGTTATTTTTTATGTTGTAGGCATTATGTAAGTTATATGGGAAATACAGCTTTAGTGTGATGCATTAAAAATATATAATTGAGATTAATAAAATTTTGGTAATATTTTTTATCATATGTAAATATTAATTACTTAAAATATGTCCTGATATTAAATCATGCTTAATTACTACCAAATCAATTATGAAAAGGGGTAAACATTTGGCATTTATATAAGCTCATTGATTGTAATAATTACATTCATTTAATAAAACTAAAAAAGATAATAACTACTTGTAAATGAGAATACATTCCAATAGCTTACTGTTAACAAGTATAAGAATCAAAGTAATACGAAATTTATTTATAAAATTTGATAGTGAACGTTAGTGTAGTACTACAGTAGCCGTGATAAGCAAGCCTATATAAAAAGCTAATAAAATTGCAAAAGAAATATGGCAAGTTCTAAATTTTGTCAAATGAAACCATAATTTTATTAAATTTTAACATAAAATAGGTGTATATATTGAAAATAAGTGTTCTAAAATCTGTTGAGGTTTATTGAACGTTAGGCCTAACAAGCGATTTGACTTCGGAGAATATTTTTGTAAAATTTAGGTATTAATAACAACAAAAAGTATTATCAATAGAAACAGAATCATTTAGACCACCATAATGCACTTTCCAAAATAAAAATAAACATATTTTTATCCTTACTTGCATTATTTTAATGGCCGAAGCGTTGTCCGAACTGCTGAGGAAGCATCTAAAATGGCGGTTGGTCGCGACTTACACAAGAACAAGAGTTAGGTCAATCAACGGTTTTATCATTTATTCTTCAAAATTTATTCAAAACCACATATATTTTTTGAAAATAAACACAATTTTTATTTTATTTTTTAATTCAAATAAAAAATTATAGATGTAGCCCAATATTTATGTTGTCCTTGGGTAGCCTCGATTCCCAACAAGTTTTGTGGCACAAGACATCAATAAACAAGCAAAATAATAGTAAAATACCCTTCATGGATGTTTGGGGAAGTTTGATGGTACTCTGATATTCCAGAATGACAAATAGTTTCCATTATTCAAATAGATAGGTTCATTGGCATATTATATTGGTAATGGCTACGCAATACGAGAACACCTTTTTTAGGAGGGCGTTCAAATCAGTCACTCCGATTGGCTGACATACATCACATGATTAAAACAAAATCTAAAAAGGAATTTTTTTTTACACAATGTTTAGGTATATTTTTTTACTTTTATTTCTAATATGTGTGTGTATGTTTTAATAAAGCTTTAACATTTCTTTGTATGTATAGTTGTATTAGAGCTGGAAACGAGGATATATCCAGCAACATGGATCACCTCACGTCCTGTACAAAACTATTTAACTCGGGATCGGAATACTATTGGCTCACGTAGCACATCACGTGAATGATTTTAAATTTTTTTCTTCTGAAATTTTTCTCCTTCCACATTAAAAAAAAAAGTTCCTATATGGTTTTTACCTTAAATTTAGAAAGCAATAGAAAATTAACTCTAAATTATTATATGAAAATATTTAGCTATAAAATATATTTATTTATAGCTATATATAATTTTATTACTAATAAAGTACTATAGTATAGTACCAAAAGAGAAACATTTTTTAATCTTGAAAAAATTGGAATTGTCGCATATTTTTAACAAAAATTTTAAATATATAAAATATTGAATAAAATTTAATTTTATTAGAAGAAATTTGTTTAATTAAAGGAAATTTTTTTATTTAAATTCTTTTTTTTTTTGTATTTAATATTTTTGAAGAACTACTTATTAATTTTTTTACTACTTCTTTTTTATTTTAGAGTTTCTTTTCAAAATAGGAATTAAAGGGGTAAAATTTAAAAAGAAATTTAAAGATAGAAAATAATAATTTGAAACTTTTTTGATATTAACCTGATATGCTGATTAGAATTTATTTGAATATGTTTCTCATTTTATTATATGATTCACGAATTACTATGAAAATTTTCTTCACACGTTTGTTAAAAGAAACAATTCATAAATTAGATAAGGATCATTTTAGTTCCAATATACTGAAAAAATCCTAATTTGCATAGACAATTTCTAAAAATGTGACCTTCAAAGTGACTTGATTACATCTGGGTAATCGAAATTTTTAATGTTGAAAAATATATTTAGATTTTTTATTAAGGACATTTTTATATTAACGAGAACATTTTAAAAATTTTGTTTGTGCTTAGAAAAAAACATTTACACTCCAAAACATATTTACTTTTAATATCGACATTTTATGGTATAATATTAATATTTTGAAGTTTAATTGAGAATTTTTTTGGAATATTTAATAACAGAGAGAAAAAATAGAGGTAACCCAGGCTCTTGGAGCATAAATCACCAACTACCTGGGTTGTACAGCAGTCTAGAAGAGAAGTCTAGTCAAATTTAATTACAAAATCTTGAGGCTTAACAAAGACTCATCACAAAGTGCAGGGGAAAAAAATTCTTCTGAATACTAGATTTGACAAAACAAGCAGCACCCATTTTCCTTGTACCGCGGGCCAGGATTTCACATGACCACCCTCCATCATCCAATTCAAAAATAACACTATAGAAATAATTTGAAATTTTATTTTTGAAACTTTTTTATTTTAGAGAGAGAGAGAAACTTATTAGAGAATTTCATTATTACTATAGTTTTAAAGCGATTTCTTAAAAATAGGTTGAAATTTTTGAGAGTGCAAATGAGTTTTAAGGACCAAAATAGGTGCAACACACACAATTTAGAAAATAGGAAGATTTTATTGAGAAAATTACAATATGAATCTGTGATATTGTTTTTTAACTTCAAAATATTGATATTTAATTTCATAATGTTAATTTAAACCATAAAATGTTATTTGACATTAAATAGTGTTTTGAGCTTTAAAAACATATATTAAGCTTAGATTTTGAAATGTCGTTGTTAAACATCATAATCACGGCAGTAATCTTCTCTCTCTCTAAGGGCAGTAGAAAATCGTTTAATTTTAAAAAGAATCATACACTGCCTAAAATAGTTTCAATTTTTTAAAACATCAGTCTTTTGTTATTAAGTTCAAAATATTCTCTATTAAACTATTCTTCAAAATGAAATATTAAACCATTAAACATCTTTAATAAAGGTTAAACATTTCTACCGAAGTATAAATTCTTTATATAGGTTTTGCAAAATTTAAGACCTCTTACACTTTAATAACAACATTTTCGATTATAGGTTTTACAATTTTAAGGCAACACTTTACACTCTAATAACATTTTCATTTTTAAACAGTAGTTGTCAATTTTTTAAAAATGTTTTAACAATTATATAAATATTATCAGTTTTCATAGAAAATATTTTATTTTAATTGAAATTGGTATATATATTTCAGACATTTTTATAACCATTTTAATAAAATATTAAAATAAAGCATTGAGATTTTCTCAAATATTTGTATTTTACATTAAATGTAGTTTAAAAACATTTAAACTTTAAAATTATACTTCTATGAGCTGTGTTGGTGTTAAAATATTTTATTTTAAACTATAAAATGTTATTTTCACATAAAATGTCATTATTAAACTTTTAAATATACTTCTTAAGATTGCAAAACCTATATTAAAGGTTTTCAAGTCAACATTTTACACTTTAATGACTATTTATTTATTACCAGTTGCAAACCAGACACGCTATATCCGATCATTTCAATAACTTTTTTTTTTTTTTCATTTTTAAACAATATTTTTCGATTTAAAAATTTTCTTTCGTCCTACTATAGATAATTTAATTTTTATCGAAATTATCTTATATATATAATTTTATTGGAAATTGGTCTATTTTAGACATTTTTTATATCCGTTTTAATCAAGCATTAGAAATAAAGCATTTGAGATTTTCCCAAGTTAGCCACTGTTTAATTTATCATTTAATTTTTCCTATATTTTCGCTACAAGTTTCTTCCCAGCGCAAATTTTAACTATTATAATACCTATTGTTTTAAATAGCCTTATATATATTAAATTAAAACATCGCACAAGTTAGCATTTTGCTGTAGATATTTATTCATCGCCTTTAGACAGCTAATTAATGTTCTAGTCAATATAGTATAATTTAAAAAAATTGAATATCTATGGAATAATTAAAAATCAACGATTAGTTGATTTTATTCCGATAGATGGCGCAACTTTTAGTTGCACGATCAGGAAATGCCTTTTTTCTTAATATATTTATTAGATTTGCTATTCCTGAATGAAGGGAAGTATTAACTTGCACGATGTTTATTATGAACTTATAAAAAAAAAACAGTTATGAAAATGGCTAAAGTTTAAATCTGTAAGCATATTGTAGCGAGAATATAGGTATAATTTAATGTAATATTAAAAAGTGAATAACTTTATTTTTAAAAAATCTCAATACAGATACAACAATTTTATTAACAGATTATCAATTTTGATATTTATATTTTGCTACTCTGTAAACTTCCCTCTTTGCTTATCTTATATTTTATCAAGATTTGTTCTTGCCTTAAATTGCTGTGGTATCCTGAAGTTTGTCTTTCTTAATTTTCCACTTGGCAATATATATTGAACAATAGACTTCCAAACTATTGTAGTAAAAGAGAGAGCTATTTAGCACATTGCTGGTGGACTACCAGTTTCTTACATACCAAACATATATATCTAAAGAGACAAAGGCTGCCTTCTCCATCAAAACCAGACACTATCTATTGACCATCGCCACTGTAACGTCCTAGTATTTGTTGGTTGACTTAATTAGCAAGAAGTATTTGGAAGTTTAAAAAGAAAAGTCTTTATTTCTTTTAGGCTAACATCAGATATAATATAAATTATATCAGACATAAGTTTACATGTGATATATATTACAATAAGTCAAAAGGCAACTGCACAGAGTACCATCAGTGATAATAATGTGCTCACTGATAATTTACTATATAGGCATGCCAGCTGCTGTGTTACAGCCACAAAATAGCGGCCTTGGGTCGGTGACAAAGCCACAACACCAGCTTTGGCAAACTTGCTGGTGTTGTGGCTTTGTCACCGACCCTAGGCCGCTATTTTGTGGTGATGGTCAATAGATGGCATCTAGTTTTGACCTCTATTTTGAGGGGAGAGGCGACCTTTGTCTCTTTAGATTAATATCCTCCCGGCAAAATTTCCAAGCATATATATATATATATATTATGAAAAATATTAGAAAAGATATATATTATTTGCTTTCTTTAAGGATACATGAGTATATATTATATTATTGGTTATTGCAGTCGTGGTAAAAAAAGCCTGAATCACAATTTGCTTTAATTGTGCTAATAAAATATAGAAGACATAATTTGAGAAAGTAATACCTGAATTAAGGTGTAGGAATAAAAAAAACAAAAGGCTTATTTACATATCTACAAAAGGTTTGAGTTGAGCCGGCCAACAGGAAACAACAACAACAGGCCTTTATAGGAGAAAGCTGCGACTCTGGTGGTCTTACCCAAACAGAGTAGTCTTGTATTTTATAACAATATAACCTTACATAATTTTGATATAACATATATACATACTGTTCTAACTAACTGACCCCTCAGGAACAGTTTGACCAGCTGTGAGTCCCATTTGTAATGAAGTGGATGTAAAATGGAACCATGATACAGAGTTACACATTTTATTAACATGTTATGGATACACACAGATGTCTTATTTACACGTTTATGGTGCCAGCTAACCAGGCTCATCCTCCATGACAGGATGTTCCATCCGAGCAATGATCCGCTCCATGTTGATGGAGTAAACAGAGTGGGAAGGAATGGCCGACCTGTGGACCTGAGAAAACACATCACATACATCAACATGGCTGCCATTATGTCAGCTACTGGGAGTGGTATAAACTATCCATTTTCTACAGCACGACCTCGGATCAAATCTTGCATGGGACACTTTTTTTCTAAAAGAATAATTGCTTCAATGGCTCCCCGATTCTTCCAAAAGTTCAACCCCACCAGTCACAGTGCAAGTAATCAAACAGGGCTCTTGAAAAATTGTAAGCACAAAATTCAATCTTCTTTCTACATGTGTAGACATGTGATGCACTTACAGGGAGAGAAGTTACTAATTACACGCCATGATTATCATGGCCTGTACTACGTGTACTAGGGATAAGCAAAAAAAAAAAAAAATTATATATGTCGTAGCTGCCGTGGTCGAATGGAAGGGCGCAAGCGTTGTGCATGTACGCGTCAAAAAAGAACTTGTTCGACACTCGTGAGCACGCGCCACGCGGCGGAGGCGTGGCCTTCCCCCGCGCGCGCTGGCTCCCAGATTTATTTTGTACAGATTTATACATGGATGAATTTGTATTTACATTTTAAAATATAATTATGGCGAAAATAAAACATATCTCTTGGGCATTAATTATACAAATTATGACAGATGGAACCTGTGTGGGATAAATAAATTTAAAATGATTTTAAAATTATTTAGTTGAGATTGGGAGGCGATTTTATAAATTGAATTCTGATACTATGTACAAAATTGGAAATTTGTGTGATATTATATTAAAATATATACAAGTAGGGATTAACACAACATAAAGTCTGATATATAATACAAAGATAATAAAGTTTCAAATGTGTAGCAGGATACGAACCTGTGTGATGTGGCTACGACTGTGTATCTGTTTGTGAGAATGTTCTGTGCGTGAGAGGATCTCCTGCGCTGGAGTGTTGGTGGATTGATTATGGGCTAAGCAGTCTCCTATGAACCGTACTCTCCATAGGGAACGTAAGAAGAGGGGTGTAAAAAGGTGCCCAGGGATTATAAGGAATGAATGTTTGATATGGCAGGATACGTTTGAGGAATGAAGACTTGGTCGTGGCGAACAATTTGGTAGGATGATCCAAATTGGGTCACTGGAGTCCTCGGAAGGTTTCTCGTTTTGGGATGGAGAGAAAAGGGGACGGTGGTCATGTCAATGAAGTAGCGCAAGGAGAATATCTCTTGATGTTGGTGTGTGAACATAATGGTTTATTGCAAATTGTCAGAGGGCAACGTACTGAATTCTGTGACGTACATCCTGAACGGATCGTTTCAAGACGGGTCTGTGAATATCAGTAATCCTGCTGACTTCTTAAAATCAAATAAATTTGGGGAAAAATATCAGTTCGGGGTGGTCAATGGGCAACGCAAGTGGTGTTATTCTAATTCAAATAGGAATTATATATAGGAATTCCCTGACGTTAGGATCTTATGGGGGATCATCAATCATACTGTCGTGGTCACCATTCTTTTCTGAGTGATTAATGAAGTCCTTTAAGGTGTTCCAAAGGACCATCGAAAGCTCTTCAAGACAATGAATCAAGATTGATTGAATTTGTCTTAATCGGGACGACGGCAATAAATAAATCAGCAGATGTATAATCGTCATGGAGACGTTTGGGTTAATAAAAGCCATTGTAAGGAGGGATAGAAAAAATATTGGAAATTGTTTAATTCTATTAAAATATTTAACTATGGGCAACAGTACTAACGTACTTTTGATTATGACTGACCTATTTTCCAATTTTGTATTATCACAGTTAATAAGGGGCGCACGTAATTGAGGGCTAATTTGAGGAGTATGATCACGTGTTGGTGAGGATGGGAGAATTATCTTCGTTGTAGGGGATGGTTTTAATCGGATAGCAATCTTTGGGATGGTGTCAGGAGTAGAAATGTATCTGGCTGTTAATGTTGGTTCGACATTATCTAAGAAAATATCCGGGTTCATGTGATTAAATGGGTTACTTAATGTAGATGCATAATTCTTATAATCATCAGGAAATATTTCAGGTGAGAAATGATGGTGAATAAAATGTGATTTTGGCGCGCTATTGTTGTTGTTTGTTGAGTGAGGTGTGAAGATGTACTTAGTGTCTTCGGAATAATGTTTCAATTTGTTTACGTGAATAATTTCTGTTTCTAAGTTTTGAGCTTGATTAGGTCTATTGATTCTAATTGTATAGGGGGATATCACCTCAATTATCTCATATGTGGGTAAATTTTGGTAAGGACTAGATCGCCTACTTCAAAGTCGGGGGACCTGTGATTTTTATCAAATCTATCTCTTATCTATCTTATGACGTTCTTTCGTTCTTTGTAACGCTAGGCGTCTGGATTCAGTGACTGATGGATATGGATCTAGATGTTGTGACAGTTCTTTCGGTAGGGAACCGTCCATAAGGTATGATGGGGGAAATCCCGTGACGGAATGAGGGGTATCGTTATATGCCTTAACTACTTTGGTCCAACTAGCTCTAGGATGTTGAAGATGGAGGAGCCTAAGTTTTCCGGTCAGGGTTGCGTTCAAACGTTCGGATAAACCGTTTGCTTGTGGATGGTTGCTTGTAGTGAGCATTGGTTGGATGTTATGGGAGATTAGAAATCTCCTAAACCTCGGTGATGTGAAGGCAGGGGCTCTATCTGTAAGGAGACGCTTCGGACAACCACTTTGTAGCACCTTTTTTATTACTTGTATATATGTGGTCGTACTGGTGGAACGAGATGGAAATGTCCATGCGAATCGAGTCGCGTGGTCTACTACTACATGCAGGTAATTTTTTGCACTCCCATATCTAGCAAACCCGGCTATAGTGTCCATAGAGACCAGATCGAATGGCAGTGGGGATTCTGGCAATTCGCCCAACTCTCCATACTTCGGTCCTTTTGGGGTTTTGCTCATTTGACATATGTTACAATTCTTAACGAAGGCACGAATGTCTATCGACATTCCGCTCCAAAAGTATTGGGCGGAGATGATCCTAGTCAATTGAGAAATTCCTGGATGGTTGAATTTCTGGTGGGCTTCTCTAAGTATGGTGGGTCGTAAGGATGGTGGAACGACTATTTTGCTCACACCACGTCTGGTGACGGTAGTCAGGCCTGAGGTTTGGTGAACGTACTTGGAATTATCCCGAAGCTCGCTTTGGTACATTTTTAATTGCGTGGCGTCAAGAAGACCACAAAACGGATTTCGGGATAAAAGGTCAGCCTCTAGTTGTTTGGTGCCTTTGATGTACTTCACCTGATAGTCGTAGACTGACAATCTCAAACTCCATCGAAAGAGTCTTCCTGTCGGATTTTTGATGTTTTTCAGCCACTGTAAGGCGCAATGATCGGTGAAAATAGTAAAACCATTTCCCGCCAGATAGACCTTGAAACGATCTACTGTTTCAATTATGGCCAGACACTCTAATTCGGTGATGGTATAATTGCGCTCGTATTTGCGCAGTGTGCGACTATAATATTGTACTGGATATGAGTTTCCATCTGGAGAGAGAGATGGAGCTGTTTCAGTACTCCTCCTATCCCTTGCAAAGATGCATCAGAGTACACTTGACAGGGTAAATCTGATTTATAAAGATGTAGAATGGGACCTGATGAAAGTAGTTGTTTGAGTTTGTCAAACGCCTTTTGAGTCTGACGTCCATTCCCATTTAACGTTCCTCTTCAAAAGTTGATTTAGAGAATTTCTAATGCGCGCATAATCTGGAATGAATAGGTTGTAAACATTAATGGCGCCTAGGAATGATTGCAAGGTTTTTACATTAGTAGGGGGTTTTATGGCATTAATTACATCTATGTTCCTAACATGTGGAGTGCAGGTACCTGAACTGATCTTATATCCCAGGTAGTCAATAGATGTCCTGAAAAACTGGCAT
Organism: Cordylochernes scorpioides; assembly: GCA_030710605.1. Lineage (NCBI taxonomy): Eukaryota > Metazoa > Arthropoda > Arachnida > Pseudoscorpiones > Chernetidae > Cordylochernes > Cordylochernes scorpioides. The sequence goes on from CP092878.1 coordinate 19,082,856, forward strand.
TTATTAAGATTTAATTTATATTTTCTAATTTACAAAAATGAAAAAATTCCTGTAAGTGTCCTAAGTGTTCCTCTAAACTGTTAGAATGGATTATGAAGTCATCAAAATAATGATTAGTAAATGTTAATTTGTGCTTCTGTATCAATTGATTTAACTGCCTTTCGAATATTTGAGGACTTAATTTGAGACCAAATGGAAGTCTATTAAAATGGTATTGCCCCAGGTGGGTTACAAATGAAAGTAGGGGCCTAGATTCTGGATGGATCGGAATTTGCCAGAAGGCGGAGGTTATATCTATGGTGGAAAAGTATTTGGAATTAGATAATTGATCTAGTACGGTTTCTATTAGTGGTATGGGATAATTATCTACAGACATTAATTCGTTAAGTTTTCTAAAATCTACACAAAAACGTTTCGAGCCATCCCTTTTTCTGGCAAGTGTTACGGGAGCGGCATATGGGCTATTTGATGGTTCTATTATTTCATTTTCTAACATTTTCTCTGTTTGATATTTTATTTCAGGGTAATCGCTATATGGTATTCTATATGGTCTTAGTGTTATAATCTTATCACTGTTAGGTATAATTTTAACCGGGTCGATATTTAAAGCAGGTACTGAGAACTTATCGATAGGAAACAAACCAATATTTTCTCTAATAAGATTTTTACATTCATTTATTAGATGAGGATGTGCAGCTATATAATTTTCTACATTTGTGGTACTATTAAGGTTGTCATGAAGAAAAGATTGAGTGGTTTGAGGCATGGTATGGTGATTAGGGTCGGGTTGAATTGTAAAGTTTTTTAATGATGGCGTAAAATAATCCTTGTTGTTGTTGTTTCTTATCCCCTTGTGTGAAGATTACACGAATCCCATGAGTTCATGATCTCATGGAATGGGGTATAGGGGTGCAGCTTTCGTTGATCATGGCACCATGATCCAGGCACACTTTGGTGAAAGTCTGACTTTGCCTGTAGTTTGAGGCTGTTCCTAACATGGAAGCCTTTGCTGCACTCTAACATGAGTACGGACACAGCTCCTCCGTATTCCTGGAGTGGGACCCTTGCTGAGGACCATCAACCGGGTCAGTTGAACTCAGGATTTTTAAAGAGACTCTGTTTCAGTTGAAAGACTTGACTTGATGTCTGTTAAGAGACCATCTCCAGGAGCAACCAAGTTCAGCCATGTTTTTAGCCATTCTCTCATGGGGGAGACTCTACTGTATTCATTATATTCAAATATTGTTTGTAAGTTTACCTTGATAACCATCACATAATAATGTAGAGAAAAAAAGTGCCATATTTCAACCAATAACTATATCATTTTCAACTTTACACCCTACGTGTAAAATTTAGGGATTCCCTGTCACACTTTTTAAGAGTCAAAATCAAACTTGACGAAAAAAATTATAGATTTATTGGTTACTGTGGCACAATTTTTTTTTTCTCTACATGAAATTTCCAACTATCAAGTAAATTTTCTCTCAATATTTTCAATGCTTATTAAAACACTGGCACAAATTGAAAAAGATAACAGATAATCAAATATTTATAGACATTTTTTATAAATTAGTGGAAATACTTAACTCTGAGAACTCTTAAAAAAAAAACAGGTAATAAGACTAAATCTCCAAAATAAATATTTGGGTCTTATTACATTGTGTTTCTAATCTATAATCCAAATTGCACCAATGGTATCCTACACAAATTTAATTAAATTATTTAGTGGGTAATCAAAAAGAGGACAAGAGAGAAAGAGCTAAAGAGAATTGTATTCAGTTCACAAGTCCATTTAAACCAAAATGGTTCTTTTTACATTTTCAGCGCACATTAACTAAAAAAAAAAAACACACAACGCTAAAAGCACAACATTTAAAAAAATTAAATAAAAAAAGATGAAAATATATATACAGTTAAACCTGTCTATAGCGCCTCCCTCTCTATAGCACCTGATTTTAAATACATAGTACGATGCGATTTACATTAAAAGTGACCTGTCTATTACACCCTATTTTGGTGAGTCCCAAGAGAGGGGGCGTTATACACAGGTTTAACTGTATATATAAATAATGAAAGGAAACAAAATATTGAATATTCTTCACAAAAGCAACTTAAAATGGAATGCAGTGCACAAACAGTGCGTAATGCAGAAACTAAACAAAACTAAATGAAAGATGTAAACATAGGGAGTCTAGCCCAAAGCTACTAGATGGAACACAAAATAATACTTAAAACAATATTGTGACTGTGCTAACATGGTATTATCCTGATATATTCTCTTTGAAAAGAAATCAATAGTTAATCGGAATATCTTTAATGAGTTTAAAGAAAAAATGCCAAATGGTAGATCATTATCTATTATATAAAATAACAAGTGTTCTTTAATGGATCCTACAGTAACCAAAATAAATGCAAATCCCACAGGTTGGATATTATGAGACAATGTCCTAATAGTAACATCATTATTTAAATGTAACATTTTAGTTCCTAATGTTTCGAATTGCTTAAAACAAATAATATTAATATTAGAGCCAGTATCTATTAGAAATGAAAACAAATGGTTGGCAAGTAGCAACTTGAGAGTCAGGGTACTTACGCCATTAACGGCGTGTGGGTTGTACTTCTGGTTACTTGGTAGCGCTGTCTCTTGGGTCTCGAAAATACCGCGGCGGTGTCGCTAGTCGAGGATGATCGGCACGCTGTCCAAGCAAGGTGGACCGTTGTGGGCACTGATTGTTCCAGTGGGGCCCTTGGCAGTGCTTGCATGGCGTAGGCGCAGTGGAGGGAGATCCTTCTGGTCGCTTCTGGGAATGAGGCACTTCTTCGGATGAGCGCCTTAACCGATTACTTGTCTGTCTACCGGATTGGCGGGGAGATGGGCTTTCTGTGGGAGAGGAAATGCTGGGACGACTCGGGTCTCCGCCGATACCATAGATTCTTCTGGCTAGAGTGAGCCATTCCGACGGGCTGCTGGGTGTTGCAATCAGTAGGAGATTTCGACTGTAGGAGGGCATTCCTTGAGTGAGAGCATTGACCATTTCCTTGCGATCGATGTTGAGCTGCGTACCTATGCGTACCTTCTGTAAATAGTATTCTTGTAAGCCTTGAGGCCCGCAGCGTAGTTGATAGAACTCTTGGTGTGTCGGAGTCTCGGGTGGGGGGTACAGATCCTCAAGGACTTGTTTGATCCTCCAGTAGGGTTCATAGAGGTAGTCCATTGATTGGAGTGTTCTCCGGGGCTCTCCTTCTAGCGCTGCCACTACCATGCGGCTTTGTTCGTCGCAGCTGCTGTTTTGGAATTCCGCGGACCTCTCCAGCTCCCTTAAGAATGATTCCGCGGAACTTGAACCGTCAAATCTGGCTGCGGCGGCGGGCGCGTCCCGCCCTAGGCTTTTCATCATCGCTGTTAGTGCATCAATTACTGACTTATTCTCTTGAGCTAATTCGGCCTCTTTCTGGCCTGCTTGTCTCTTTGCCTTGCTCATTCTCTTGAGGTTCTTATTTCTGTCGACTCTAATCTGTCGTAGCTGCCGTGGTCGAATGGAAGGGCGCAAGCGTTGTGCATGTACGCGTCAAAAAAGAACTTGTTCGACACTCGTGAGCACGCGCCACGCGGCGGAGGCGTGGCCTTCCCCCGCACGCGCTGGCTCCCAGATTTATTTTGTACAGATTTATACATGGATGAATTTGTATTTACATTTTAAAATATAATTATGGCGAAAATAAAACATATCTCTTGGGCATTAATTATACAAATTATGACATATATTTATAATTAAATGTATTTCTACTGTCTTCAAAGCTTATGTCAATAGTTCATTTAAAATACCTTTTCCAAGGGGCCAGCTTCGGTATCAGTATAAAAGCAAAACAGCCCAATGTGCAATATTATGATAATATGATAGATTAAACTGGAGAAACCGCTGGGAGGGTATATCACTGATAAGCCAGGCTCTCCTATTAATTTAATCATTGCAGTAAAAGCAGAATAATATAGTTTAATTTTTAAAAAGAGTCATACGCTTTAAAAATAAGTTTAAAATTTCTGATAAGAGATGGTGCAGAACATCCTGTACACATGGCAGTCACCTTGAGGGCAGAGAAAAGATCCTGCAGACTGAGGGGGCCGGGAGGGGAGAGGTGCACGCTACGTGCCAGCTCACAGGCCTGCTGGGTCTCCAGGAAAGCTGGAGTAGGGGTCAGGGAGGGCACAATGTCCCCTTCATCTGTCACCTCCAGGGGACTCCTGCTGCACAGCCATATTGCCCCTTCAGTTAGACAGCTCTGATTGATGTGGTGGTTAATAGACCCTCTTGATACAGTCAAACCCCTCTATTGAGGTCGTCAAGGACTCTGAAGTTTGGGACTTTACTGGTGAAGTTGTTGTTTCTTATCCCCTTGTGTTAACACAAGGTAATAAGACCAAATCCAAATAAATAAATAGTGTGTGAGGTTTCGGTAACAGCGTTGTTACCATCTTCAGACAAAAGTGCTTAACATTCAGCATTTGTGTTACAACATTCTTGTGTTTATAATATATAATCAAAATTGTGCCTTATCATCCCCTTGAGTAAAGATTAGATGAATTTTATGAGTTCATGCTCCTCGAGCTGTTTTATGATAAACAGCGGCCTCTCCCAAAGGTCCTGTTATTGGTGAAGTACCTTAATAAAGGGTAAATCATTAATAAAAAATATGGTTATATCCATCATATGACTGCAATTAATAAGTGCAATTCTCAACCTGCAATCCCAAACCACATCATTGACTGTATTGGCTTATCCATTGATGAGAGCTCTACTCATCCCCAGCAAACACCATCAAAAGTCTAAAACTCTAAAGGCTCCTTGATACCCTGATATGATTGAGTGGAGATAAGAAAGAAGAAGAAGGTTATATCTTCTATGGCATGTAGGATTTAGAAAAAACCAGAAGGTGACATATGATGACAGCTTTTTATTTGGTCCGAATTGTACACATGTATGGTAAATACCATTGTCAATAACAACAATTTACTGTTGCCAATGTACACAAATAGTTATTTTTTAAGTTTTTAAAATGGGGGGTCGGTGGAAGGCTGGTTAAACCGTTTGGTTTACGGCCACTACGACCCGGGTTCGATCCCCGCATTGGACACTTTTTTCTGTTTAAAAAAAAAAAAAAATGCTCCAATGGCCCCCCGATTCTTGCAAAAGTCCAACCCCACCAGCGAGTGCAAGTAGCCAAACGGGGCTCTGGCACATTTGTAAGTGCAAAGTCGAACTGCTTTCACATGTGTAGACATGTGGTGCGCTTACAGTAAAAAGCAGTCGCTAGCTACCCACCATGATTATCATGGCCTGTACCACGTGTACTAGGGATAAGCAAAAAAAAAAAAAGTTTTTATAAAAGTGCACTAAAAATAAGAAAATATACCAGCTTACACCATTGAACAGTTAGATATTATGAGTCAAAATAAAAATGGCAGAGAATGATCATATATTTAGGGAAGAGGTAAAATATTTAGTGAAATATTTTTTTCCGATTAAAAAAAATGCTCAAATGGCCCCTGATTTTTGCAAAAGTCCTCACCAGTGAGTGCAAGTAACCAAACGGGGCTCTGGCACATTTGTAAGTGCAAAAGTCGAACTGATTTTCACATGTGTAGACATGTGGTGTACTTACAGTAAAAGTAGTCGTCTACCTCTACTATAGAGCGTCACATCAGCCAATGGTTTATTTACCTCCCAATGTCTCAGTGACTTTCCTCAGTGGAGTGATTATTTTGAATCCTAGTTCTTAGGTAATGGTCACTCTGACAGTAAGTCATTGAGACGTGGGGAGTATAAATAAATCATTGGATGATGTGACTGTGTTTTTGTCTGAATCTACTTCCAAGTGTGTTGAATTATCTCCCTCCGCTGTAAGCTTTCGGAACAAGCTTTTTCGGAGAACAAACACCGGACAACACAAGGCAAACGGCCCGCAGCATCTGGAAGTGGGCGCCATTTGTGAGGGGACCAAGGCAGCACCAAGCACACCTAAGGCTCCGCAGGCTTCAAAAATAAGAGATCATTTCAGAGATCAAGATCAGGAGATCAAGACCCAGAGATCAAAAGGTCTGGCTTATATCTTAAGCGAGCCCCGTTTTTCTACTGCCCTTACTGCAATGGAAAAAAATAATTTTTCCATTGCAGTAAGGGCAGTAGATATTGTTTAATATCAAAAAGAATCTTACTATAAAATAGTTTCGAATTTAAATATATATTTCTTATGAGGCTGATCTGATTCCGAATTATAAGGGTTTAGGTTGATACATCAGTTTGTATCATGCCACGTTTTCCCACTGTTAGGTGTCCCAGAATGTCATCTCTGGTCAGATGGTGACAGTGAGAGGCTGGAGTAGAGAGGCTGAGAGTTTGGAATTATCAATACTAGATATCAATAAGGTAACAAAAAAATTAGTTGGAAAAAGGGGGAACTTACTTGTTTGAGTGGAGTGATTGGTTTTTGAGGTAGATATTGGGTGGAGGACAGCCTACAGAGTGGGGGAACCTGCCGTCTCTCAGCTTGTAGGCCTTGCGGTGGGTGAGCACCCGCAGAAGGAGAGACTTGGTGAAGAACTGCCATCATCACTCCCATCATAAATGGATGTTAAACAAATTCATTAAGCCCTATATTCTGACAACCCTCTACTCTT
>CP092878.1:19089634-19145765 GCA_030710605.1 Cordylochernes scorpioides
CTTTAGAGAAAAAATTTTTTTTTTTTTTGTAGAGAAAGTTCAATATAACATATATATTTCTATTACCAATAAGGTACTATTATTATATATACGGTTTTTCCTGCATGTATCCTACATTTCAGTTTGGAGAATCTGTATAAAAGATCTTAATAAAGCTTTTTGTTAATATATGTATATTTCTTCATTATCTTAAAAATTGTTTACAAATTTATCATCAAAATGCAGAGTTTCTGTGATTGAACTTTGAGAAAAACTTGTAACATTTGAGAGAAAATTAGAAAATAATAATTTTTGTAGATTAATATAAAAAAAAAAATTAAAGTGATATTAAATTATCATTAATCTTTTTGTTAAATAAAAAAAATATATTAGAAGATATATAATTAAATATATTAAAAGATATTAATTAAGCATATATAGGATGAAATCACATATCAAGAACAAACACATTGGTCTTTTTTTTCAGCCCTAAAATGTATTCAACCAGCAACAACAACAACAACCACCCCTACCCAACCAAAGAGAAACTTACCTGTTGAGTCTTCAACCTACCAAAAATATGTAACAACAACAACCAAAAAAAAAATCCCTAAGCAAAGCACAGTATTGAGTGCAATTTCTGAGGCCAGCCACTAAAAAAAAATATATTGAAAAAAGAGATAGATAAATATACATAAGATAAATATATAAAACACAAATATTTCAAATAATCATAAAAAATTGACAGTTGATCATATTCTTTTTATTTATCAATTCCATGAAATTATACAGAGGCCAAAAAAAAAAAAAATTCTTTACACAATAATATATATATATATATATAAAATTTCTATTAGCAATTCATTCAGTCAACCATTTGGTGGGAGGAAATACATGAGAAAGGGGAGGAGGCAGTAGAATATGCTCTGTACAGTTGGCAAAAAAAAAAAAAATAGAGAGAGAAAAAAAGATGAGGTAAAAAAAAAGGAACAACAGGAGTGTACATGATATATCAAGGATTCATACACACAATGAGCCACCCTAACAATATCATCTAAATCTACATAATGAGTGGGGGGGGAGGGAAACAACGGATTTACAATGGGGGGGGAGACAAGCTTCCATCAGTCTCTTGTCAAATTGCTCAACAAGCCGACACAACATTACCTATCCCTCTGGTGTATTCAATTTTTTTATTATTTTAGCAAAGAAAGAAAACTAATAATAATAAAATGCTTTCCAAATAATAATAATAATAATAATAAAATGCTTTCCAAATAATAATAATAATAATTGAAAAAAAAAAAAAAAAAAAACTAAGAAAATGATGAAAGAGCATCACAGTTTATTATTGAAAAAAAAAAAAATCTTAAAAATATAATATAATGATAATAATAAAAGTATATATATATATTTATATAATTAATAAAAAAAAAAGAAAGAGTGCAAATGTCCTGAAGGCCAGTTCTTCAATTTTATTGAAAGTTGACTAAAAAGTCCAGTCCAAAAAAAAAAAAAAACTCTTCAGACAAAATGTCTTTTTTTATTTAACAAAACAGCCCAGATGGTGGTAGGAAGAAAAAGGTCATTGGTTTTAAACATAATGGCTTTCTTGTCACATGGTCCAGAAAATACATTCATACACACAGCAATGTGGGCAGGCAAAGTCCTGATTAGAAAGAAATAATGATGGCAACATTTTTTACAAGGGGGGGAGAGAGACCAAAACCTTCAGTACATTGCATACCATCATTTATTAATATTAAACAAACAAACAAAAAAACTGAAATTTGCATATTGCACTCTATATTGCAAAAAATATAATTTTTTTTTAAAAACATATAATAATAATATATTTACAAAGAAAAAAAAAATGTAGAGTACAATATGGCACAAATTTATCTCCTTAGAAAAAAAAAAATGTTTCCTTCTAGATAAAAAAAAAATTATATATATATATAATGATATCAATTTTGGCACTCAAGAAGAACATCTGGACAATTGCAGCCCCTCCTTGACATGTAAATATAAAAAAAGTTAGAGGGATCAATCAAAACAACACCCCCAAGTAGCGGAATGTAAGGGGGGTTGATGTGGGGAGGATCAAAACATGGAGCTGTACAAATTTAAATAAATTCATGATGGGAGATAATGTTTACTATATATATATATTGGTGATGTAAAATATAAAATGAATAAATATAATAAAAACATAATGGAGAGCTGAGCCCTAGACCCTTGGGCACATGATGGTCAAAATGGACTAGTTGTGTCCAGGGCTCAGCTCAGCAAGCAATTCTGGGCATTTGAGAAGTGAGAGAAAAGAAAGAAAGAAAGTAATGACCCTTCTCTGATACCACACAATCAGATCAGCAGCACTGGCCTCAGAACAATGCACTCAATACAAGCCACTACAACATGTTCTTTGTACACATGTGACTACATTTTCCAGGGGGAAGGGAGGGGGGGGGATTATTTACTTGAAAGTTAAAGCACCCCTTCATACCTCCATATGTGTGTGCAATAGAAATATACATTAACAAAAAAAAAAAAAAAGCCTGTTTGAAATCTACAGTTGTTATCTTTAAAATGTCTTTTTTTTTTTTAACATTATTATTTTTGTTGTTTTGCTTGAGGTAAAAATTTGTTTTTGGTGGCTTAGATTGGGGGTGGGAGGGAGGGAGGGAGGGATAAGGCTGGTGTCCCCCCACAGTGGAAAAAAAAAAGCCATGGCTGTGAGAGAGAGTACTGTACTCAACCTGATTCAGAGTCGCTGCTGTCAGAAGAAGAGCTCGTGGAGGAACTCGAGCTGGTGTCACTGTCGCTTGAACTGCTGCTGCTGGCACTCAGCTGGGAGGGGGCCTCACCTGCCGCTGCCCCGGCCCCTCCATGGGAGTTCTCCGACTCTGTTCACACACACCCACATGTCAGAAACCATGGGTTCAGTATGTTAGGGTGAAAACATCAGGCTTCCAAGGATAAGTTTATTTTTATACCCGGGATGTTTTCACCCTAATATTGATTGGTACAAGGGATTATTGAAAGTATGTAACAAATGGGTCTGTACAGGCCATCCAATAACCCCGTTATATAAATGGGCGGATGATGTAAAACTCACCTTTCTTGACAGGTTTCTTGGTGGCAGCCCCAAGTTGCCCACTCACGTCCTGTAGCCTCCTCTCTAATTCTTGTCTCTTTTCCTCCTTGGACTTGCCTGATGGCTTTTTGCCTGCACACACTTTCCCTTAAATATACCTTCTACTTCAATTAAGGAACTTCCCACTCCAAAAATAATGGTTTCTATTTATGAAGAAATATTTGTTGTCAAATGTGTGCTTGTGATTGCTCCCTGATGTCCAATTATGTAGGGAACCACCTTCCCAATGTTAACCAAACTGGTGATCTACGCAGTAACACTTTTGAAATTGTGAAAAAATAGTACAAATGTAATATTGTACTGGGATAAGGTGCATAAATTAAGAAAAAGGCATCTCCTTATCGTGCAACTGAAAGTTGCTGATGGCTTGCGCCATCTATCGGAATAAATATCAACTATTCTCGTTGATTTTTAATTATTCCAGAGGGAATAATTCTGGAATAATTAAAAATCAACGAGAATAGTTGATATTTATTCCGCTAGATGGCGCAAGCCATCAGCAACTTTCAGTTGCACGATAAGGAGATGCCTTTTTCTTAACTTTTGAAATTGTTTCTAGAATCAGGTAATCATGAGGGGAGGATCATCTTAACATATATATTGTGCAACTGCTTGTGCCATCTATCAGAATAAAGACATCAGCAACTCCCAGTGTCACAATAAAGAGATATCTCTCTTCTTAATCTGAACACATGATCCAAATGTACTTTTTTCACATTACAATTCTTGTATTATCATGGGGAATGTATCTAAATATTTTAACCAGGATTTGGTGTTTTATTATACACTGCCTATCATATTTTTGGTGTATTTATGCCAGAACTAACATAGCAGCTATAATTTATATCTTCGAGGTCAATGACCTTGTGATCCAAGTAATCAAGGTAAGCTCTGACAATAAAACTTGAAGCTTCCAATTTAAAAATAATAACTTTTTTTCCAAGATATTAACAAGTGTAAAGTGATATTTTAAAATGTGAAGTATCAGTTGACACATGTGCAAATGTTATATTAACTTTACCCAAAAAAAAATTTAAAAGAATAGTTAAAAGAATGAAAAAAAAACATACCATATGGCTTCCTCGGCTTTTTCCTGAGACAGGTGGCAACATATGATTCAAGTTCCCTTAGGGTGGAGGGCTTCAAGGTTTCAAAGTCAATTTCAATTTCGTCTGGGTTGGAGTCCCTGAGTGAGGGCTCCCTAGATTGGATAATATGTACAACACGGCCCAGCTTGTCCCCTGGAACCACAGCAGGTTAGGTCCCCGGGACTGAGGGGGAGAGGGAGCACCACTTACCAGGCAACTTGTTGATATCTAGACTAAGCTGGCGCTTCTCATCATATGACATAGCCTTGGCATTGTCCTCATCCTCGCTGTCAAATGATGGAACACCTTTAGGCTTTTTACCATTGGACTTGCTGTTTGACCTTTGCCTTTTAGACTGGCCGGGCTGTTTGTTTTGATTGGGAGTCTTATTAGGGTTTGCATTGGACTTGCTTTTAGAAGGTTTTTGAGCTTTAGGTTGAGTGGGAGGGGCAGGGGGGTGGGATGTTGTTGACTGCCTCTACAGGGGGAGTTTCAATGGGCTCTGGTTTAGGCTCCTTCACCTCTTCCTTTTCTTTTTTCTTCTTTTTCTTTTTCTTCTTGTCTCGCCTTCCCTTAGCTGCCAGAATACTGATTTCTTCTGTGACCTTCTTTAGCTAGAACCAGGACAAGGGAAGTGAGTTAAACACAAGGCTGTGTTACAAGCCAGTACAAACCTACCTGTTCCTGCAGCTGCTGTAGCCGTTTTTCTCTCTCATCCTCGCTGTCATCAGATTCACTGCTGGAGGAGCTGGCTGATGAGCTTGAGCAGGAACTACTGTTGCTGGAATCCTCCTCATTCTTTTCTGCTGGGGCAGCCTGGGACGCCAGTTCAGCAACAGGCTCATCTGGCATCTTGGCAAACCTCATCTCAAATACATCCTAGGACACCACCAAAGAGCAAATAAGTTAACAACTTCATGATGGCCACCAGATGATGCAGGTTACCTGTAGTTTCCGGGCCATGGCAACAACTTCATGATCCGGAGGATTATATTTGTAACAGTTTGTGAATATCAATCGGACATCTGCTGCAAAGTCTCGTGGACACTTGTATTCCCTGCCATCCATCTTTGTCTGCAAGCCATGCCGTTACATTAGAACCAACAAACATCCAGCAGTGGTCTCCTCACCTTGACGGTGCCCAGGTCCATCGGAGATTTGATGATGTCATGGTAGTCATGGAGTCCCAGCCTCTCAGCATCCACCGGCTTGTAGAAGGGCCAGGCGTACCCCTGAAGACACAAGGTTCACTTAACTATTATTCTCCACAAAGGTGTCTGATAAAAATAAATTACAACTATTTATATGAGAATATTAAGCTACCACAATACTTTATCTTCATTTGGCATTTACTTCAATAAGATTAAACATTTAAAAGATATTTGTGAAAACACAATATGGTGGAAGAGTAATGAATAAAAATGATGATATGAATACTCACAGCATGCTTCTTGTTGAGCAGCTCCTTGAGGATGGCTTGGCAGTACTTCATCTGCTCCGTCATCTTTCCCTTTTTAGATTTCAAAGGCAGAGGCTATTTATTAACCACCCGTTATTGTCACTAGGACATTGGGATTTTTTTTCAACTCACCTGGGTATCGGGTAAATCTTTGGATGGTTTCTTGATGGGCCGGCCACTCTCCCTCCTGGTAGAAGGCTTGGACATCTTCTCAGGGGGGTAGCCTTCATAGCTGTTGGAGTTGGTGGTGGGGGGGTAGTGGTGTCTGCTTTCCTCTTGACGCCCTTCTGTAAGTGGGGTCAATGTAGATTCACCGGGCAGGCAGGGAGGGAGGGAGGGAGGGAGGGGACAGAACAACTTACTTTGGAAGCAGGTATACTTTGGACAGCTGTGGGAACAATGCTGGCAGCAGCAGGGTGGGGGATGACAGGAGCTGGCTGGTCATGGGGGACAGCAGCTGCGGCGGAGGGAAGGGCTCCGTCCACAATACTGGAGTAGCTGTTGGGCCGCAGGTTGGCTGGGGGGGCAATGGATGCTGCGGCGGGAGCAGTGTTGGTACTCCCTGGAATGGTGGAAGGTGGTAGGGTGGCGGGGGCAGGGGGTTGGGGAGAGGGTTGTGAGTTGGGGAGGGAGTTTGGCAGGGAAGAGGATGTTGGCTGGGGGAGGGAGGATGGGGCTGCCACAGAACCCCCTGAAGAAGTGGAAGCAGCTGTTTTTGGCAAGGGGTTAGTTCATCTTAAAGCAGCACAAGAGCTAAAAAGCACTTACCTCTTCCTCTGCCAGCTCCTTTGCCTTTCTTCCCCTTGCCCTTAGAACCAGCTGCTTTGACTGGCATGGGAAGCTCCTCTTCCTAAAACCACAAGGTCATCTTTATCCATCATGAGAGCAGGGCTTCAGCAGGGCAACTCTAGATAGCTCACCTCAATTGGAACAGGTCTTACCTAAATGAAGAGAAATACCAACTATCTAAAGACACAACTTCCATTTTAATTACAAATGTATAGCTTTTTTAAATGAGAAATTTGTCTTATAGACAGACTGATACAGAAATGAAGCAGAAAAAAGTGGGAGAAAGATATTCAAATTTTCCAAGTTAATGGGTAATAGATATCTATATATATATATAAAAATCAATGTTTGTATGTTTGTTTGTATGTCGGTATACAAATTCGCAGTAGTTCACTAATTCAAACCAAAATTTCTATACATAGGTAAAAAAAATACGGGGAAGATGATGGGCTATTTTAAAAAATATATAAATCAATTATTAAAACTATATATTCAAATTATTCTACTTAGCTCACAAACAGCGCCCTCTATCAAATATTAGATTAAATTATGCCGATGCAAACAAATAGATAATGCTAATAACAAACAATTAATAAAAAAAAATCTTATCTAAATATATATCACTTGGGTAGATATGCACACGGGTCAATCCCGGTGCAAAGCCCGGGTCACCCGTCTAGTTCTATATATATTGAATCCCTCAAGTACCAAATAGTGTGATTAAATAATAAATTGAAATATCTTAAAATGTGCATGTTTGGGAGATTTATTGAAGTCTCTTGGCATAAGATTAGACACAATAACTTTATTTAAAATTTCTGCAAATTCATTTTCTGTTTCTTAAAAAAAAAACCTTTCCAATAAAACTTCCAATCCCATCAAACTTACCTTTTCATTTTTCTGGAACCCAAATAACCTAAAGAGCTATTCCTGATTTTTATAATGATAAAAATTTCTTCCGTGTCAGATACACAATAAATATTACATCAAAATTTGCTTTGGCAAAAATATTATCAAATAAATATTATAACTTCTTAATTCAAGTTTTCGGTTGAAGTCATTTTGAATAATGGATGGTTAGAATTTTTTTTTTATAATATTAAATAAATAAATGTGTGAATTAAAAAACACCCCATATATTGGACTTTTTTTTATTTATAATATAACTTCTTTATTTAAACATCCCATAGGTTCAGAGCTAAATTAAAGCTAGTGTTGAATTATAATCAGATTATTATGACAACATTCACAGCTGCTGGACATCCAAATATTAACTCAATAAAATCATATTTTTAGAAAAATCACTCTTATAATATGTTCTAATTAATAATATGAATTGATCTCTCTCTCTATTGGGCCTTTTATTTCATTTATTTAGAATGTTTTATGATTAACTTTTAGTGAGGGACAAAATTGCTTTAATATACATTTTTAAATATGAAAAATTACAAATACTATTTTTATAGATATGAATAAGTATAGTGGGTAGAAAGTGAATTTGAAAATTAAAAAATGAAAAAGAAGTCGGTGGACGAGTGGGTAAAACCCTCGATTCCCGACAGTCATGAACCGGGATTGAATCCCGCGTTAACATTTTGTTTAATATATGAATAACCTTCACATATTATTCACCATTTCAATTATCATAAACTAGGTTGCTCTTGTTGAGCGGTACCTAATAAAGTGATTTTGAACCGGAAATTAAAAGCAAGGGCTAAAAATATTTTCAAAAGTTATCTTTAAATACTCCATAGTTGTTTGTTTTTATGCTATAACCCTTCCTATTCAGTGTGCAAATTGATCATCTTCAAAAGGCATGCATGTCCCTATGTAAGTTATTTCAACTCGTTACATCAGTGACTTGCAGCCTCCGCATTGGCCAGATCAACAGTGCCTAAATTGTCCTTGAGAAATTCGCGCATAACAGGCGATGTGACACTTAAAAACACAGTGCTCTTGCACTAACTATGGCCACAATAATGCTGTGACATTCCCAGGTATCACATTTAGAACAATAAAAATGTGTGTGTGTATTTTAAAAAACAATTATTTAATGTTGAAATAGTCAAATTATGGTTGGTTATTTGATAAGCTGGAGGTCAGGACATGAAATAGGGTCGAATAATCGCAAAGGTCAAATAATCGAAGTTATACTGCAGATTTTGAGATGGAGGTAAATCAGAAACTAAAGAGTCAAGAAAGACTACACCTGAGAAAAGTACCATAAATGTGAGTGAACAACAAGACCAAAGAGACTACCTGTAATGTTACAAAAACAATAAATATAAATTACCAAATTGGAACAAGTGTGGCTAACCTTGTGATTTGTATTCATAATCCTATAATTGTACTTTTCACATATGACACAGTGGGCTTACCAAAAAGAAAGCAGAAACTAGAGCAACTAGGTCATCAAACCAATGGTAAAGTAAACAATGGTAGAGTGAATTATGAGAGAAGGTGAGATAGAAGAAGTTTAATTCACTTAATGCACCAACTTACTGTGAGAAATGGTATTATCCCAGAAAGGGAATATTCCTACCTGACACCTGACAGAGGGTGGACAACACAGCTGCCAGGAGTGTCCAAGCAATGTCCATATATGGAGGAGGATAATCCTTTATGCCCTTGAAGTCAGAAAGAGCTTCTGAAGTGAGCCATATGTCAATGGATACCAAAAAAGTTGAATCCACCACACTATTTCCCTTCCCCAGAAATCCTAAATGAATTGACCAAATAAAGAGCCTTACAATCAACCTTGGCTATAGATTGGAGAAGCCAAGGCTGATTCACCTGATACAAGATGTATGTATTAATAACAAAGGATGAGCAAGGATACATGCTTCTGTAATATTCCTGCAAGAAAATGACTCCTAGTGGGTCCCATTTATAATATTATCTATAATTAATGATAAAATTCCTTTAAGATTTGACACTGTTAAAGATGGCAAGCAAAAAGCAGAGAAGATGAATTAGGTCAATATCAGTTAGATATAGAAAGAACGTGTGTACCCGCAGCTGTAATCTTATCTAAAACAAAAAAAGAAAGGCTAACTCTCCCCTTAAATTAGACTCAAGAGGTAAAAAATATGCAGCATTTATTTACTGCCACAAGGGATTCATGAAATCTTCAGAAGTTGTCAAAGAGGTGGCAATACATCTGTATGGTCATTCTTTAGTTGACATAAGAGGACTGCAAATTTAGTGTGCAAAATAGTTCTGTCTGTAATCTGCCACAGGCGACCTAGTTTTAGAAAGGACAATTAAACAATGACTTGTAAGAAAAAGAACTGTTTCAGAAAGTAAATAATGATGACATGATATTTAAATACATCTGCCCTACTCCACAAATAAGATGATTTGTAACAATATCAATAGAAACTTGACTAAACAACATCTACCCCACTTTACAATTTGTAGTCTCCCAAACAAGATTTCTATGCCAATACTATTATATATTTTGAGATTTCTGAAGGAAAAAAAGTATGTAACTTACTTGAACATTCATCTATGACTTACAGGAAATTATTTTTTTAAATCTTTATATTTTCAAATAAATCTTCAGCACAAGTTTTATAAAACACTTTGAATTGAATATTCTCATAACCTAATCAAATCAAAGCATCTATTCCATTTAAACCCGAAAAATAGCAAGATATTAATCAACTATAGAATATAATAAAAACTTTTAAATAGAAGTGCTGGTAATTTGCACACGCACAAATTTAAACTTGAATTTAGGATGGAAACCTTGAGACCCGGATAATTCTTCTAAATTAAAGTCATGTTGCAGGTTTTAGGTCCTAAATCCAATGTTATCTACTCATAGCACAGAGAGTATACATATACAATTTGAAATCAAATTACAAAACTATTTTAGACGCGTAATATTCTTTTTAAAATAAAACAATTTCTACTGCCCTTACTGCAATGGAAAAATTAAAGGGAGGGCCTGGCTCATCAGTGGTGAACCCTCCCACCAGTTTCGCCAGTTTAATCTACCATACCGCTGTTATATTGCATTTTTTGGAACTTCCTTTTATAGCGATACTGTTGCTTGACTCTTTGAATGGGTATTTTAGATGAACTATGGACATAAGCTTTTAGGACAGCAGAATTACATATAATTATAAATTAGATAATAAACGGCATATATTGGATTTAATAAAATATTTATTTTGCCAATATTTCGGCTGGCTGAACGCCAACCTTTATCGAGGCATTACATTTTTGTATACACAAACTCAGCGCCGCATGGTGTCATAATATCACAGTTGAAATCAATTAAAATACAGAGTAGGTGGGAGAAATTTGGGCATGAAGAAATTATTATTAAAAAATGCAATCAAAAATGTAAAATATCCATGCGGCGCTGAGTTTGTGTATACAAAAATGTAATGCCTCGATAAAGGTTGGCGTTCAGCCAGCCGAAATATTGCCAAAATAAATATTTTATTAAATCCAATATATGCCGTTTATTATCTAATGAATTAAGTATGGATTGCTCTATTTTCAAAATAATTATAAATATATAATATGCTTCGAGCAACCGCTCTTCCGCAAATATCGATTTGTGTCTTTTATTCGAACAATTATATTACAATGCACTGTTATCTAAAATTTGAAATGACAAGAAATTTTGACATAGAGATAAAAATATTAGAATGGCTTTGATGAAATCCTACTACTATATACTAGCAGAATGACCCAGTGTAGTGATACCACCTAGTGTAGAATCACAAGACCAAAGCAAGTAAATCATAATGATGTTGCAATAACAGTTGTTATCAACTTCAGACAAAAGTACTGGATGATTAGTGTGTCTTAAATAGTTGGTACTCTCATCACATACAAATACAATAAATAGAAAACAGGTTATCAAAACAACAGGTATAATTTTATTTGGTCTTGTTAACTCCTATTATTAGAGGTGATAGGAATTCAGTAATTTATTTTCATCATTATATCCAAACCCACAAAATATTATAATTAGTTCATTATTGAGTTAATTTGCAGAGGAATAGCCTATTAATTATCTTCAGCCGCCCCCCTTGAAGCAGCGCGTCTTATTCTAAGTAAATCTCCTAAAAAAGGGGGAAATCTTGGCTGACAGCTCCACAATGCGAAGGATGTTGGAAGCCCTAGAGCGTCAGGAGGGTGGTCTGATCAGACACCACAAGTTTTCAACTATAGAGGAAAGCATTCAGTTGCCCTTGAAGTTGGAAATGGCTTCAAAAAAGTGGATGAACCTACTATTAGGTAAATGACATATGGATAGGGAAGGTAAGAAGAACCCCTTACCCCATATTTTTCCTACAAAAATCCTCAACGAATGGACCAACTAAACCAAATCTTACCACCAGAAACAACACCTTGGAATCCACCTGATTAAGAAGGTATACCAGTCTTAGGAATGATTCACCTGGAATCTAATTCCGAGCAAACTACACATGGGATGGATTGCTTCAGTGGTTTGGGTGGAGTAGCCATTTAGCCTTCCATTTTGATATGTATAAGGATATTGTAGATATAACATTTTTATTTCAGTTTTTTTATACTTCAAAAAGTACAATAAATGTATTTGGATTTTACCAAAACTCTTCAACCTAACCCAGGAAATGTGGGCTTGGTGAAAACCTAGAAAAATCTGAGAAAACAAAGTGGACAATTCCCAAGTTATACTAAGGTACAATCTTCCTTCAATCATGGATTATATTGGATATAAAGTGTGAATTTCTCTATTTATTAATATTTTGCAATATATAAGGATAAGGAAATTGTATATATACATCTAGATGAGCTTTGTGTAGTACCTCGGTGTGGAGCACAAATCTCTTAAATTACCTTTAAATAAAAATAAATTAGTACAGTGGTACCTCGACATACGAGCACCCCAACATACGAGTTTTTCGAGATACGAGCCGACGAGCAAGTGATTTTTTGCTTTTAGTTACGAGCGAAATTCGAGATACGAGTTCCGGTTCGATAGTGTTGAAGATATTAATGAAGATATTAATATGTGATTTCAAATATTTCTTTTTGACCAGTACTTTTGTTTTGTTTTTGCTTTTCCTAAAATGTTTCTTTCTTCTTCTTCATTATTATTTGTTCTATATGCAAAGCTTTGTTTTTTGAGACTTGAATAAACAAATTCAAGTTTATTATATTTTTGTGTGCTTTTAAAGTTAAAACACAACAGGTAGTAACACGCAGTCGAGCCATCACGATCAGTTAGCAGCGTGCTTCCGCTGTGATAAGTTGTGTTTTGTGTTCGCGTTTTGTGTTGCGTTTACATTTACAGTTTTAGTTCACTTATTTTTATAACCATGGATCGGAAGAAAGTTTGTAAAAAGTCAAGTGCTAAGAAAAATATTATGAGTTTTGAGGAGTCAGAGGAGGAGGTTATTTCTACAAGTGAGATAAAGGAGATCTTAGGAATGTGGGAGAGAGTTTCACAGTTCGTGGAAAAAAACATCCAGAAAAAGTTGCAACAGGTCGTGCATCTGACCTTTTTAATGACACTTGCCTAACTCATTTCCGGAACATTCTGGAAGGGAGGAAGAAACAAACCTCCTTGGACATGTTTTTTTCTAAACAGCCTACAGGTGAAAGCGAGAAAAATGTAGCGAAAAAGGCAAAGACCAGTGAGGATATCTAATTTATTTCTTTACATTCTCTTCTTTGTTTTTGTGCAATAAATTTTTGATATTTATAAATACGTTTTTATTATTTAAAACCACGTAACAAAAATAACTGGGGTGACATTTTGGAGGTTGGAACGGATTAATGGTAGTTCAATTGTTTTGTATGGGGAAATTTGCTTCGAGATACGAGTAATTCAAGATACGAGCAAGGTTGCGGAACGAAAATAAACTCGTATGTCGAGGTACCACTGTATAAGGAATGCATATTTATACAGCATGCATTGACACTAAATTACCAGTTTGAAGGAGTCAATATTCCCCAATTGGATATATTCATAGAAACCTGGAAGATTTTGATCTGTAAATGGAAGGCGTTGAGCCACAACAATTACAACTAATTCTATATGGTGTCAACTTTGTTCCCAGCATGAACCCATACTTGGCTTCCCAGCTTAAAAAGGGAAAAAAATGTTAATTTTATTTGAAAAGTTGAATAGATATATCAAACAAGTTTAGCAATTTAGTTTTGATAGAGTTAATTTGAACCTACTAAGTCAACGACATTGGATGCGAAAGGTAAAAGGAGAAATTCTATATACTGCACACTTTTTTCCTACTAGAGAAAAGTTTTACCACAAAACAATGGCTATAGATCTTCCTGTTGAAAGAGGAGCCTGATGGCCCACCATTCTTGGAATGATTCACTTGCTATAAAAACTATGGTTAATTTCCTCTGTTGAAAGTGGAACACCTAAATGTTCTAAAATAAATACTAGAGCCTGTTGCACACATGCGACAGAAATTTCAAGAATAGGTAAACCTAAAAATCTGTGGACTTAATAAAATCAAACTATTCTCAAGCAGCTAAAATTTTTCTCTTATGGAGTAAAGAGATCAAAAAGCATCCTTAATACAAGTTTATAATATCAAAATAATGCATAATCTGTGAAAAAAGTATAGATAGAAAGAAAACAAAACTTCCTATATAGAATCAAACCTTCAGTCTTATATTTAATATTGAATTTTGATGGTTAATGTCTCAGAGCTAAAGAAACAATGAACACTGATTGACTAATGAACTCAATGCTGATTGGCAAAGACCAAAAAAAGCTAAAATAGCCACCAAAAGTGGGAAACTATTTCTGTTCTGTTGCCTGGAAAGGTGGGATGTGAAAACATACCACAACCCAGCACAATACCTATCTGGGGCGAGTGTGTCCAAGGGCAGGCACCCCATGTCTATGGGGTTGATGAACTGGATTTTTAAGACCTCTCAAATTTGTAGTTTGAATAAATAAAGCTTATGCCCAAGCCATGTATATACAGTTTATATTTTCTTTCACAGGAAGGAAAATTTGTATCAAGGTAAAATTTTCAAGGTCAACAATACTATTATTAGATGTGCACCAAAGATTTTATTATTTATTGTATACTAGCGGACCTACCTGGCTTTGCCCGGGTTTTACCCGAGTAAAGGTTTGTCTAACGAATCTCTCGATAAAGTGAACATTTTTTCCCAGTCCCTTGAAAAATACTCAATATGTTGAATAAAATCAATATTAATTGGTTCCCTCGGTAATTGGAAGTTAAAGAAATAGTATCTTGCCTTGGAATTGTATCATTATTCTTGTATGGATGTACCCGGCTTCGCCCGGGTTTTACCCGAGTAAAGGTTTGTCTAACGAATCTCTCGATAAAGTGATCATTTTTTCCCGGTCCCTTTAAAAATACTCGATAAGTTGAATATCAATATTAATCGGTTCCCTCGGTAATTGGAAGTTAAAGGAATAGTATCTTGCCTTGGAATTGTATCATTATTCTTGTCTCAAATAAATTGCCGTGTCATCCTGAATTTTGTCTTTGCTAATTTTTTCTACATTACAAAATCATCGTATCATCATGATAATATTTAGAGCAGATTGTTGAATTATAACAGATAAATTAGCATATTTATCTTGATTATTTTTAGGCGAAAAGTTATTTCTAAAAATTTTATTGGCTAGAAACCTTCCCAGTACTATACTAAATAACTTCCCAAAGTTTCATGGCGTTCCAATGAGTGGTTTGGTCAGGCATAAAGGACAGACAGACACACATACATTCATTTTTATATATATATAGATTTAGACCCAGACTTAATAAACTTTGCAAGTTCTGGTTTCCATGACTACATTTGGAGACAATTCTATATGTATTTATCTGGTTATTTAAATAACAATTCAACCTCAATGTTAATTTGTAGATTGAAATATTGACCTGATTGTCAATTAGAGCTCATTATTGGATGTCCATCGCTATATACATGTACAGTCCAGAGTGAAGAAGATATCCTTCCTCAAATTTATTCAACCAGAAACAGTGTGAGATAAAACCAGGAAATGTATCTTCATATTGGTCATGCCTAAAGGCATCTTAATCAGTTGTGCGCAAAATTTGAATTAAAGAGATAATTTATGAGCCAGTGTATTCCAGAGTGAATGTAAACTTATTATGGCCACTTCTACACTCCTAGGACATGCTTAGAAAAAGGAGTAATCCATCTATTGGAAGGCTTAAGAGAACCCATAATGACCAAAATGAGATTATTTATCTATTACCACCAATTTCACAAAGTGTGTTTATTAATAAAGTAGCTTATAAAAAATGGTATTGTTGTTCAAACCTCAAATGGTGCTTATAAACTTGGGGAAAACATGCATTTACTTGGTTGTACAACACAGAGATAGGTGATTCAGTCAATAAACTCCAGCAGCCTGAGAAGACCAGCTTTCTTCCCCATTGAGAATTCAACTAGTGTTACCTCTTCTCTAGAACAGTGCTTGTTGAGCCCTAAACAAATGTTTGGATTCCTTTGACAGAGTGGTGTAGCAGAATGTGGCGTACAAAACACATACCCCAAAGAATAATTCAACACAAATAATCAATATTTTTATTTCCTACTCATTACAGAAGTGAGAGAGCAGTTTCCAAAAGGTAATCATGTATATATATATATGAATTTTTAAAAAGGCAATATATATATATAAAGGTAGGGGAATGTACGTTAGAGCCGAGGGGAAGTTACTAAAGTAATGAAAACACAAAAGTGTTAAAAAAAAGATGGGTATAAGGTGATGACGACACCCACCGCAACGTAATATGCTAGTGTGCTTTATCTAAAAGACATCAGCCAGTTTTGAGGACAGCAGCAGGGGCAAGAAGGAATGTACCTACTTGGACGGTAACCACCTCGAAAACCAACCCAGATTTGACCCAAGTATAGAAATACACGGTGGGCAGATTCCGGCTTGGGCGACGGTCACTCACTGTGGAGGCAGGCAAAACAACGTCAAGCCGAGTGTTCGCAAAGAGCGAACCGTCATCGCGGGAGTAGACACAGTAAAATAATGATAAACAAACAAACATGGGACGTGGAGGCCTCCAGACACAAACAAGGGACACACATACTTACCTCCAGAGGTCAGTTAACCTCTAACAACGTGACTTATCATCGACACCTTCGCAACGTTTCAAACACCCAAAACCCTTAGCAATCAATCAATCAAATAGGAAATAAAATGAAGACATCAAGCCCTCACTGAGGAGAAAGTGTTCACTTACCACTGAAGGCATTTCTTCAAGCTTTGCTAGGAAGATCTTCTCCAGGGTCTGGGCCATTAACACTACATCCTGGAAATAAAAAACAACTCGATACACTATAGGTTCATGTTTTGAAGTAATTTTATGGAAATATATCTGAATAAGGAAGTCAATATTTAAAAAAAAAATTTTGTTATTTACAATCTGGCTGTCAAGTAAAGAAACACCCAGGCAACAGAAACTTACCTCCCCAGGCTTGTTGTAGACGTAGCAGTTGGTGAACATGGTCTGGAAATCCTGCATGCACTGCTTGGAGGTGTAGTAATAACAGTTCTCCAGCCTCTTCTTTATTGTTCCCAAATCCATAGGTTTGGTGATGATCTTATGGTAGTCCTGGAGGCACAGTCCGCCTGTGAGAATGGCTGGCAAAATATGGCACAGAAGTGCCTTCTCTGTTTTGGAAGATTTTTTTACATTGTAAGCCTAGATACTTTTTTTAAAAGCTCAAAATCAAAAGTGCTAAAACTATGTTTAAAAACAAAGAAATAAAAATAAGATGGGGAAGAATAATATGGAAATAAGGAGAGAACATTTTGTAATCCAAGATATAATAGAGAAGGCCTCACAATTCTTAGAGAAGTGCTACCCCAGAATGAACAGTTTACCATTTTTTTAAAGAAACCGTGCAAGAGATCTCATTTTGAGAAAAATTAGACTAATATAGATATTGTATTTATTGACTTCAAAAAGACCTGAAAGAACTTAGCTCATGATCAGATGTCTGTTTCTTCATTTATCCACCTGATCCCAGTACAATGTCATTTTTGTACTATTTTTTCACAATATTAAAAGTGCAATTATTAAAATGAAAAAGATGTAGAAATGACATTGAACAGAATGAAATTGTGTACAATCTCAAGAAGACAAAATTCAAGGCTTTCAATAATGCACCCAAAAAATACAAAAATCATATTGATGGCATGGAAATAAAACTTTATTTGTAAGCATTATAAGTGGAAACTGCAAAAAAAAAGTTGATGCCAGATTTGTAAAGGCAAAGTAAAGGAGAAATATAAAAACTTTTAATGAAAAGATTTTAAATATGGAATTAAAAAAAAAAAAGACTGCTTAAATGCTGCTTGGCTAGCTTTCCTGTAACGAAATTAAAAAGAACTCATTTGACATATGGAGTGTTAGAAGAATTCTCAGGATCAAATATCCAAATGGGGGATCAGAAACAAGGAGTATAGTTGCCTTCTAAAGGAAATAATCAAAAGGAAATAAAAGATCTCAAGACATGTGTTACACCAAGAATCATCAGGAGATTGTCTATTAACCATACTTGACCTTGCAATAAAGGGAGAGATATCCAAAGAAGGTTTATTTATAGAATAATCTAGAATTAGGAGAGAATTGCTTAGAACAGTGATATCCATGATGGCAGTACATGATGTTATGTTGTACATAACTAAAAGGGTTACTTACTGGTAAGTTGAGTTTGATGGTGTCAACAGGTTCCTGGAATGGCCAGGAAAACTGGTGCTTCCATAACGCCTTCACAATAACTTTGAGATAAAACTGAAGTTGGTTGGTGTTCCGATGGGGTCTGTCTGGAGATGGAATATAGTTGGGCTGGACAATGCCATTGACTGGCTCCACCGGGGGCTCATCATCCTTGAGCGTGGAAGGGTCAATGGCATTCTGAGACAGCCTTTGTTAGATCCCTGGCCAGCACCATCAGCTGGGGCAATACTTACTATGTCATTGTGTTTTTTCTCCTCTTGATTAGCACCCATCTACACACACACCAGAAGCTGTATGGTATCTGCTCTATAAATGGATTACAAAAGTAATAAATTATTGATATAGGAGAGAACTACACTTAACCTATGATTTAACATTGAAAATCGTCAATAGACCCAGAAGTAAATGTTGAAATAAAATTGTGTCAATGTATTTAGAGAACCCAGAGTAAGTTTGGAAACCAGCACAGATTAGAGGAATTTTCAGTATTGAGAGTACAATCAATACCAGATTATAAAAACCTGCAGCTTGGGAATAGCATCTTTGCTTTAGAAAGAAACAATTCAAACTCATGTTCAAAACTCTTGCCATTATCCACAAAATCTTGAGACAATTCCAAACCTTCATCTGCCAAATAAAATCAACTTCATATCCTAAAATATTTTAAAGGTACAATTTAGGAGGAAGCTAACAATTGAGAAATGGGTATTTAGATCAATAAGGGTGCAAGAATATTTCTAGTGTTGCTCGCTGCTAACTTCCTTTCTTAATAGATCCAATAGGACAGAATATAAATCAGAACCAAATAACAATTATATGGTAAATAAAGTCTATATAATACTGAAAGGTTACTTGGGAATATGCATCTGAAGAAAAGGCTACTTTATGCAGCACTCTGTTTTCCTTGTATGGATGAGAAGCTTGGACAATGACCAAAGAACTGGAGTATAAAAGTATTTATTCATACCCTAAAAATAAATTCTTATTTATTTATGCTTATGAGGTGATACAGCAGCGTATTTACAATTAGAGAGGAGACAAAATGAATTAAATCTAGAAAAAAGAAGTGAGGACATATCGGTCATTAAAGTCTGAGAGGCAAGGCCTTCAGCCAGTTCAGGGCTTCCGGGGTGACAGAATGGAGATTGGAGATTCCTCCATTGAATTTGTACAGCGGGCAGTCATCTAGTATAATGTAAGGATATTATGATAAAGATCAAATGTATGGATATTATGGCAACAAACAACAAGATTTAATTTTAAGTAAATATAGCTTTCTAAAAGATGTAATTTTACTTTTTGTGAAGTATTGGTATAAGAGATATAATTCTAGCCTATATTTGGCACAGAGCTATGGATATAGCTCCCTCATATATGTTCAGAAGAAGTGTGAGTTGGTATTATCATGATGTCCTCACCTTCAATAAATATGTAGGCTATACAGTTGGAAGAGATATTAGTTAGCTTCTCCACATGACCTGTACACACAATTATCACCATTAGCTATAGTGTCAATAGTAACATCAATATTTGTTCTGGAACCCTTCCTTGATTCAATATCAAATTGGCCTGTCAAATTATTTTACATCTTATTTACAAAAGAGAAAAGGGCTTGAAAAATTGGAAGCCCTTGTACCAACATCAATACAGATCATATGTGATGGTATTGTTTGCACTGCCTGACTTTTATAATTAATCCCTATACTCTCCAATGAAGGAAAAAATATTTTAACCTTTATTTTGATTATAAGAATAATGCTTGTAATTAAAAGATAGAATTGGTATAATTTAAAAATATATCACATATTTCTTATGAATGTTCATTTTAATGCAATTAATTATTCTTAAAATAAATGATGAACTTTTAATTTGAGATTACAATATTTTTGCAAATAAATATTACTTATTGTCATGGTACTCTTTTTGAGAGTGATTTAAGCCAAAACTTATCAAAATGTCTACCTACATATTGAGATAAATAAAATAATTATTTTATTATAAATACCTTATATTTTAAAATGTTCACTGATTTACTTTATATATTTAATTTATTTATTATTACAGACAAAATTACAAATGATAAATGAAAACTCTTGTTTTGAAATTTATTTTTAAGAAAATTATTTGGTCAAATATATATTTTTATTTATTCATTGATAATAATAAAATTTTAAATTGTATTGAATATAAATTCTATCTATATATATGTGTGTCCAGATAGTCTGCATTATTTCCATATACTTTAAAATATTCACTGATTTACATTATATATTTATTTTATTACAAACAAAAGCAACTACAAATAAAAAATGTAAACTCTTGTGTTTGAAACTTGTGTAAAGAAAATTATTTTGGTCAAATATATTTATTTATTCATTGATAATAATATTTTAAATTATACTGATTATAAATTCTATCTATCTGTGTCCAGATAGTTTACATTATTCCCATATACTTTAAATAAAATAATGTTTTTATTTAATTTAAAATTATACCAGTTTATATTACCAGTTGAAAAAAGTTATAATAATTAAAATCATAACAAAAATTTATAACCAAATTCAAAAAATAACAATTGATAAAGTTTTGCTTTTCTATTATAAAACACCTCCAATTTTATAATAATATTAATTTTAAAGTAATGTACTTTAAATGAGATTTCAAAAATATATTTTGATAACCTGGCTAGGTTTTGTGTATGTTTCACCTTTCCTCCCCTCTCATATTTAAAATATATATTTTTTATCAAAGACATTTTTATATACTCTGTTAATAATTATTGTTTGAAGTATGTGCAAGTGATGAAAATATAAATGAGAAGATGAATCTATTCTAAATATTTAAAAGCTTTTTATGATGATAGAGATGGCTGATTAATTCATAATCTTAAGGTAACAAGAACAAAATCTAAATGTAATTTTAAAAGTTTTAAAGTAGAGAAGAAGAAATAAAAAGCCAAGAATCTATATTTTTTTATCAGCCAACATGCAGTTGTATGATCAAGAGGTGCTCTATAAATATCATGTTTGTGACATGGCATTGTCAAAGCAGTGAGGAAGTGTGATGGTTTACTAGAACAGCATAGGTCAATGGCATACCTCAAATAACTAAATACAAGACATTGTTATCTACAAGGTTGAAACTATCAACAGACCAAAGAGCAGTCAAATAGAGAAAATTTTTGTTTATGGAGAGGACAACTTGTGAAGACAACTTTTTACTTAGCACAACATGGAACCCCAAAGAAGTTCTAGGTAATACAATGAAAATCTGCATGAGTCACCCATCTGACAAGAGTGCACCTTGGTATAAATTTAAAAAGTCTGAAATAATCCATCTAACCCTTTACTGTAAATGCATCAGATGTCTACATATGAAAACAGTTATCTTTGCACATTTTTTTTTTTTTTAGAAAAGGAACTTGATATAAAATATGCTGGTTAAATAAATATAATTTAAAAAAACACATGCCCACAATTAAATATAAAATCCTAGAGATACATTATTACCACATCTTTTAACAATGGCAAGACTTTTTGCCATTTTTAGTTACAAGTTCAGCCTAGTTGTGAAGACCATCATGTAATGAGGTTGTTGCAGACAAACAATGTGCAGATCAAACACCATGGTCAAAAGAGTTTATCACCTAGCACAATTGGGAGACAATACAAGCAGCAATTTAAAACAGCATATCAAGATTTTTTAAACTAGCTTTCTAATTTTAAGGGGTTGTATATTAAATGAGAGACATTATCTAATCCTAACTATATTTGAAATGTTGATACAGTGGAATCTAAGATAGAGAAGGGGAATGAAAGTTTGTAAGAAGATATACTCAAGGTTATATAAAAAAAGGTATACATGGATCTGGGAAAGAAAAAAATTTTTTTTTTTTTTTTTAATATTGCAAGGTATTGCTACTTCTTTAACAATTTATTGCACAAAAAAAAAACAAATTCTTGTAGATCATATAGAAACAATTTATATCATTGGTCAAAATTCAATAAAGACTAATGACAAGTTTGTTTCCATGTGATATACAAGAATTTACAAATTACTTTCAAGTTTTTTTTGTGCAATAAATTGATAAAGAAAAACCAACACCTTGAAATAGTTTGAAAAAAAATGTTTCTTTCTTTCACAAATCCTGTTACACCTTTTTTATATATTATATTCAATGGGGGTCTTTTAACTCAAATTATACTCAGAAATATTGGGCTATACAAGGGTGATAAAGGATGGATTTGTAGTAGAATGGAATTGAAAGATGTGAAATGCTCAGAACAGGTTGAAAAATGGTGTTCCATGAACTCCATATCTGAGATGGCTGCACTATACAGTAATACAGTGGAATTTTCCTTTGAAAGACTGCACTAAAAGAGCACAAGATACCAGTGATCTCTCCTGGAGGTAGCTGTTATTAGATCATTTGATAAGTTATGGTACTGGAGTATTTTGATAAAACCTGATTCCTACATGTTAGGCCAATAGCCATCAGATATGGTGGTTAGCTGACAATAAGCAGTCCTGAACCTACAGTTATAAAAAGGGTGAGAAAACTAAATGGTAAAATGTTCTGCCTCTACAGTTGTGTCAAATCCATATTTGATATGGTCTCTATGTCAGAGGTAACCTCATTTAGAGCTAACCACAGCAGCAGATTCTTTGAATCAATAGCACTCATAGCCATCATGAAGATTACCTTCAATCCCCAAGTACCCTTATAGGGAAGTTTGAAAAACCAGCAAATTTGCCCAAGTCATGGTAGAGGATGATTACCAAAACTCTGAACAAAACAATTCTACCTAGAGCCAATGGGAGAATTGTGATTGGGCAGTGTGCTCCTAATGCATACATAAGTATACTTATATATACTGTGGTTTGGCTAAGGTTTGGGCTAGTGAAGACTTTGCAAGCATGATAAAATCAGTAAATTGGCCCTATTCCTGAAATTTTGGATTATCATAATCCTGTTACTGAAACAAGAAAAATTACTTATTTTGATTTGTAATAAGATAATTTGGAATATAGGTTAAAAACACTTTATTTATTTTGATATATATTTTTTTGCTTATCCCTAGTACACGTGGTACAGGCCATGATAATCATGGTGGGTAGTTAACGACTGCTTTTTACTGTAAGCGCACCACATGTCTACACATGTGAAAAGCAGTTCGACTTTGTACTTACAAATGCCAGAGCCCCGTTTGGTTACTTGCACTCGCTGGTGGAGTTGGACTTTTGCAAGAATCGGGGGCCATTGGAGCAATTTTTTTTTAAACAGAAAAAAGTGTCCAATGCGGGAATCGAACCCGGGTCCTAGTGGTCGAAAACCAAACGGTTTAACCAGCCTTCCACCGACCCCCTTTTATTATTATCCCAAGTACACCCAATACATGTCATGATAATCATGGTGGGTGGTAGTCGGCAACTGTTTTTACTGTAAGTACACCACATGTCTACACATGTAGACCGCAGTTTGATTTTTACACTTACAAATGAGCCAGAGCCCCATTTGGTTTCTTACACTCACTGGAGGGTTTTGACTTTTGCCATTTATTTGGATTTGGTCTTAATACACTGTGTTTCTTACTCCAGTGTCTAGAAATTAGGTAACTTCATGAAGGCGGTGGGGATTTCATGTGTGATGGGTAAAATTCCATTGATTCAAAGTACATAATGTCAGTTGAGGTTGGTCCTAACATGGACCCTTTTTTTGCCGACCCTGACATGGATTCAGACAGCGCTATTTTGTTTACTTTTATTGGCAGCACATAATTTTGCCAATCATCCGGTATAATCATTGAATTTTTGTGGCTCTTTATGAGTGTAAGCCGACCACAGGATGTTGATGGTGCAGGACAAGGTCAAATAAATAAACAAGAGTTTTAGTCAGCAGCAGTGCTACACACAATACTTAGTGTACTCTTTTCTGATCCAATGATGCTACTGATATATTGTAAATTTGACTCCTTGTTTCCTTTTGGTAAATCATTCAAAGTTCTCAAGTTTTAATTTGATATGATCATCTTCACATTTTATTATAGAAAGAAAGTTCAACTCTCTTTAGTGAAAATAGATTCTAAAACTAAGCAATATCTATTGATTGTCTCCAAATAAACTGATTCAGCTCTTCAGTCCAGTTCTGTCCTTGATTTCATGAGCTCCATAAGTGAAATCTTCAGAATTTGCCAAAGAGGTGTATGGTTGGAAGTGCTAAGCCAATTCTATGGCTAAAATATACATGGAAATTTTGCTGGGAATATATCGATCTTTAAAAAGAAAGACCCCCCCTCCCTCTCTACTGCCAAAATTGAACCAACCCTGGATCCATGGCTTCTAGGTCAGCCTTCAAGTTTGCCAAAGGTTGTGACTATGTTTGTAGAGTGTCAATAGATGCTGCTAAGTTTTAAGGTGATTTGATAGATAGGTGGCCTCCCTACTAAATATCCAACAATATATCAATATATGCTAGACAACACTTTACTGGGTTTGTCATCTTTAGTTGATGCTTGACCACACACAGTATTGTTTTAGCAAAAATTAGTAGTCATAGTAATGAAGATAGGAATTCTTTATCATTTTTGACCCCAGAGAATATGCAATTATATTACAACATTAAAACTATGACAATTACTTCATCAAGTCTATCATCAGAGTTTTATCTCAATAGATATATGAAATATACCTTATATAGTATATTTCCCTGTAAAGAACAACAACCTAGTTGCAGAGCCAAAGTGTCCTTTAGGTAGAGGTGTCTTTTTACTAGAGAATCTCTTAATACTAAAAATGATAATCTACTCTAGCACGAATGTCCTCTCATGGAGGTTTTCCTGTATAAGTAATGAATATAGTTAGCATGGTGCCACGCTCTTTTTTTTTTTTTTTAAATAGTTGTGGGGCTATCTTCCCTAATGAATTTTCATGAGATGGCGTTTTCGCCGATTAGTCATCACAAGAGCGTGTACCCTGCTAAAAAACAAGCCTTATGTTACAGCGGGGGAAAAATGGAAAACTGCCATCAACTGTGTCAGCTAAATGAGAATAAATAAATTTTTAAAAAGAGATTCTTGTCTAAAATCTCTCCGAAATCCCAAGTCACACAAGCAAGTGAAATATGCCTAGTTAACATTTGAGTGCACACATACTGTACTCCTTTCTTTCCCCCCAAAGATCACATGTGCTTCCTACATCAAAAGATTCCTTAGCAAGAGAGGGGTTGTATGAATGGATCCAAAACTTTGAAGAAAGTGTATGGAACGTGAATAATGAAAATATTTAGCTCCACAGCCCATCTCCCCAAGTGATCATATCTCTAGGATTGATAAGGAAAGAAGACCTTGAAAGAATGTCCATTCCACAAACACCTTAGAACATTAGCCTGTTCCATGCAACTGATAAAAAAAATGAATATAGCTAAACAAAATACTAAACTTTTATAAATTTTATTTGATACGGCACAATTCTTGGATTATAGATTAGAACGACAAGGTCCAAATAAATAAATAGTGTGTGATGTTTCTGTAACAACACTGTTTGGCAGATTCTGAACCTGGAGACCCAGGTTTCAGCAGAGTAAAAGACGGACTTTGATTTCATGCCATTTATAAGGGATTCATGAAATACTCTGCATTTAGTAAAGAGGTTATAGCTAAGTGGTTTTAGCAAGTGACTAATTTTTTGGTAAAAAATTAATCTAAAAATGAAAAGGCTAGCTCATCCAACACTGGATCCCTTAGTGATGTAGCTAGAATATTGCCAGTACCTAAACCAGTCTATAAGTCTAAGAAAACTTTAAAACAATACTGTAAGCAATGTGGTCACCACCAAGTAGCTGCCCTGTACAAAGTATTTGACCAAAGCCAGATCTAAACTTGAAATGATGACTCTACAGCTTGCTATTTATTGTAATTGTTTAAATTGTATACAGCTTGCTATTTACCAGAATTTACTCAACCTTGAAAATTATAACTTGAAAACCTATAGCTGAATTTTGATATAAATTATTTTCTGAACAACACACTCAAGACTATCCTATATTTCCTTTGCTGAAATGTCAAAGCACAATTTGGATTATAGATTATAATAAAAGAAACATACTAATAAATTATTTGGATTAGGTCTTATTTTCTTATGCTGAAATGTTAAAAAAAAAATGGGAGGTCATTGGTTATGAACCCTCCTTTAATTGGTGAAACCACTGGAAGAGTTCACCACTGATTCCATCCCATTCCAATTTTATTTTATGATTGCAAATTAATAATTGTGTTGTATATAATTTTGTAGATTTTTTTTATTTAAAGAAGCAGATTTATTTATGCTTATGAGGTGATACAGCAGCGTATTTACAATTAGAGAGGAGACAAAATGAATTAAATCTAGAAAAAAGAAGTGAGGACATATCGGTCAAAAGAAGCAGATATATAAAATGATAATTTGTATCAAAATTTCCTGAAGCGAATTTCAGACTTCACTTTGATGAGAGAATCAACAGCCTAAAATCTGTATTTGGTTAGTTTTTCTCAATGTTTATTTCTACCCAACAAAAATACTTAGTTACTATTCAATTTGATAGTTGCTGTCATTGATTGAGGGCTTTTGACATTATGATAACACTTCCTGCTCCACTTGAGAGCTGTTTATAAATTGCCACAAGTGCTCAAATAAAATGTCTTATCAGGCACCACCCCTTGATAAGGAAGGAATGTTATTTCAAGTGAATGCTAGAGTGTGCAAGCTAGGAAGGAAGGATAGACATCAACATGAAAGAGAGCACTAATGGAGATTGAAAACACTGCCATAAGCTAGACACCAATGGACCACCTTCAATAGAACACAGTTATTTCCATTGCCAGTAGTTGACAGATATTGATAACTAGGAAACAAAGAAGAAAATGAAAATGCTTTACAATGCCGAAAAATTTCTATGATTTAATAAATACAGAGTTTAATAATGAATACAATATCAAAAATAAATCTAACTTACTTTTAGCAGCATATACCTAAGGTAAATATAAAACTGTATATATCCACTCTTAATAATACTCTGTGTAACTAACATGTATATGATACCCTATGAATAAAGGAGTTTGACATGAAAAAATGAAGAAGCATTAATGGCTTAAAGAATTTGTGGAAGCAAAATACTATTTATTGTCATTCTCATTCACTGATATAATAAAATGGATCAAATTATATATTACACATTTTAATTCTGACTATATATAGAGAGTAATTATTCCTTTCTCAAGGTGTTTCAATTTTGAAACTTGACTATGACCCTTATTTACAATCATTATGCCTAGTGCAAAGTTAACATTGACTATTATAATGGTTAACAACACAAGTCGCACTTGACTAGCCCATGACTAACACCAACTAGTATAATGGTTAAAAACACAAGTCACACTTGACTAGCCCATGGCTAACATCAACTAGTATAACGGTTAACAACACAAGTCAAACTTGACTAGTGCATGGCTAACACCAACTAGTATAACGGTTAACAACACAAGTCACACTTGACTAGCCCATGTCTAACACCAACTAGTATAATGGTTAACAACACAAGTCACACTTGACTAGTTCATGGTTACATCAACTAGTATAACAGTTAACAACACAAGTCACACTTGACTAGTGCATGGCTAACACCAACTAGTATAACATTTAACAACAACACAAGTCGGACTTGACTAGTGCATGGCTAACACCAACTAGTATAAGGGTTAGCAACAACACAAGTTGCACTTGACTAGTGCATGGCTAACACCAACTAGTATAACATTTAACAACAACACAAGTTGCACTTGACTAGTGCATGGCTAACATCAACTAGTATAACATTTAACAACAACACAATTTGCATTTGAACAGTGCATGGCTAACATCAACTAGTATAACGTTCAACAACAACACAAGTCGCACTTTACTAGTGCATGGCTAACACCAACTAGTATAACGGTTAACAACCCAAGTCACACTTGACTAGCCCATGGCTAACACCAACTAATATAAAAGTTAACAACACATGTCACACTTGACTAGCCCATGGCTAACACCAACTAGTGTAACAGTTAACAACACAAGTTGCACTTGACTAGTGCATGGCTAATATCAACTAGTATAACATTTAACAACAACACAAGTCGGACTTGACTAGTGCATGGCTAACACCAACTAGTATAATGGTTAACAACACAAGTCACACTTGACTAGTGCATGGATACACCAACTAGTATAACAGTTAACAACACAAGTCACACTTGACTAGCCCATGGCTAACACCAACTAGTATAACAGTTAACAACACAAGTTGCACTTGACTAGCCCATGGCTAACACCAACTAGTATAACAGTTAACAACACAAGTTGCACTTGACTAGCCCATGGCTAACACCAACTAGTATAACAGTTAACAACACAAGTTGCACTTGACTAGCCCATGGCTAACACCAACTAGTATAATGGTTAACCACACAAGTTGCACTTGACTAGTTAATGGTTACATCAACTAGTATAACAGTTAACAACACAAGTTGCACTTGACTAGCCCATGGCTAACACCAACTAGTATAACAGTTAACAACACAAGTTGCACTTGACTAGCCCATGGCTAACACCAACTAGTATAACGGTTAACAACAACACAAGTCGAACTTAACTAGCCCATGGCTAACACCAACTAGTCTAATGGTTAACAACACAAGTCGCACTTGACTAGTGCATGGCTAACATCAACTAGTATAACGTTTAACAACAACACAAGTCGAACTTAACTAGTGCATGGTTACACCAACTAAGTAATGGTTAACAACACAAGTCGAACTTAACTAGTGCATGGTTACACCAACTAGTATAACGGTTAACAACCCAAGTCATACTTGACTAGCCCATTGCTAAAATCAACTAGTCTAATAGTTAACAACACAAGTCGCACTTGACTAGTGCATGGCTAACATCAACTAGTATAACAGTTAACAACACAAGTCACACTTGACTAGTTCATGGTTACACCAACTAGTATAACGGTTAACAACACAAGTCAAACTTAACTAGTTCATGGTTACACCAACTAGTATAACGGTTAACAACACAAGTCGAACTTAACTAGTGCATGGTTACACCAACTGGTATAACGGTTAACAACACAAGTCACACTTGACTAGTGCATGGTTACACCAACTAGTATAACGGTTAACAACACAAGTCGAACTTAACTAGTGCATGGTTACACCAACTGGTATAACGGTTAACAACACAAGTCACACTTGACTAGTGCATGGTTACACCAACTAGAATAACGGTTAACAACACAAGTCGAACTTAACTAGTGCATGGATACACCAACTAGTATAACAGTTAACAACACAAGTCACACTTGACTAGTGCATGGTTACACCAACTAGAATAACAGTTAACAACACAAGTCGAACTTAACTAGTGCATGGATACACCAACTAGTATAACAGTTAACAACACAAGTCACACTTGACTAGTGCATGGTTACACCAACTAGAATAACAGTTAACAACACAAGTCGAACTTAACTAGTGCATGGATACACCAACTAGTATAACAGTTAACAACACAAGTCACACTTAATTAGTGCATGGTTACACCAACTAGAATAACAGTTAACAACACAAGTCGAACTTAACTAGTGCATGGATACACCAACTAGTATAACAGTTAACAACACAAGTCACACTTGACTAGTGCATGGTTACACCAACTAGAATAACAGTTAACAACACAAGTCGAACTTAACTAGTGCATGGATACACCAACTAGTATAACAGTTAACAACACAAGTCACACTTGACTAGTGCATGGTTACACCAACTAGAATAACAGTTAACAACACAAGTCGAACTTAACTAGTGCATGGATACACCAACTAGTATAACAGTTAACAACACAAGTCACACTTGACTAGTGCATGGTTACACCAACTAGAATAACAGTTAACAACACAAGTCGAACTTAACTAGTGCATGGATACACCAACTAGTATAACAGTTAACAACACAAGTCACACTTGACTAGTGCATGGTTACACCAACTAGAATAACAGTTAACAACACAAGTTGCACTTGACTAGCCCATGGCTAACACCAACTAGTATAACAGTTAACAACACAAGTTGCACTTGACTAGCCCATGGCTAACACCAACTAGTATAACGGTTAACAACCCAAGTTGCACTTGACTAGTGCATGGCTAACACCAACTAGTATAACGGTTAACAACCCAAGTTGCACTTGACTAGTGCATGGCTAACACCAACTAGTATAACGGTTAACAACCCAAGTTGCACTTGACTAGCTCATGGCTAACACCAACTAGTATAACAGTTAACAACATCCTTAATAGTTGACCACGTCAGAGAAACCGGACACACTCCAGACTTCAATAATACCAGAATCCTCCATACAAATGCCAAAACTAAAACCCAAAGACTCATTCTTGAAGCAATAGAAACCATGAAGCACCCTAAACCATTAAACAAAAGTATACAGCTGCCATCAGAGTACGTTCCCCTTCTATCCTAAAAATCTTCAAAAGTCTCCACTAAATCCTTTGAACTGTTTATAATTGATTCTTTATATTTATTCAATTACGTAAATTTATTTTAAGATATTTTTGTACCATATTATATTTGAAGTTAGGATCAGACATGACGTAGCCACGCGGTGCTATTGAAACGAGGGCGATAGGGGCGTGGTAATTTTCTTTTATTTTATTTTAAATACGATATATAATCTCTCCTTGTTTGTACACTATAATTAGCTGAAGAAGGGCTTGCCCGAAAGCTTTTAATCACGTTAATAATAAAAAAGAGTTGCAGCGATATATGATTCCTTCTTTCTAATTTGTCGAAATCCGCAAAACGTTTACCATGAACACAAGTTGCACTTGACTAGCCCATGGCTAACACCAACTAGTATAATGGTTAACAACACAAGTTGCACTTGACTAGCTCATGGCTAACACCAACTAGTATAATGGTTAACAACACAAGTCACACTAGACTAGTGCATGGCTAACACCAACTAGTATAACAGTTAACAAATCAAGTTGCACTTGACTAGCCCATGGCTAACACCAACTAGTATAACAGTTAACAACACAAGTTGCACTTGACTAGCCCATGGCTAACACCAACTAGTATAACAGTTAACAACACAAGTTGCACTTGACTAGCCCATGGCTAACACCAACTAGTATAATGGTTAACCACACAAGTTGCACTTGACTAGTTAATGGTTACATCAACTAGTATAACGGTTAATAACACAAGTCGCACTTGACTAGCCCATTGCTAAAATCAACTAGTCTAATGGTTAACAACACAAGTCGCACTTGACTAGTGCATGGCTAACATCAACTAGTTTAATGGTTAACAACAACACAAGTCGAACTTAACTAGTTCATGGTTACACCAACTAGTATAACGGTTAACAACACAAGTCGAACTTAACTAGTGCATGGTTACACCAACTAGTATAATGGTTAACAACACAAGTCGAACTTAACTAATGCATGGTTACACCAACTAGTATAATGGTTAACAACACAAGTCACACTTGACTAGCCCATTGCTAACATCAACTAGTATAACGTTTAACAACAACACAAGTTGCACTTGACTAGTGCATGGCTAACACCAACTAGTATAAAGTTTAACAACAACACAAATTGCACTTAACTAGTGCATGTCTAACACCAACTAGTATAAGGTTTAACAACAACACAAGTCGCACTTGACTAGTGCATGGCTAACATCAACTAGTATAACGGTTAACAACACAATTTGCACTTGACTAGCCCATGTCTAACACCAACTAGTATAACAGTTAACAACACAAGTTGCACTTGACTAGCCCATGGCTAACATCAACTAGTATAACAGTTAACAACACAAGTCACACTTGACTAGCCCATGTCTAACACCAACTAGTATAACAGTTAACAACACAAGTTGCACTTGACTAGCCCATGGCTAACACCAACTAGTATAATTTTAACAACACAAGTCACACTTGACTAGTTCATGGTTACATCAACTAGTGTAACAGTTAAAAACACAAGTCACACTTGATTAGTGCATGGCTAACATCAACTAGTATAACGTTTAACCACACAAGTTGCACTTGACTAGCCCATGGCTAACACCAACTAGTATAACGTTTAACAACAACACAAGTCACACATGATTAGTGCATGGTTACATCAACTAGTATAACAGTTAATAACACAAGTCACACTTAACCATGGGCATGGCTAACACCAACTAGTATAACATTTAACAACAACACAAGTTGCACTTGACTAGCCCATGGCTAACATCAACTAGTATAACAGTTAATAACACAAGTCACACTTAACCAGTGCATGGCTAACACCAACTAGTATAACATTTAACAACAACACAAGTTGCACTTGACTAGTGCATGTCTAACACCAACTAGTATAACGTTTAACCACACAAGTTGCACTTGACTAGCCCATGGCTAACACCAACTAGTATAACGTTTAACAACAACACAAGTCACACTTGATTAGTTCATGGTTACATCAACTAGTATAACAGTTAACAACCCAAGTCGCACTTCACTAGTGCATGGCTAACACCAACTAGTATAACATTTAACAACAACACAAGTTGCACTTGACTAGTGCATGTCTAACACCAACTAGTATAATGTTTAACAACAACCCAAGTCACACTTGACTAGCCCATGGCTAACACCAACTAGTATAACATTTAACAACAACACAAGTTGCACTTGACTAGCCCATGGCTAACATCAACTAGTATAACAGTTAACAACCCAAGTCACACTTGACTAGTGCATGGCTAACACCAACTAGTATAACGGTTAACAACAACACAAGTCACACTTGACTAGTGCATGGCTAACATCAACTAGTATAACGGTTAACAACAACACAATTTGCACTTGACTAGCCCATGGCTAACACCAACTAGTATAACGTTTAACAACAACACAAGTTGCACTTGACTAGTGCATGTCTAACATCAACTAGTATGACGGTTAACAACAACACAAGTTGCACTTGACCATGGCATGTCTAACATCAACTAGTATAATGGTTAACAACCACACAATTCGCACTTGACTAGTGCATGGCTAACATCAACTAGTATAACGTTTAACAACAACACAAGTTGCACTTGACTAGTGCATGTCTAACATCAACTAGTATAACGGTTAACAACAACACAGGTCGCACTTGACTAGTGCATGTCTAACATCAACTAGTATAACGGTTAACAACAACACAAGTCGCACTTGACTAGTGCATGTCTAACACCAACTAGTATAACGTTTAACAACAACACAAGTTGAACTTGACTAGTGCATGTCTAACACCAACTAGTATAACGTTTAACCACACAAGTTGCACTTGACTAGCCCATGGCTAACACCAACTAGTATAACGTTTAACAACAACACAAGTCACACTTGATTAGTTCATGGTTACATCAACTAGTATAACAGTTAACAACCCAAGTCGCACTTCACTAGTGCATGGCTAACACCAACTAGTATAACATTTAACAACAACACAAGTTGCACTTGACTAGTGCATGTCTAACACCAACTAGTATAATGTTTAACAACAACCCAAGTCACACTTGACTAGCCCATGGCTAACACCAACTAGTATAACATTTAACAACAACACAATTTGCACTTGAACAATGCATAGCTAACATCAACTAGTATAAGGTTTAACAACAACACAAGTCACACTTGACTAGTGCATGGCTAACATCAACTAGTATAACGGTTAACAACACAATTTGCACTTGAACAATGCATAGCTAACATCAACTAGTATAACGTTTAACAACAACACAAGTCACACTTGACTAGTGCATGGCTAACACCAACTAGTATAACGGTTAACAACAACACAAGTCGCACTTAACTAGTGCAGTCTAACACCAACTAGTATAACGGTTAACAACAACACAAGTCGCACTTGACTAGTGCATGTCTAACATCAACTAGTATAACGGTTAACAACAACTCAAGTCGCACTTGACTAGTGCATGGCTAACATCAACTAGTATAACGGTTAACAACAACACAAGTCGCACTTGACTAGTGCATGTCTAACACCAACTAGTATAACGTTTAACAACACACAAGTTGAACTTGACTAGTGCATGGCTAACACCAACTAGTATAAGGTTTAACAACAACACAAGTTGCACTTGACTAGTGCATGGCTAACACCAACTAGTATAACGTTTAACAACAACACAAGTTTCACTTGACTAGTGCATGGCTAACAACAACTAGTATAACGGTTAACAACAACACAAGTCGCACTTGACTAGTGCATGTCTAACACCAACTAGTATAACGTTTAACAACAACACAAGTCGCACTTGACTAGTGCATGTTTAACACCAACTAGTATAACGTTTAACAACAACACAAGTTGCACTTGACTAGTGCATGGCTAACACCAACTAGTATAACGTTTAACAACAACACAAGTTGCACTTGACTAGTGCATGGCTAACACCAACTAGTATAACGTTTAACAACAACACAAGTTGCACTTGACTAGTGCATAGCTAACACCAACTAGTATAACGTTTAACAACAACACAAGTTGCACTTGACTAGTGCATAGCTAACACCAACTAGTATAACGTTTAACAACAACACAAGTTGCACTTGACTAGTGCATGGCTAACACCAACTAGTATAACGTTTAACAACAACACAAGTTGCACTTGACTAGTGCATGGCTAACACCAACTAGTATAACGTTTAACAACAACACAAGTTGCACTTGACTAGTGCATGGCTAACACCAACTAGTATAACGTTTAACAACAACACAAGTTGCACTTGACTAGTGCATAGCTAACACCAACTAGTATAACGTTTAACAACAACACAAGTTGCACTTGACTAGTGCATAGCTAACACCAACTAGTATAACGTTTAACAACAACACAAGTTGCACTTGACTAGTGCATGGCTAACACCAACTAGTATAACGTTTAACAACAACACAAGTTGCACTTGACTAGTGCATGGCTAACACCAACTAGTATAACGTTTAACAACAACACAAGTTGCACTTGACTAGTGCATGGCTAACACAACTAGTATAACGTTTAACAACAACACAAGTTGCACTTGACTAGTGCATGGCTAACACCAACTAGTATAACGTTTAACAACAACACCAGTTGCACTTGACTAGTGCATGGCTAACACCAACTAGTATAACGGTTAACAACAACACAAGTTGCACTTGACTAGTGCATGGCTAACACCAACTAGTATAACGTTTAACAACAACACAAGTTGCACTTGACTAGTGCATGGCTAACACCAACTAGTATAACGTTTAACCACAACACAAGTTTCACTTGACTAGTGCATAGCTAACACCAACTAGTATAACGTTTAACAACAACACAAGTTGCACTTGACTAGTGCATAGCTAACATCAACTAGTATAACGTTTAACAACAACACAAGTTGCACTTGACTAGTGCATGGCTAACACCAACTAGTATAACGGTTAACAACAACACAAGTTGCACTTGACTAGTGCATGGCTAACACCAACTAGTATAACGGTTAACAACAACACAAGTTGCACTTGACTAGTGCATAGCTAACATCAACTAGTATAACGTTTAACAACAACACAAGTTGCACTTGACTAGTGCATAGCTAACATCAACTAGTATAACGTTTAACAACAACACAAGTTGCACTTGACTAGTGCATAGCTAACATCAACTAGTATAACGTTTATCAACAACACAAGTTGCACTTGACTAGTGCATAGCTAACATCAACTAGTATAACGTTTAACAACAACACAAGTTGCACTTAACTAGTGCATAGCTAACATCAACTAGTATAACGTTTAACAACAACACAAGTTGCACTTGACTAGCCCATGGCTAACACCAACTAGTATAACGTTTAACAACAACACAAGTTGCACTTGACTAGTGCATGGCTAACACCAACTAGTATAACGTTTAACAACAACACAAGTTGCACTTGACTAGTGCATGGCTAACACCAACTAGTATAACGTTTAACAACAACACAAGTTGCACTTGACTAGTGCATGGCTAACACCAACTAGTATAACGTTTAACAACAACACAAGTTGCACTTGACTAGTGCATGGCTAACACCAACTAGTATAACGTTTAACAACAACACAAGTTGCACTTGACTAGTGCATGGCTAACACCAACTAGTATAACGTTTAACCACAACACAAGTTTCACTTGACTAGTGCATAGCTAACACCAACTAGTATAACGTTTAACAACAACACAAGTTGCACTTGACTAGTGCATAGCTAACATCAACTAGTATAACGTTTAACAACAACACAAGTTGCACTTGACTAGTGCATGGCTAACACCAACTAGTATAACGGTTAACAACAACACAAGTTGCACTTGACTAGTGCATAGCTAACACCAACTAGTATAACGTTTAACAACAACACAAGTTGCACTTGACTAGTGCATAGCTAACATCAACTAGTATAACGTTTAACAACAACACAAGTTGCACTTGACTAGTGCATAGCTAACATCAACTAGTATAACGTTTAACAACAACACAAGTTGCACTTGACTAGTGCATAGCTAACATCAACTAGTATAAGGTTTAACAACAACACAAGTTGCACTTGACTAGTGCATAGCTAACATCAACTAGTATAACGTTTAACAACAACACAAGTTGCACTTAACTAGTGCATGGCTAACACCAACTAGTATAACGTTTAACAACAACACAAGTTGCACTTGACTAGCCCATGGCTAACACCAACTAGTATAACGTTTAACAACAACACAAGTCGCACTTGACTAGTGCATGTCTAACACCACAACTAGTATAAGGTTTAACAACAACACAAGTTGCACTTGACTAGCCCATGGCTAACACCAACTAGTATAATTTCTAACAACACAAGTCACACTTGACTAGTGCATGGCTAACACCAACTAGTATAACGTTTAACAACAACACAAGTCGCACTTGACTAGCCCATGGTTAACACCAACTAGTAAAGTATAATGGTTAAGAACACTAGTCTCAATGCTGAGATGGTGGGGTTAACAAACCTAGTGCAAGAGGTTAATGCACACACAAATATAAACATAGAGAGTTACATATTGCAAGGCAAGAGATGTAATAGGGAACTGAATAAAACTTTGATGTATCAGGGCAATCACTTGGTGCCAAAGTTTCCATCTAAAGAAAAGTTTTGGATGAAGGCAATCATCATACCAGAATATAGAATAGATAAAAGAAAATAAGACCTAATCTAAATAATTTAATAGTGTGTGACGTTTCGGTAACAGCATTGCAAAGGATTATTCTTTTGTCTGATGATAGAAACAATGCTGATACCGAAATGTCAGGCACTATTATATTATTTGTATTAGGTCTTATTTTCTTTTATCTAAATATATAATCCAAATTGTGCTTTATCAGAATAGAGAATAGCTATTGAGGATTTAAAAAAAAAAAAACACCAAACAAAACACAATTACACTTACTTGTTACCCCTCATGAAATCTATATAAAATCTAAATTGTAAATACCATTATATACGGCCAATTTGGAAATCTAATTTCATTTGAGATGTTTTCAATCCAAAATGAAATAATTTGTCATATAAGGCACACATTTGTTAGTTCATTGTTTACCTTGATAATTTGTACAATCAACTTGGCTGGATATTGCAAGTTCACTGAGCAATGGACAATTCATTCAAGTCTATATAATTGAGTCATGCTTTGGAGATTAAATAAATATAAGCAATCTGGTGTAAATCTTGCTATAAGGGACACTACAATCTGCTGTGGTTTA
Organism: Cordylochernes scorpioides; assembly: GCA_030710605.1. NCBI lineage: Eukaryota > Metazoa > Arthropoda > Arachnida > Pseudoscorpiones > Chernetidae > Cordylochernes > Cordylochernes scorpioides. The sequence goes on from CP092878.1 coordinate 19,127,776, forward strand.
TTCACCAATTGGTGGTATCACCTTCATCAGCAATCAAGTCACTAGCCAATCAGTTTGCAATGTTTTCGCTCACTGGTTGCATTGAGCAATAAAGTACCATATTAAAAAGATGAGGATCAAATTCTCAGAAATACTTTTTTTTTTGCAACACTAAAATATTTTTTCATTTCTTATAAGGTATAATTTGAATTAATGTTTAGAAACATAAGTACTAAATTATAAGTTGTAAAAATATGATATTGTACTGGGATAAGGTGCATAAATTAAGAAAAAAGCATCTCCTTATCGTTCAACTGAAAGTTGCTGATGGCTTGCGCCATCTATTGGAATAAATATCAATGATAAGGAGATGAAAATCAACTAGAATAGTTGATATTTATTCCGATAGATGGCGCAAGCCATCAGCAACTTTCAGTTGCACGATAAGGAGATGCCTTTTTCTTAAATTATAAGTTGTTCACAACCTTTTGGTATCAATTTTGTTGCCACACAATTTGCTCTTGTTACCTAATATTTTTGTCATTCTATTTGTACTTAAAAATTATATTTCCGAGTTTTATTAATGAATTAGGTTGATATTGGGCTTTTTCAATCTTATGGGGATCTTGGTAAGAGTGAATTTTTGCAGAATACGAATAGAGAGATTCTATCAATGTAGTTTCATGTTGAAATATTCTTTAAAAGTTCAGTCGTATGTGTCCAACTGTCAATGTTATCATCTACACCATGCCAACTTCCTCCCAACCCCTGGGATCAAAACCTGCATTGGGCCCTTATTAAGTAGAAGATTTCAACTATACCAGACACTACTTCCTATTTATGTGTGTTCTTGTCATGGTAGGTGGTGGTGGTACTTATCCCAAGTATCATGGTGGGTGCTAGTACACCACATGTCTAGACATGTAGAAAGCATTTAGACTTTGGCACTTACAAGTGTGCTTTTGGTTACTTGTAATTACTGATGGGGTTGGACTATTGCAAGAATCAGGGGCCATTGAAGCACAATTTTTTTTTTCCAATGAAAAACTTCCCAATGTGGGGTTCGGGCCATTGACATTTATACCACTCCCCCACCAATCCCTTATGGAAGTTTGAAAGAAACAAGATTTCGGTCAATTGTTACCTTATGATCCCAATATAGGGAATGTCCATCAACAAGTTCTCTACAGATCCAGGTGTGAAAATAAATATTGTTACATCGTTGGTTAGTTAAAGCCATCAATTAATTATTTATGGCTAGAAGATATTGAAGAATCAAGCTATGGAACAAGTATGCTGAATATATGCTCAACTAACATCTCTTTTCCTATTAATCTGGTAAATAATTATTCTGATAAAGCACAATTTGGATTTTAGCTACAAGAAAATAAGACCTAACCAAATAAATTAATAGTGTGTGACGTTTTAGTAAGTGTTGTTACCATCATCAATTCTCATTTATTCTTTTGTCTGATGATGGTAACAACGCTGTTACCGAAACGTCACATACTATTAATTTATTTGGATTAGGTCTTATTTTCTTGTAGCTAAAATATATTCTCAAATTTTATTTCTTCGTCACAATATAATTTTAAAAAAACACGATGATTCATAAGAATTTTTTTTTTTGTATTTAGAGATGATAGGCAACAATTTAGATTAGTAATGTGAAACACATGGTAACACAACCAAATACAAATATTATACATGATGTTTCTATACAATTTTTGTTAATAAAACATCACAAATTGATTTGGAGGTTATTGAGGTATTGGTTTACAAAAAGTGCTATTGACACAAATAAAGATGGTACACCTAACATGTAAGATGAAAAATTTCAAGAGGTCGTAAAGATACTCATTCTTTTTCCTGACTGGCTACCAATAACTTGTTTAGTAAGGTTAGCTTAGGGCAGGGGTCGGCAAAATTTGAGTCGGAGGAGTCAAAAATTGCAACTTACAAAACTTCAAAGTTTTTAAAGAGCCACAAAATTTATTTCTTGCCAACAATAAATAGCACTCACATAAATAATATTTACATATGGAACTATATAAAGAGCTTCATATCCAAAGAGCCGCATGGGGCTCACGAGCCACAGTTTGCAGACCCCTGGTTTATGGGAATGGTTAGATATCTTGGATCAATGGAACAAGCCATTTAGCGGCCTCCCAGAGTATCTTCCAATACTCCTGTGTAACCTTATTAACCATTGTAGATTATAATTTCTGAATATATGCTTTGCCCACATACATGTGGTGTCATGTTTCAAAACGCTAGGTTGGGTCAAGTTGATTTTAGATAGGTTAAAAACACAAGGTAATAAGACCAAATTCAAATAAATAAATAAATAGTGTGTGACGTTTTGGTCGGTAATAGCATTGTTACCGAAACGTCACACACTATTTATTTGAATTTGGTCTTATTACCTTGTGTTTATAATCTAAATTGTTCCTTATCATTTGATAGGTAAAATTTGGTTTGTTTAGGTTAAGATAAATTAGAGGTTGTTGTAAAAATGGTATTATCTTCCAGCATAGGTTAATCAGGCAAGTATTTCTATATTTAATGGAGATCCTTTAAAGGACTTGAGGAATAAGCAACAACAACATTTCCATATCTCCCAAAGCTTGGGTGAAATATTCATTTCTGCAACATGCAGCTGAGTATATCAACACACCAGGTTTGGTCAAGCTAGATCGATTAGTTTAGGTAAGGTTGTTTAAATTACAAATAAGCCAAGCTCGGATTAATAAAAATCGTGATGTGTTTCCACAGCCTGCAGAAATGAATATCTCACCCAAGCTTGCTCCATGATTGGGTGATGGAAGCATTATAACTTAAAATGTTGCCAGTGCAAAGAAGGTTCCGACCCATCCCTAACTTTTAATGTCTAAACATAAAGGATTGAGTAAATCTGAAAATCATTTTCAAAAAGTGTGAATTTTTTTCAGTGCATGCAAGTTTAGTCATCTTTAGTCACTTAAAAGAAAAAGTGATTATAAATTGGCTTAAACTTATACCATCCAATGTGTATAATAAATTTTATGGTGTGTGTATAATAGATAGCATATGTATATATTTTTTTTTAAGACACACACAAATATTTTGAACAAAAATAAAAAACATTTTTAAAAATCTACATAGAGGTATTTTATTATGATGAGATCTAATAATTTTAAAATTTGAACTATAATGAAAAAACTGTTGACAAGAACTTATGTAAGGTTATGTAATTCCATGTTGAGCATTTATATAGCCTTTTTGATGGAATAAATTTTAGTAAGTGTACAATTTTTTGTGCTGATGTTATTAATGTTATTTTTTATGTTGTAGGCATTATGTAAGTTATATGGGAAATACAGCTTTAGTGTGATGCATTAAAAATATATAATTGAGATTAATAAAATTTGGTAATATTTTTTATCATATGTAAATATTAATTACTTAAAATATGTCCTGATATTAAATCATGCTTAATTACTACCAAATCAATTATGAAAAGGGGTAAACATTTGGCATTTATATAAGCTCATTGATTGTAATAATTACATTCATTTAATAAAACTAAAAAAGATAATAACTACTTGTAAATGAGAATACATTCCAATAGCTTACTGTTAACAAGTATAAGAATCAAAGTAATACGAAATTTATTTATAAAATTTGATAGTGAACGTTAGTGTAGTACTACAGTAGCCGTGATAAGCAAGCCTATATAAAAAGCTAATAAAATTGCAAAAGAAACATGGCAAGTTCTAAATTTTGTCAAATGAAACCGTAATTTTATTAAATTTTAACATAAAATAGGTGTATATATTGAAAATAAGTGTTCTAAAATCTGTTGAGGTTTATTGAACGTTAGGCCTAACAAGCGATTTGACTTCGGAGAATATTTTTGTAAAATTTAGGTATTAATAACAACAAAAAGTATTATCAATAGAAACAGAATCATTTAGACCACCATAATGCACTTTCCAAAATAAAAATAAACATATTTTTATCCTTACTTGCATTATTTTAATGGCCGAAGCGTTGTCCGAACTGCTGAGGAAGCATCTAAAATGGCGGTTGGTCGCGACTTACACAAGAACAAGAGTTAGGTCAATCAACGGTTTTATCATTTATTCTTCAAAATTTATTCAAAACCACATATATTTTTTGAAAATAAACACAATTTTTATTTTATTTTTTAATTCAAATAAAAAATTATAGATGTAGCCCAATATTTATGTTGTCCTTGGGTAGCCTCGATTCCCAACAAGTTTTGTGGCACAAGACATCAATAAACAAGCAAAATAATAGTAAAATACCCTTCATGGATGTTTGGGGAAGTTTGATGGTACTCTGATATTCCAGAATGACAAATAGTTTCCATTATTCAAATAGATAGGTTCATTGGCATATTATATTGGTAATGGCTACGCAATACGAGAACACCTTTTTTAGGAGGGCGTTCAAATCAGTCACTCCGATTGGCTGACATACATCACATGATTAAAACAAAATCTAAAAAGGAATTTTTTTTTACACAATGTTTAGGTATATTTTTTTACTTTTATTTCTAATATGTGTGTGTATGTTTTAATAAGGCTTTAACATTTCTTTGTATGTATAGTTGTATTAGAGCTGGAAACGAGGATATATCCAGCAACATGGATCACCTCACGTCCTGTACAAAACTATTTAACTCGGGATCGGAATACTATTGGCTCACGTAGCACATCACGTGAATGATTTTAAATTTTTTCTTCTGAAATTTTTCTCCTTCCACATTAAAAAAAAAAGTTCCTATATGGTTTTTACCTTAAATTTAGAAAGCAATAGAAAATTAACTCTAAATTATTATATGAAAATATTTAACTATAAAATATATTTATTTATAGCTATATATAATTTTATTACTAATAAAGTACTATAGTATAGTACCAAAAGAGAAACATTTTTTAATCTAGAAAAAATTGGAATTGTCGCATATTTTTAACAAAAATTTTAAATATATAAAATATTGAATAAAATTTAATTTTATTAGAAGAAATTTGGTTAATTAAAGGAAAATTTTTTATTTAAATTCTTTTTTTTTTTTTAGTATTTAATATTTTTGAAGAACTACCTTTTAATTTTTTTACTACTTCTTTTTTATTTTATAGTTTCTTTTCAAAATAGGAATTAAAGGGGTAAAATTAAAAAAGAAATTTAAAGATAGAAAATAATAATTTGAAACTTTTTTGATATTAACCTGATATGCTGATTAGAATTTATTTGAATATGTTTCTCATTTTATTATATGATTCACGAATTACTATGAAATTTTTCTTCACACGTTTGTTAAAAGAAACAATTCATAAATTAGATAAGGATCATTTTAGTTACAATATACTGAAAAAAATCCTAATTTGCATAGACAATTTCTAAAAATGTGACCTTCAAAGTGACTTGATTACATCTGGGTAATCGAAATTTTTAATGTTGAAAAATATATTTAGATTTTTTATTAAGGACATTTTTATATTAACGAGAACATTTTAAAAATTTTGTTTGTGCTTAGAAAAAACCGTTTACACTCCAAAACATATTTACTATTAATATCGACATTTTATGGTATAATATTAATATTTTGAAGTTTAATTGAGATTTTTTTTGGAATATTTAATAACAGAGAGAGAAAATAGAGGTAACCCAGGTTCTTGGAGCATAAATCGCCAACTACCTGGGTTGTACAGCAGTCTAGAAGAGAAGTCTAGTCAAATTTAATTACAAAATCTTGAGGCTTAACAAAGACCCTTCACAAAGTGCAGGGGAAAAAAAATTCTTCTGAATACTAGATTTGACAAAACAAGCAGCACCCATTTTCCTTGTACCGCGGGTCAGGATTTCATATGACCACCCTCCATCATCCAATCCAAAAATAACACTATAGAAATAATTTGAAATTTTATTTTTGAATATTTTTTATTTTAGAGAGAGGGTAACTTATTAGAGAATTTGAGATTATTACTATAGTTTTAAAGCGATTTCATAAAAATAGGTTGAAATTTTTGAGAGTTTTCAAATGAGTTTTAAGGACCAAAATAGGTGCAACACACACAATTTAGAAAATAGGAAGATTTTATTGAGAAAATTACAATATGGATCTGTGATATTATTTTTTAACTTCAAAATTTTGCTATTTAATTTCATAATGTTAATTTAAACCATAAAATGTTATTTGACATTAAATAGTTTTTTGAACTTTAAAAACATATATTAAGCTTAGGTTTTGAAATGTCTTTGTTAAACATCAGTATCATGGCAGTAATCTTCTTTCTCTCTAAGGGCGGTAGAAAATCGTAAAGAATCATACACTGCCTAAAATAGTTTCAATTTCTTAAAACATCAATCTTTTGTTATTAAGTTCAAAATATTCTCTGTTAAACTATTCTTCAAAATGAAAATTTAAACCATTAAACATATTTAATAAAGGTTAAACATTTCTACCGAAGTATAAATTCTTTATATAGGTTTTGCAAAATTTAAGACATCTTACACTTTAATAACATTTTCGATTATAGGTTTTGCAATTTTAAGGCAACATTTTACACTTTAATAACATTTTCATTTTTAAACAGTAGTTGTCAATTTTTTAAAAATATTTTAACAATTATATAAATATTTTCAGTTTTTATAGAAAAACTTTTATTTTAATTGAAATTGGTATATATATTTCAGACATTTTTATATCCATTTTAATAAAGTATTAGAAATAAAGCATTTGAGATTTTCTCAAATATTTGTATTTTACATTAAATGTAGTTTTGAAACATTTAAACTTTGAAATTATACTTCTATGAGTTGTGTTGGTATTAAAATATTCGATATTCAACATTTTACACTTTAATGACATTTTTATTTCAATAGCACTTTTTTTCATTTTTTAAACGATATTTTTCGATTTAAAAAATTTCTTTAGTCCTACTAAAGATAATTTAGTTTTTATCGAAATATATTATCTTGTATAAATATAATATATATTGGAAATTGGTTTGTTTTCGACATTTTTATATCCATTTTAATCAAGCATTAGAAATAAAGCATTTGAGATTTTCCCAAGTTAGCCACTGTTTAATTTATCATTGAAATTTTCCTATATTTTCGATACAAGCTTCTTCCCAGCGCAAATTTTAACTATTATAATACCTATTGTTTTAAATAGCCTTATATTAAAACATCGCACAAGTTAGCATTTTGGTGTAGATATTTCTCCATCGCCTTTAGGACAGCTAATTAATGTTCTAGCCAATATGGTATAATTAAAAATCAACGATTAGTTGATTTTATTCCAATAGATGGCGCAAGCCATCAGCAACTTTTAGTTGCACGATCAGGAAATGCCTTTTTCTTAATTTATTTATTAGATTTCCTATTCCTGAATGAAGGGAAGTATTAACTTGCACGATGTTTATTATGAACTTATAAAAAAAAACAATTTAAAAACAGTTATGAAAACGGCTAAAGTTTAAGCCTGTGAGAATATTGTAGTGAGAATATAGGTATAATTTAATGTAATATTAAAAAGTGATTAACTTTATTTAAAAAAATATCTCAATACAGATACAACAATTTTATTAACAGATTATCAATTTTGATATTTATATTTTTCTACTCTGTTAACTTCCTTCATTGTTTATCTTATATTTTATCAAATATAATTTGTTCTTGCCTTAAATAAATTGTTGTGGTATCCTGAAGTTTGTCTTTCTTAATTTTCCACATGGCAATATATATTGAACTTCCAAACAATTGTAGTAAGAGAGATTTAGCACATTGCTGGTGGACTACCAGTTTCTTACATACCAAGCATATATATCTAAAGAGACAAAGGTCGCCTCTCCTATCAAAACCAGAAGCCAATAGATGGCGTCTGGTTTTGACGGGAGAGGCGACCTTTGTCTCTTTAGATTAATATCCTCCCGGCAAAATTTCCAAGCATATATATATATTATGAAAAATATTTGAAAAGATATATATTATTTGATTTCTTTAAGGATACATGAGTATATATTATATTATTGGTTATTGCAGTCATGGTAAAAAAGCCTGAATCACAATTTGCTTTAATTGTGCTAATAAAATATAGAAGACATAATTTGAGAAAGTAATACCTGAATTAAGGTGTAGGAATAAAGAAAACAAAAGGCCTTTTTACATATCTACAAAAGGTTTGAGTTGAGCCGGCCAACAGGAAACAACAACAACAGGCCTATATAGGAGAAAGCTGCGATGTCTGGTGGTCTTACCCAAACAGAGTAGTCTTGTATTCTAGAACAAAATAACCTTAAATTAAATAATTTTTACAAAACATATATACATACTGTTCTAACTAACTGACCCCTCAGGAACAGTTTGACCAGCTGTGAGTGGAATTTGTTATGAAGTGGATGTAAAATGGAACCATGATACAGAGTTACACATTTTATTAACATGTTATGGATACACACAGATGTCTTATTTACACGTTTATGGTGCCAGCTAACCAGGCTCATCCTCCATGACAGGATGTTCCATCCGAGCAATGATCCGCTCCATGTTGATGGAGTAAACAGAGTGGGAGGGAATGGCCGACCTGTGGACCTGAGAAAACACATCACATACATCAATATGGCAGCCATTATGTCAGCTACTGGGAGCGGTATAAACTATCCATTTTCTACAGCACGACCTCGGATCAAATCTTGCAAGGGACACTTTTTTACTAAAGGAATAATTGCTTAAATGCCCCCCCCCCCGATTCTCCAAAAGTCCAACCCCATCAGTCACAGTGCAAGTAATCAAACAGGGCTCTTGAAAATTTGTAAGTGCAAAAGTCAATGTTCTTTCTACATGTGTAAACATGTGATGGATGCACTTACAGTGAGAGCAGTCGCTAATTACACACCATGAATATCATGGCCTGTACAGTGTGTACTTGGGTTAAGTAAAAAGTCTGGGATGAGAAGGGGAGAATTAGAACAAAATAAAGAGCTCACCAGCACATTATTGTAAGACTAAAGTGGAAAACAGGAGATAACCTATCTCAGGGGTCGACAATCTTTTAAGTAGGAAGAGTCAAAAATTACATTTTACAAAAGCTCAATTTTAAAGAGCCAAACATTTTTTTTATTGCCAACAATGAAAAGAATATGCTCGCATAAGGGTTTTAATTGGGACTTTGTGCCCTGTGGAACCAGCTTTTGAGATATCATCAAACCCTACACCATCCAATTGAGAATAAGGAATGGGAGATGCAGGCTGTTGTCACTATACAAATGTCTTCTACAGGATAACACTCTAAGATGGTACTCTGAAGGATGAAATGTTTTGGGCCACCCTCCATACAGTCCTGACCTTTCTCAAAGTGACATTTGGCTCTGTATTGGATGCTGGCTGCAGCAGAAGGATGGCTTCCCCATCAACCCAAACAAGGTTTGTCCATAAGAGGTAGTAGAAATGTGTAGATCATAATTCTGATTATTTCTTAACTAAATATTTTAAACACAAGGTAATAAGACCAAATCCAAATAAATAATTAGTGTGTGACGTTTCGATAACAGCGTTGTTACCATCTTCAGACAAAAGTACTGAATGACTGAATGGTAACAACACTGTTACCGAAACGTCATACACTATTTATTTATTTGGATTTGGTCTTATTACCTTGTGTTTATAATCTATAATCCAAATTGTGCCTTATCAACTAAATAATTTGTTTCATGCCCCATGTGGTAATTTTATTCTGCAATATTATAGACCTTTTTGTTCTTGTTTGCACGCTTCCATTGCCAGAATTATAGTTTATCCGCACGCTACTTGTAAATACAGCATGCTGTGGGTGACTAATTTCACTAATGCTAGGTAAAAATGCTTCTTTTTATAGGAATCATCATCATTTCTTTGACTCACATGTGAAAAATTAAACAGAAAAATTATCATTTTGATATAACCAACCATCACCCATATAGAATGGCTGCTGCTCGGGGAAGACCTTTTACAATTCCGCTGTTTGCTGAAGAGCAATTAATCAAAGCATATTATATATTTATAATTATATGTATTTTTACTGTCTTCAAAGCTTATGTCAATAATTCATTTAAAATACCTTTTCCAAGAGGCCACAGCTTCATTATCAGTATAAAAGTAAAACAGCCCAATGTGCAATATTACAGTGATATCTTCTTCTTTCTTATCTCCACTCAATCATATTAAGGTATCAAGTTTGTAAAGCTTGTTGATGGTGTCTGCCGGGGAAGAGTAGAGCTCATCAATGGATGAGTCAATAGAGTTACAGCGATATGATAAGATTAAACTGGTGAAACCGCTGGGAGGGTCACCACTGATGAGCCAGGCTCTCCTATTATTTTAATCATTATAGTAAGAGCAGTAGAATATTGTTTAATTTTTTAAAAGAGTCATACGCTCTCAAAAATAAGTTTAAAAATTTCTGATAAGAGATGGTGCAGAACATTTTGTACACAAGGTACCTTGAGGGCGGAGAAGAGATCCTGCAGACTGAGGGGACCAGGAGGGGAGAGGTGCACGCTACGTGCCAGCTCACAGGCCTGCTGGGTCTCCAGGAAAGCTGGAGTAGGGGTCAGGGAGGGCACAATGTCCCCTTCATCTGTCACCCTCCAGGGGACTCCTGCTGCACAGCCATATTGCCCCTTCAGTTAGACAGCTCTGATTGATGTGGTGGTAAATAGACCCTCTTAATACAGTCAAACCCCTCTATTAAGGTCATCAAGGACTTTGAAGTTTGGGACTTTACTGGTGAAGTTGTTGTTTCTTATCCCCTTGTGTTAACACAAGGTAATAAGACCAAATCCAAATAAATAAATAGTGTGTGAGGTTTCTGTAATAACGTTGTTACCATCTTCAGACAAAAGTACTGAACATTCAGCATTTGTGTTACAACATTCTTGTGTTGATAAAGCACAATTTGGATTATAGATTATAATAAAAGAAAATAAGACCTAATCCAAATAATTTATTAGTTTCATTTATTCTTTTGTCTGATGATGGTGACAATGTTGTTGCCCAAACGTCACACACTAATAAATTATTTGGATTAGGTCTTATTTTATTTTATAACATTCTTGTGTTTATAATCTATAATCCAAATTGTGCCTTTTCATCCCCTTGTGTAAAGATTAGATGAATTCCATGAGTTCATGAATTCCTCGAGCTATTTTATGATAAACAGCGGCCTCTCCCAAAGGTCCTGTTACAGGTGAAGTACCTAAATAAAGGGTAAATCATTAATAAAAATATGGTTATATTTATATTATCCATCATATGACTGCAATTAATAAGTGAAATTCTCAACCTGCAATCCCAAACCACATCATTGACTGTATTGGCTTATCCATTGACTAGACGAATGGCCCGGGCAATGCCCGGGTTTTACCCGAGTGCGAATATATTTTAAAAACGTTGTCTTGGGTGGTTGCTATAGACAGGGTGGTCTGTATAGACAGGTGTATGTATCACACAGCTGATAACAGGGTTGTCTAGTGTGGCCGCTATAGACAGGGTGGTCTGTATAGACAGGTGTATGTATCACACTGCTGATAACAGGGTTGCCTAAAGTGACCGCTATAGACAGGGTGGTCTGTATAGACAGGTGAATGTAACACACTGATGATAACAGGGTTGCCTAAAGTGACCGCTATAGACAGGGTGGCCTGTATAGTCAGGTGGATGTATCACACAGCTGATAACAGGGTTGTCTAGAGTGGCCGCTGTAGACAGGTGTATGTATCACACAGCTGATAACAGGGTTATCTAGAATGGCCGCTATATACAGGGTGGTCTGTAAGACAGGTGGATGTATCACACAGCTGATAACAGGGTTGTCTAGAGTGGTCGCTATAGGCAGGGTGGTCAGTGGTCGCTATAGACAGGGTGGTCTGTATAGACAGGTGGATGTAACACACTGCTGATAACAGGGTTGTCTAGAATGGCCGCTATAGACAGGTGTATGTATCACACAGCTGATAACAGGGTTGTCTAGAGGGGGGCAGGGAGGACACGTGTTCGCCGGCAGCCAATGGGCGCGCATTCTATCCATGAGCTTCAGACAGAATAAGGCAATTATATATATAGATGAGAGCTCTACTCATCCCAAGCAGACACCATCAAAAGTCTAAAGCTCTACAGGCTCCTTGATACCCTGATATGATTGAGTGGAGATAAGAAAGAAGAAGAAGGTTATATCTTCTATGGCATGTAGGATTTAGAAAAAACCAGCAGGTGACATATGATGACAGCTTTTTATTTGGTCCGAATTGTACACATGTATGGTGATGATAAATACCATTGCCAATAACAACAATTTACTGTTGCCAATGTACACAAATAGTTGTTTTTTTTTAAGTTTTTATAAAAGTGCACTAAAAATAAGGAAATAAATATTTCAGCTTACACCATTGAACAGTTACATATTATGAGTCAAAATAAAAATGGCAGAGGATGACCATCATATATTTAGGGAAGAGGTAAAATATTTAGTGAAATATTTTTTTCTGATTATAAAAAAAAATGCTCAAATGGCCCCCTGATTTTTGCAAAAGTCCTCACCAGTGAGTGCAAGTAACCAAACGGGGCTCTGGCATATTTGTAAGTGCAAAAGTCGAACTGATTTTCACATGTGTAGACATGTGGTGCACTTACAGTAAAAGCAGTCGTCTACCTCTACTATAGAGCGTCACATTAACCAATGGTTTATTTAACTCCCAATGTCTCAGTGACTTTCCTCAGTGGAGTGATTATTTTGAATCCTAGTTCTTAGGTAATGGTCACTCTGACAGTAAGTCATTAAGACGTGGGTGATGTGACTGTGTTTTTTGTCTGAATCTACTTCCAAGTGTGTTGAATTATCTCCCTCCGCTGTAAGCTTTCGGAACAAGCTTTTTCGGAGAACAAACACCGGACAACACAAGGCAAACGGCCCACAGCATCTGGAAGTGGGCGCCATTTGTGAGGGGACCAAGGCAGCACCAAGCACACCTAAGGCTCCGCAGGCTTCAAAAATAAGGGATCATTTCAGAGATCATGATCAGGAGATCAAGACCCAGAGATCAAAAGGTCTGGCTTATATCTTTAGCGAGCCCCCGTTGGGACTTTGAATCTACCTCCAACCAACAAATATATATTTACTAGCGGACGTACCCGGCTTCGCCCGGGGAACGCGTAAATTTGAATCTCTCGATAAAGTGATAATTTTATCCCGGTCCCTGTGTGCCGTGTCATCCTGAATTTTGTATTTCCTAATTTTCTACATTACAAAATAATCGTTTTATCTAGTGAACATTTTTTCCCGGGCCCTTAAAAAAAAACTCGATAAGTAGATTTCGATAATTGAAACTCGTAAATTTGAATCTCTCGATAAAGTGATCATTTTTTCCCGGTCCCTGTGTGCCGTGTCATCCTGAATAAAATCATGGTGTCGTTTATGGAAGATGTACGTAGTTCCCGGAGGTCACTGCGAGGCTTCTTTCTTGTCTACTTGGCATAATATTACATGTTGGAGTTTCAATTACCTGCATATTTAATGGCAATTTCAAAGCGGAATGTGCTGTTCGACCACCGTTCAAAAGAGTTGCTGCAATACCAGATGATGCAATAGCCACCGTGACGTCACGACCAATGAGAAGGCAAGTTCCACATTCGGCCAAATATCTCCCCGTCTCCCGTGTTTCCTTTTAGATTTCAACAAATTAAATTACGTGAATAAATAAAAATATTATTGATTTCTAGCTGAAGAAAATAATTGGAATAACGTTTTATTTAACCCCACAATTATTTAATCTTTTTAAGTGGATTCGTCAGTGTAGAGGACAAAACATTCCGTCGGCGGTTTCATGTTCAAGTCTTTCGCGCAGTCTCTTGGGATTAAAGGATTTGCTTCAAGCGAGGGGTGGCTCTCAAATCATAAAAAAAACGACACGGGATATCATTTAATGTTGTCTAAAGGGGGTTAAGAGAGCAGTCTCTTTCAAATGAAAAATGCTTTAATTAAGCAGATGTTTAAAGTATAATATATGAGAGAGGCAATCTTACAGGTTGTCGACGCTGTAAAATCCCCAGAGAGAGTGTTTTTGTAGCATCATGCTGTGACTCACACGATGACCCAAGGTCATCAGGAGCAGCAAACCTAAGCCTATCTCCGTCTCAATGGTGGCGCTGCTTGCGAGTTAAAGCTACAAATCTGCAAATAACTCTAAGGATATTAAAGATATTCAAGATATTATTTTTCGTAAACCTTTCCGGGGATATGCCTAATAATATCCCAAAATTTCACGGCGATTGGATGTACGGTTTTTGAATCTATAGAGTACACACAGACAAACAGACAGACAGACATTCATTTTTATATATATATAGATTATATGATGCACTAGCGCGCCATCTGTTATCAAAATTCGAAACTATTTTAAAGGAGTAAGATTCTTTTTGATATTAAACAATATCTACTACCCTTACTGCAATGGAAAAAAAATAATTTTTCCATTGCAGTAAGGGCAGTAGATATTGTTTAATATCAAAAAGAATCTTGGGCCTTTAAAATAGTTTCGAATTTAAATATATATTTCTTATGAGGCTGATCTGATTCCGAATTATAAGGGTTTAGGGTGATACATCAGTTTGTATCATGCCACGTTTTCCCACTGTTAGGTGTCCCAGAATGTCATCTCTAGTCAGATGGTGACAGTGAGAGGCTGGAGTAGAGAGGCTGAGAGTTTGGAATTATCAATACTAGATATCAATAAGGTAACAAAAAAAGTTAGGTGTAAAAAGGGGGAACTTACTTGTTTGAGTGGAGTGATTGGTTTTTGAGGTAGATATTGGGTGGAGGACAGCCTACAGAGTGGGGGAACCTGCCGTCTCGCAGCTTGTAGGCCTTGCGGTGGGTGAGCACCCGCAGGAGGAGAGACTTGGTGAAGAACTGCCATCATCACTCCCATCATAAATGGATTTATTTTATATTAACCTCTAAGACTTTATATTCCAACTTTAGACAACCCATGATCCATCCATGTATAAAACTATAAAGATACCTTATAATTATGTATAATACATTGTTGTATATATTCCTTTTTCACACTTTTACTAATCTAAATTTCCATCAATATTACTGAATATTGTTTTTTTAAAAAAGGAACTGCTTGTTCTCAATTGCTTGTAAATAAGTTTATACCCTTTCTTTCTTCTTTCCCCCTATTTGATACATTATAAATCACATTGTTGATTATTATTACTATTACTGTTATTCTTGTATATACCCTCTTCTACTCCGAGAATCTGTACAAGACCAAAAGTTCTTAATAAAGCTTTTTGTTGTTAAATGTATTTATGTATTTTTAAAAGAAAACCCCTCACAAGGAGGTGTCAAACCCCTTATTTATTGATATCATTCTATTCTACTATTCACTATATATATATATCATATATACAGTAGAACCTTCCTTTAGAGGACACCTCTCTACAAAGGACAGTTTTCATTTGCAAAATTAGCATTTTTACAATTTAGCAACTCTCCGGTAAGAGGACACCTCTACCCTAAAGAACACTTTGCCCCTGCAATTAGGTGTCCTTTACAGGGAGATTCTACTGTATATTGGGAACGCATCACGATTTTGCGTGTCATCCTTGAGCAGGGGCCATGCTAATCTTCTCGGTATCATTCCAATTTTAGTATATGTACCGCCGAACATCTACTGTATATTGGGGCTTTCTGAAGAAAAAAAAAATTTATTTTAATTACTTTAATGGCCCCCAATTATTGGAAAAGGCCAACCCCAACAGTAAGTGCAAGCAACCAAACAGGGCTCTGACACACTTGTGGTTGGCACACATACATGTGGTTGGCACACATATTATTGACTGTATTGACTCATCCATTGATGAGCTCTACTCTTCCCCGGCAGACACCATCAAAAATCTCAAGCTTTACAAGCTTGATACCTTAGTGTGATTGAGTGGAGATAAGAAAGAAGAAGAAGAAGAAGACACATACATGCAGCTTGTGTACCAGGTGTATTGAGTTGGGATAGGTAAAACAACAACACAAACTCTCAGGAGAACAAAACTGAAATACCATTTTGCTGTAGTTGAACTTACGTGAACAGCTTCAGCCATAAAGGACACAGCTTCCTTGGCAACATGATCCAGGCCAAAGTCCCAGGCTGTGACCATCATGCGGCCGTTCACCGTGGCCAGATCAGGGAGGAGACTCTCCCTTGCACAGAATCCAACTCCACTGGCATCTGGCACCACTGCCGCCACTGGGAGGTACCTTTGTAGATCGGCAGGCTGGAATCGGTGCTGAGGCACAAAGATTTTTGGGATAATTTTTATTTAAAAAATTTCACATCTCATTTTTGAATGTTTATTCTGAAACAGTGGCATTCAAGCACTCTAGGATGAGGGGGGGGGAGAGGTGCTGAGGCACAATTTTTTAATGTTTATTCTGAAACAGTAGCACGCATCAATCACTCTAAAGGGGTGGGGGTCAGGGAGCTTAGACTTGCCATTTCTAACAGCTAGGATCCTAGATATCCCCATGTTGTTTACATTTTATAAAATAATTGCTTCAATGGCCCCCAATTCTTGCACAAGTCAACCAGCAAGTTACCAAAAGACTTTAGAAGTACAAAGTTGAAACTGCTTTCACATGTGTGTGTGACATGATTTACAATAACTAACTACCCCACCATGGATTGTATCACATGTACTTGGAATAAATAAAAAAAAAGTCTTTTAGTCTTTAGTCTGATGATGGTAACAATGCTGTTACTGAAATGTCAAATACTATTAATTTAAATTTGGTCTTATTAATCCTTGTAGTTATTATATAGCTGTGGGAAGTTCCCTGCTTCCTTTGCATCAATTAAGGATAATGCTGTTTTAACAATTCTTTCATCCCACTTGAACATTCCTGGGTAGAATCACAGCTTTACAAATAAGAAGACAGAATGATAAAGCACAATTTAGATTATAGATTATAATAAAAAAAGAAAATAAGACCTAATCCAAAGAATTTATTAGTATGTGACGTTTACTCTTTTGTCTGATGATGGTGACAATGTTGTTGCCGAAACGTCACACACTAATAAATTATTTGGATTAGGTCTTCTTTTCTTTTTTTAAGAAGACAGAAAAAAAAAATTGATGACAAAAAAAAAAAAAAGAGTTAAAAAAATAAAGGAGTGTAAGAAACATAAAGGGAAAGTTATTTTAATTTTAAGTGTGAAGGAGTGTGACAGCACTTACTTCAAACGTGAGTCTGTTAGGTCGGACTTTCTTCTTCAAGTGTGCGGATTTCTTGAGTTTGTCTGGACTCTGGCTCCGGTTCCCTCCTGAGTTCTCTTTCTGAGCTGGACAGACAGGGAGTCCGGCACACTCATTTCTTCATCACTGCTGAGAATGTCAAAACTGCTGCTTACATGGGAGCCCTGTGACAGGGAGACATCTCCTCTAGAGTCCAGGTTACTTCTGTTTACATGCTATGTTTGAAAGTATAAATACATATGGAACTCAGCCTTTGCCGGTCCCAAGCCCGGATGAAAAAGAAGGAGGGGGGAGCAGTAACAAGCTCACTAAAAAACCTGGACTCAGCTGGCTCGGCTGATAGTACCCTGTAAGGGCTCCTAATCCAGGGATACAGGATGAGCAGTGTTTGTACTCCATGTTAGGAGCAGCTGCACATGGCATCTGTTCCTCATGTCAGAGGCGGCCATTTCTTTTGGAGCTAAGTCGGCCTGCCACTGAGTAGTGCTCCCAGTCTTAATGACAAAGGCAGATGCATTCTACTTCACCCAGTCATGATGGTTGTCAAACAGACACCATCAAGGGTCACAACTTGATACCCTAATATGATTGAGTGGAGATAAGGAAGAAGAAGATAAATACATGGTCTTGCTCTGCCTCGCATGGATTTTCTGTCTACCTATGGTTCGGCTCTCATGGTGACTCTGGAAGATAACCTTACATTGTGTCTC
>CP092878.1:19145865-19156134 GCA_030710605.1 Cordylochernes scorpioides
CTCAAATATACATCCCAAACTTCCTATTATAATAAATTATCAAAAAGATTTTTGCACAAGAGAACCTGATTATGTTTCTAGTGTAACTTTTCATGCTGAACTCAAAAATCTAATCAGAAATTTCCCATCACGTATGGTTTTTGCGTGACGGTCTTTTTTTAGTATTGGGATAAATACACTAAAAATTGCAAACAATGTCACGTAACTGGTTTATCAAAAAATAGTTTTCTTTGTCCACAAAGAAATAGCATCTTATCTACATGTCCTGAATCCAAATATACCATAAGTTTTTTTCTAATACACAATATTTCTGAGATACACCTACTTGAATTTGGAAATATTGTTAATATATAGGCATATATGAACGAAACATATTTATTATTGAAAAGCAGTGACAGTGGATTTTCTTCTATACTTTGCTTGTGGTAGATCCCTCTTGAGTGCCCAGCAGTAGTCGGCAAGCATAGCGGGACTCCATTTACCTTGGTACCGCTTCTCCATGCTTGATATATCTTGATGAAACCTCTCACCATGCTCATCGCTAACTGCGCCAAGATTGTCTGGAAAGAAATCTAGATGTGAATGCAGGAAACGGATCTTGAGGGACATGTTACATCCCAGTGCCTTGTAGGAAAGCAACAGATCATTAACTATGTCTCGGTAATTTTCAACCTTCACACTTCCTAAGAAGTTTTGCAAACGTTTCTAAAGGAATTCCATGCTGCTGCTTCAACTTCATTCAAACTATTTTGAAAATTTCCATCCTGCTGCAATTCTCGAATCTGAGGTCCAACGAAAATGCCTTCTTTAATCTTCGCTTCACTTATACTAGAAAATTTTTGTTTTAGGTAGGCAAATCCACTGGCATTTCGATCCATTGCCTTGACAAAGTTCTTCTTTAATCCCAGTTTAATATGTAATGGTGGTAAGTAAATATTTTCTGAATCGATCAGGGGTAGATTTGCAATATTTTTATATCCTGGAGTAAAGATTTTACGGTTTGGCCAGATTTTTTTAATGTAATGCCTTTCCCTATCTCTGCTATCCCACTCACACAGAAAACAACAAAATTTTGTATATCAAAGCTGTAATCCACGCAAGAGAGCAACGACTTTCAAATCGCTGCGTATTTTCCAACCGTATCTTTCATATTCTATCTTTTTCAAAAGCAGTTTCATGTTTTCGTAAGTCTCTTTCATGTTGGATGCATGTATTTATCCCAATACTAAAAAAAGATCGTCAGGCAAAAACCATGGGTGATGGGAAATTTCTGATTAGATTTTGAGTTCAGCATGAAAAGTTACACTAGAAACACCATCAGGTTCTCTTGTGCAAAAAAAAAGTTTTTTTTGTAGACCTGTGTTATTGTATTACATCTTTGGAAAAATACGATGCAAGGCGTACAGTCAAATTAAGCAAATGTATAAGTGTATTGCATATGTACCATTACCAATATGTAATATAGTGGGGTATATTCTCTCTCGGCGTTTATACCTGGTGTAATACGTACTTGTATGTCCTTGAAGTAAGTAGACCAAAGATATTGTGAAGTTGCTTCCTGTTTTGATGATAAAAGATTACGTAACACCGACGTCTTCTCAGAAAGTCGTTGAAGAGCCACAACTTAAGAAACTCATTTCACTTAAACATAAGCCGCTACACACACATCTATTAAAAATAAAAAAAGGCATATCCTGACCAGGAGCACATGTGCTTTTCAGAAGGCAGAGCGCCATCTGGTGGAACAGAAATCAACTATTCATCGATTTATCAACGAAATGATGCTATTATCAACACGCGAATTTCTCTTTTTTCAATTAAAATTTGTTTTTGGAAGTGCATTTCTCGATATGCAAATATTTATATGCAATTTTTCTGTCCTTAAAGTTAGTTAAGTCCTTAAGGCATCTCTTTATCGTGCAACGCCATCCTGGCGTCTGCCAAGACGCGCATCTATAGGTACTTCCTCGGCGTGGAACTGAGGAGTGAAGACCTTGTCTGGAGGAGGACTCTTTCAAGGTGGGGAAGCCTCCTTACTGAAGACATTTGTATATATATTCCCTTACACTTTATCTACCCTTTTACTCTTTTATCTTTTCACCTTTGTAAAATTTGATTAAAAGAATCAATAAAATTGTTTAAATTGTCAATATATCGTGTAATTGAAAGTTTCTGGCGCTATCTATCGGAATAAATATCAACTATTCGCTGATTTTTAATTATTCCAGAATTGACCAAAAATACTCATTCTTAATTAATCAAGAAAAGCTAACTGCGTTTCGAACAGTTGACCCTCGTCAGCGTGGTGCAAGCTGTATCTCAACGATCAAAAAACTGGTCATTCAGGCATCCTGAAAAAATCATGAAACGGTTAGTTAAGGCCAGAAGTGTGTAAGGACATGAAATCTATAGATTTTTATTAAATACGGTGACCAATATTCAACCCTACAATGTAAGGTATATAGGCAGAATTGTCTAATACAATAGTAGAGCTCTAAACAAAGCGCAAGATTAAACTGGCCAAACCGCTGGGAGGGTTCACCACTGAGCCCTCTCCGTATATATGTTATATTCAATTTAATATTTTATAATATATAAATATTTTATCAAATTTGACCAAAAAACAAAAAGCTTTTTTTAATTATTATTTTTGTTCTGTTGTATATAGTTTTGTTTTTTTTCTTTTGGGTTGGTTAAATGTGTTCTTTTAATAAACTCATTTGCCAAAAATATAATATAGTTAAATTTGTTTAAAATTAAATAAGAATATTTGCTAATAATTGATATTTCATTCTTTTTTTTTTTTTTTTTGTAAGTAAAATTTGCATTCGACAATCTAAACATTTACTTAATCATTTATTACTTTTTTTTATTCTCTCCACTCGGAATATAAGATATATATATATGTCACATTCTGCTTATAAATTATTAATAGATGTAAATTTTTACGCTGTCAGGAATTATGTAAATATTTGTAACTATAAATAAAAGGATTGAAATAAAGTTAGTTAGTCAGACGGTTGATTGTTCTCTTTTCTTGACGCAAAACAATATCATCTGCATATTGGCGTGTACAGATCATCATAGAAACGTTACATATATATTTTTTATCACAGATAGGGCAATAGAGAGGAAGTTTGTTCTATTTGAAAAATAATCTAGTTTTGTAAAAGATACCGTATGTCAAAATATAAGGGAAAAACGTAAAGAGATCTGCTTTGAAACTTCGATCCAATTGACCTGAAACATGTCACGTGATATCAATATGATGGCTCATTGGATGGAGCTGGTTATTTCTTTATGTCAACACACAACCCAGACATTCTTTTGGTTTTGTTAATTTTAAATATGATTCATAAATTAACCCCCCTCCCCGTATATAATTTAAAAAAAACTCATCCCTGTGTAGTTTAATTAAAAATCTGATATATATAAAATCTTTTACTATATTTAAAATAATATATAAATATTTAATTAATATATTTTTTATAAAAAAATATTTAAAAAATAAAAAATATTTTTAAAAAAATCATTTTAGAAATTTAAAAAAAAAAAAAAAACGTCCCCGGGTGGGCTCGAACCACCAACCTTTCGGTTAACAGCCGAACGCGCTAGCCGATTGCGCCACGGAGACTCGCTAGGTGGCGCCCTATAGCATTATTAAAGTGCCATAGACCATTTCACTTCCTTAATGGTTTTTTTTTTTCAGTGTTAAGCAGCATTTTAATCGCGTTTATTTATATTTAATATATATATTTTTTTGCCCTTACATTACTTTGGCATTTATTATTTTAACCAGACTTTATCGATTTATAAGCAAAATTGAGTTTCTTTTAAATACCTTTTTATTTTCAGGCTTTGATGAACGGCCTTAAAAATATTTTAAAATATATATATCTCGATGCATTATTTTTTGTACAAATTTACAAATAGCCCATTAAAATTCAAGTAATTCTTATTTATAAACACTTTTAAATGATTCTCATTATTTAAACGGCAAGAAGCGGATAAAAGTTATTTTTTGAAAATAAAGTAGTCGAATTCAACCCATTTTCCCGAAAATAAGTGATAAGAGGGAGTAGAAAAAGACTGTCGATTTTTATATTATATCAATCAAACAATATATTTCATTATTAAGACCTTTTCATTCCCGCGCGCGCGTATGGATTTTTTTAGTTAAAAAATAAAAGATTTTTTTTTTCGTCAGCTAAATTTGTTTAATTTTTCAGAACATCGTAATCCACTTCAGAAATTCGGCAAGTCATCAATCTTACATTGATTCCACTTTTAAAACACAATTCTTTTTGGGAAAAAAACGTTTTCATTTGAGTCATTACCCCAATGATTTAAGGTTATTTGAGTCCTTTATACTAATTTCTCTAGCAGTCTGGCAATTAAAGGAATAATGTTTGTTTGTTTTATTTATCCCAAGTATAACGGTACAAATCATGATAATCATGGTAGGTAATTAGCGACTGTTTTTACTTTAAGTACATAACATGTTTATACATGTAAAAAGCAGTACGACTTTGGCACTTCCAAGTATACCAATATGACCTCGATTATACTACGCTAGTACAGTACATACTGAGGAGCTATACAAATGGCGCACAATCTTTTTAAATCATTAATTACCAAACTTTTTATAGAAGTTCTGAGTTTTCCCATCCGTATGAAACAAATAATGATGATATTATAATTAATGATTATATTGTTAGCAAGACGTCTATCTATAAAATAAACTTACACACAAAATCTCGGTATCTTTTATATTAAATTTAAATGATACTTAATACAGTTTTTTTTTATTTATTATAATAACTCTAATATAAAATTATAAAATAAAAGTCATTATAAAACGTCAATATAAAGTTTACCTGTCGTTCTCTAGACCTCGTTCATAGAACGGACATTCCTCATATAAATATATGTATAAGGCATATATGTAAAATAGTAGAAGACAGAAAACGAAGGGAAATCCCTTTGACCAGAAGAAGAGATACATGAGCTAGGAAAACGTACTTCGCTTGACCGTTATATGGCTTCCGAAACACAATAAAAAATTATTCACTAGCCCTCGCTCTATCAGGGTGTTTTTTTTTTTTTTACCAGCAGACGATAGCTAGTGGGCGGGAACAGATAGCGGGGGCGTGGCCATTACCGCCCCACGGGGATGTAAACAGTATAGAACACATGTATTATGTAAATAAGATACGGTACATAATGTATTTATTTTGTAAACAGCAGCATTCCTTGAACTGCTTTCTTTCAACGGTACTGTGAATCTCTTAGAGACATTTGGTTCGACAAGGATCTTAAAACATTGTCCTAGCCTTTTTTGACTGAGTATTGAACATTGGAACATTGTCCTAGCCTTTTTTGACTGAAGTATTGACCCTTAAAACATTGTCCTAGCCTTTTTGACTGAGGTATTGACCCTTAAAACATTGTCCAAGCATTTTTTGACTGATGTAATGTATTGAACCTCGGAACATTGTCCTAGCCTTTTTTGACTGAGGTATTGACCTTTGAAACATTGTCCTAGCCTTTTTTGACTGATGTAATGTGTTGAACCTCGGAACATTGTCCTAGCCTTTTTTGACTGAGGTATTGACCCTTGGAACATTGTCCTAGCCTTTTTTGACTGAGGTATTGACCCTTGAAACATTGTACTAGCCTTTTTTGACTGATGTAATGTGTTGAACCTCGGAACATTGTCCTAGCCTTTTTTGACTGAGGTATTGACCCTTGGAACATTGTCCTAGCCTTTTTTGACTGAGGTATTGACCCTTGAAACATTGTCGTAGTCTTTTTTGACTGAGATATTGAACCTTGGAACTTTGTCCTAGCCTTTTTTGACTGATGTATTGACCCTTGGAACATTGTTCTAGCCTTTTTTGACTGAGATATTGAACCTTGGAACTTTGTCCTAGTCTTTTTGACTGAGGTATTGACCCTTGGAACATTGTCCTAGCCTTTTTTGACTGAGATATTGAACCTTGGAACTTTGTCCTAGCCTTTTTTGACTGAGGTATTGGACATTGGAACTTTGTCCTAGCCTTTTTTGACTGAGGTATTGAACCTTGTAACTTTGTCCTAGCTTTTTTTACTAAGGTATTGACCCTTGGAACATTGTCGTAGCCTTTTTGACTGAGGTATTGAACCTTGGAACTTTGTCCTAGCCTTTTTTGACTGAGGTATTGAACCAAGGAACATTGCCCTAGCCTTATTTGACTGAGATATTGAACCAAGGAACATTGCCCTAGCCTTATTTGACTGGGGTATTGAACCTCGGAACTTTGTCCTAGCCTTTTTTGACTGAGGTATTGAACCAAGAAACATTGTCCTAGCCTTTTTTGACTGGGGTATTGAACCTTGGAACACTGCCCTAGCCTTTTTTGACTGAGGTATTGACCCTTGGAACATTGTCCTAGCCTTTTTTGACTGAGGTATTGAACCTTGTAACTTTGTCCTAGCTTTTTTTACTAAGGTATTGAACCTTGGAACATTTCCCTAGCTTTTTTTGACCGAGATATTGGATTTCGGATCATTTCCCTAGATTTTTTTTTTGATTGAGCATTGAACTTCATAACATTTCCCTGGCCTTATTTGACTGAGATATTGAACCAAGGAACATTGCCCTAGCCTTATTTGACTGGGGTATTGAACCTCGGAACATTGTGCCCAGACCTTTTATGACTGGGGTGTTGAACCTCAGAGAATATTGCTCATAATTCGCCATCCAATGATCCTACAAGAATGACTTGATGAAGAACTGACAATCAAAATCTAGCCGTCTTGTATAATAAGGTTTTTTCTTTTTTTGCATATAATCTTTTCATAGCATTGATCCTATTGTCTCTGGTATGAACTGGCGCCAGCACAGGCAGACGGTCGGTGTCATTCATTAATTATCCTCATCAATTAACTCATTGTCTTCGCGCATTACTTTCGGAGTTGAGCAACAATGAGCAATGGTTTCATATCTTTTTGTAATGCCAAAGCTGCTTCAAAGATACCATCTAGATGCATACTCTCCTGTTAATTGCTTTGTGCCAATGGCTTCGTGCCAGGATTGCAAGAGAGAAAGACAGAACCTATCAATTAACTCATTATCTCCCCATGCACTTTATTTTCAGACTTGATTTGCAAAAATAAGCAATAGTTGCAGCTTTTTTTTTGTAATGCTAAATCTGCTTTGAAAGGCTTGTTTTTCTATGAATTGATTTTTCTGACTTTGTGCCAGGATTGTAAAGAGACAGTTTGTAGTTCAAAATAGTTTATTGAAATTTGAAAATAGAATTGACACCTAGTTGGGATCCCAGATTCCCATTGTGATGTGTGAACATATCGTCCCAAGACGAAAGAATACTATAAAAAAAAAGATGGAAGCCTGAGACTTGCTAGGTAACGTAACTAATTGACAAAATACATTGGGAGATCGCTTCGGTAATGGCCACTTTATCCTTGCAATAGTGTAAGAGTGAAAATGCATAGAGACATTATCTTGTTTTCATTTATAAATACCATTATGTGTTCTTCACTGGTTTGTGAGAATAAAAAAGCAACGTATTAATTTCGTCTGTTTCCTCGAAGTCTCCCAACCCGGCAATTAACCACACTTCCGCGTCTGAAACACTAGAATGACAACATTATCAAATTCCTGAATCAAAACATCAGAATCTTTGGATGGTTCATCTCCCTCTTCTAAATCTTTTGTCATCTATCGAGAGGCTTGTTGTTGCAGGTTTAACGGAGTTATCTGAAGCTATCTATTCCACATGGCTTATTGAAAATCTTCAGCTGGGAGTTAGAATGGCGGGTCGAGTCCCAGTGTGTGTTTCCTTGACACTAGGCATGCCTCACTCTTTACAAGAGTCGTTGAAACAAAGAGAAATATTCTTATTAATTCTATATAACTAATTTATATATACACAGTATATGTATACATCAATAAAATTAATATATGAACTCATGCTTACCCCTCTGTACCTGGCCTGTGGTGCAGTTGTTGGGAGGTACAGTAAACCCTCTACACGATCAAGTCTTGTTCTGGTAGACTTGATGCTGTAACCAGGAGGGACACTCCCTCTTTAAAAATCCTGAGTTCAACTGACCCGGTTGATGGACCTCAGCAATAGTCCCACTCCAGGAATACGGAGGAGCTGTGTCTGTACTCGTGTTAGAGTCAGCAGCAAAGGCTTCCATGTTAGGAACAGCCTCAAATTACAGGTAAAGTCAGACTTTCACCAAAGTGTGCCTGGATCATGGTGCCATGATCAACGAAATCTACACCCTTATACCCCATTCCATGAGATCATGAACTCATGGAATTCGTGTAATCTTTACACAAGGGGATAAGAAACAACAACATGAATGAACTCATTTAGTTTTTTTCATTTTAAAAATAGCATAAAATTGTACTGGGGTCGTTGGATAATTTTTTTAAAGGCATCACTTGATCATGCATATGAAAGTTACTGCTGACTTGAGCCATCTGTCGGAATAAATATCAACAAATAGCCTACACTACGTCACGAGAGCCAACAGTCTGAAACACGTATGTTCCATCATGATAGATAGTGAGAGACTGTCTTTTACTGTAAGTACAGCATGTCTACATATGAAGAAAGCAACTCGAGTTGCACTTATATCAGGGCCCCTACTTGTATTCACTTGTGGACTTTTGAAAGAATCTGGGGCCAATGAATCAGAAGAAAAGAAAAATATACCCATACCTCGCTTTGCGTCGGGGTTACGTTCCAAAAAAAACACGACGCAAATTGAAACGACGCAAAGTGAAAATATGTGAAGGCGCAATCAAAAACAAAGGTGTTGCCATATTTAGGAAAAAAAAATTTTTTTTTTTAATTAAAGACTCGAATCCAAAACAACGCAACTTCGAAAATCTAACGACGCACAGTAAAAATTAAGCAGCGACGCAACTTCGAAAAAAACGCAAAGTGAGGTATGGTGTACTCAATGCGGTTATTCGACCTCGGGTCATGGAGGTCTAAATCATCGGCGTCTGCCAATCTTCCATCAACCCTCGAGACATGCATGGTACATGTGATGTAAATAGGGAAAATTAATATACACCCATAGACAAAACTTAAGAAAGTGGAAAGTCATTGATGTTGCCGATTGTCTGTTTGTTTAAAGGAGACAGAAGCAATTTTGTTCACATTTAGTTATCTCGTGTGTTTTCATTAAAGGTGACTGTGTATCAAAAATATTTCAAACCAACTAAACGTTGATTTAGCTTGTTCCAAAGATATCTATAGAATTTTGTTCCGCTAGATGGCGCTCTTCCATCTATAAATGCTCATGTGAGTGGTCAGGAAATGCCAATTTTGTTTTTAATATCAACACCTGACCTTGTTTTGTTTCTTGTTTTTTCACATATATACATATTAAAAATAAAAAAGGCATATCCTGACCAGGAGCAATTGTGCTTTACAGAAGACAGAGTTCCATCTAATGGAACAAAAATCAACTAAACAGAGGCTTCTTGAAAAACCAAGAAATGGGTATTTAAGACCAAACTTGCGTAAATACGCTTAACACATGAAAAAAATGAAAGAAAAAATAAAAGATAAAAAGGTCAGGTGTTGATATCAAAAATAAAATGGCATATCCTGACCAGGAGCACATGTGCTTTTCAGAAGGCAGAGCGTCATCTAGTGAAACAGAAATCAACTAAACATTGATTTAACCTGTTCCCTGATATTTGGCCAATCCAATTTCTTGATAAATTAAGAAAATCCATCCACGAACGCGTTTCGAGCTGTTGGCGCTCGTCAGCGTGGAGTAGGCTGTACCACTGCGACCAAAAATGAATTTTTGGTCCCAGAGGCTTCTTGAAAAATCAATAAATGGGTATTTAAGGCCAAACTTTCGTAAATACGCTTAACATGTGAAAAAAATATTTTTTTTTCTATTATTTTTTCACACACGTATATATTTTGAAAATAGAGCAATCCATAAATAAATCTTTAATTAAATGTATTTATCAAAAATGTTTTCTCCCCATTGAATATAAGCAAAATATTTTTAAAACTTAATTCTATTGACGTTGTGTGGCGCTGAGTTTGTTGTTGACACACTTTAAATATGTTATAATACCATGATAAGGGTTGGTGTCCAGCCAACTGAAATATTGATAAAATAAATGATATTTTTATCCAATATATGTCTTTTTAATTAAACACGTATATATACGGTATAAGTTAATAGGTTTTCTGTGATTGTCAGAAAGACGACGTCACA
>CP092878.1:19156234-19211901 GCA_030710605.1 Cordylochernes scorpioides
CAAAAGTTGCACCTCCCCCTTTAAAAAAAGCATTAGAACAATGTCCTACCCAGAAGTCTACGTGGCGGCGGGAGAAGCAGCACAAGTAAGGGACTGCCCTGTAGTACGGTGTCGTGAGCCGCTACGGTAACCGTGAACAGGGAACTCTGAAATGTGGCTAACTAACGGGGCAATGGCAACCCCCTTTTCCATGGAGCAGTATGGACAAGACACCACCACCACCATTAGAATTTTATGTATCGCTTCAGTACAAAATGTTATGGTGCAATAAAGAATGAGCTACATTCCAGTTTTAAAAATTTCTTCCAATATCATGTATATTGTTACATCATGATTAATGGCGTATTTCTTATATTAGTTTTAATATATTTGAAATTTAAATTATATATTTATTTATTTTTATATAAAATATTCTATGATATTTATTTAAAACAGATTATTAATTTATCATCATTTGTATTTAGGTACACTGTGACTTCACTGCTCTCTTTGATGTGAGAAAATAAAGAAAGGATTCTGGTGGCTACTTAAAGAAGACTTATCTCGTTATTCCCTTTTATAAATTTGTAGGATGGTTGAAACACGCTCTGGTAAGATGCAGGACCCAGCACAGGAGAGAATCCAGGTTGAAGAGTCTGCCAAGCCGCAACCTGGTGCAACAATTGGTAGAGATGCTAGTTCCGACCCAGTTGTCCTGAATCCCAACATCGACATCCCCAAGTATGATGGAACGGAAGACCCTCGCCCATGGATTGAATCTCTTGAAGAAATTGGCTTCTTGTACCATTGGGCAGACTACATTATCTCTCGTTATGCCGCCATGAACATGACGGGAAGCGCTAAAACCTGGTTGAATTTACACAAAGCTAGTTTCACGAGCTGGGAAAATATTAAAATCCGCCTCATTCAGGATTTTTCTTTGGACGCGAATAAAGAAGAACTTAGAATGAAGCTCAACAGAATGCAACACTGGAATGAACCAGCAATCAGGTTCGCGGAAGACATTCTAGTGTTGTGCAACAAGGTTGACCCCGCAATGGAAGAAGAAACAAAAATTGAACATGTTATTGGAGGACTGAAAAAAGAGTACTCATTCGCGCTCTACCTGAACCCTCCTAAAACGACTGATGACCTTCTTGTCGTGTGCAAGAAAATGGATTATTTTGAAAAGAAGTATCGGGAACGTGTGGAGAAATCCAGAAACCTATATAACGGTCCACGCTATTCTAGACCCCAACAACAATCGAGGTACGTGCCGCCGACTGCCGCACGAAACTACCAGACCACTTCCAGGCCCCAAGCCCCTGTTTCCAATAATTACAAGAACGACTCCCCTCCTACCCCCAGACAGTATCGAAACAACTTTCCCCAGCCCTCTACCCCTAGACGTCCTTATAATCCTAACTTTGTGCCGAAACCAAACCTTCAGAGAAACACTTACAATAAAAGCCAAGAAGTGAGCAAAAATAGGACGGAAGATGGAAGACCAATCTGCTTTAAATGTAACAAGCCAGGGCACGTGGCCCGTTATTGTAGGGTCAAGTTTATAAGAATCCTAGAAGAGGATCCAGCAGATACCCAAGAGAAGGTCGAAGAAAAATGCCAAATGAATGAAACATCAGAGAAATCAGGACCTCGGCTTTATGCTGATGTATGTCATAGCACACAGACAAATATTCCTACCCGGAATAGATATTCCGTGTTGGAAGATTTAAACTAAGCGTCGCGCCTGAATCTGTCAATCAAAGCAAGTCGACCATAAACGGAATCAAGAAGTTGGACCCTAAATACAAATTAAAAATTAATGTGGACAAGATAGGGACTTTTGAAGCTTTGGTTGATACAGGTGCTGACCTCTCAGTGGTCGACCTCAGAACGGCCCTCGATACAGGCCATGGTATAAGTAAACTCGCAAAAATTTGTGCAGGACCCGATGGAAAAAAATTGGACATGGTAGGAAGTATATTTTTAAATATAAAAATTGATGACGAAACATTATCACACAACTTTGTGATATTGAAAACGCATTTACGGACATTAATTCTTGGGAGAGATTTCCTTAAGAAAATGAACGCAAAAATAGATTGTAAGCAAGAAACTATAAAATATGATTTGACGAATAATCATGACGAAATCAATTTTGAAATGTTGAAAATAAAGAGTGCCAAGGATTCCATTGTACCGGAATGTTCCATGAAATTGATCAAGGCATTGGTAGAAACAGAGGATGGAGAATATATTATCGAAGAGAGCAGCAAAATGTTTCAAACAAATGGACTTCGTCTAGCAAGAAGCTTGATCAATGTTATAAATAGGGAAACACACATCTGGATAACTAATCCGTATCCTCGACCGTTAAAAATAATGAAAAACCAAACATTGGCTTTTGGAAGTAGTCCAGCGAAAATAAATGTGAGTCGAGAAAGAGAGGTAGAAAAGAACGAAGAACCTAGATTCCAAATAAACGAAAATCTTTCACCAAAGGAACAGAAGGAGTTAAAACAAGTTTTAGAAAGGTATGGAGATCTTTTTTCATCGAGATTAGGGAGAACCAATTTGGCAAAACATCGGATAGACACAGAAGACGCGAAGCCAATTAAACACAAGCCTTACCGGGTAAGTGCTAAAGAACGAGATATTATAAAAGAGCAAATTGACGAGATGCTTACAGAAGGCATAATTAGGCCATCTTCTAGCCCCTGGTCTTTTCCAGTAATATTGGTCAAGAAGCGAGATGGTAAATACAGATTTTGTGTGGACTACAGAAAACTGAATAATGTGACGGTAAAAGATGTCTATCCGATCCCTAGAATAGACGAAGTTATGGATACTCTCCAAGGATCTACACACTTCTCAGCAATAGACCTCAGATCTGGATATTGGCAAGTTGAAGTCGAAGAAAGAGACAAAGAGAAAACAGCTTTCACTACAGCGCATGGATTATATGAATTCAACGTGATGCCTTTTGGACTTTGTAACGCGCCTGCTACCTTTGAGAGAAATATGGAGAATATGCTTGGAAATCTGAGATGGCAAATTTGTTTGTGTTATCTGGATGATGTTATCATATATAGCCCGGATTTTCCAACGCACCTCAAAAGACTTGAAGCTGTTTTTAGATGTTTTCGTGAATCTAATTTAAGGTTAAACGACAAAAAATGCCGATTTGCTTTTGAAGAATTGGAGATTCTCGGCTATATAACGAGCAAACATGGTATAAAACCCGCGGAACATAACATCAAAGCTGTCAGAAATTTTCCTCGGCCCAAAAAGGTCAAAGAAGTACAATCCTTTTTGGGAATGTGTTCATATTATAGAAAATTTATCAAAGACTTTTCAAAAATTGCTGACCCTTTGACCAACCTTATAAATAAAAGTGTATCATTTACCTGGACAGAAAGACAAGAGGAAGCGTTTCAAACCCTAAAAACAGCACTATTAAGTCCACCAATTTTAGGTCACTTCAATCCAAATGCACCTACTTATGTTCATACTGATGCGTCCAACATCGGCATAGGTGCAACACTTGTCCAAGACATCGGTGGTGAAGAGAAGGTGATCTCATATTTGAGTCGTACCCTAAGTAAAGCGGAGCAAAATTATTCAACCACTGAAAAAGAATGTCTGGCCGTTGTCTGGTCAATGTCAAAATTACGACCCTACCTTTATGGAAGACACTTTAAAATAGTAACAGACCATCACGCCTTATGCTGGCTCAAAAACTTGAAGGATCCAACAGGTCGATTGGCAAGATGGGCATTGAAAATTCAAGAATATGACTTCGATATAATACATAAATCGGGAAAGAAGCATCTGGACGCCGATGGCTTATCTAGGGGGCCCTTACCAGAAACTGATTGGGATGAGGATTTTGAAAGGCTATTTTTAAATCAAATAACAGACGAAGAGGATAAATTTATCGAAAGTGTTAAGAAAAACCTTAATGGAAGCAGGCGATCAATTGCGCAAAACTTTAAAGAAGAAGATGGATGCCTCTTTAAGAAAAACCCGAACCCTGAAGGCAGGGCGTGGTTGCTTGTGGTTCCAGAGAATAAAAAGAGAGAAATTATGAAAGAATATCACAATCATATGTCGAATGGCCATCTGGGCGTCGCCAGAACCATGTACCGAATAAAGAGTAAATACTTTTGGCCATCCATGCTAAAGGATGTCTCAGAATTCGTTAAGACGTGTCACCTTTGCCAAAGTAGGAAAGGCTCAAACCAATTACCTTCTGGACTACTACAGCCCATCCCCCAGCCAACTTTCCTTTCGAAAGAATTGGAATTGACTTTGTTGGTCCACTACCATCTACGAAAAACAGGAAAAAATGGATAATCGTGCTGTCGGACTACTACACTAGATATGCAGAAACAAGAGCAGTCTCGGAAGCAACAGTGAAAGAAGTTTCTAAATTTCTAGTAGAGGATATTTTTCTTCGGTACGGAGCCCCACAATATCTTATTAGTGACAGAGGCTCTCAATTTACCAGTAATTTAATGAAAGAGGTGATGAAAACGTGCAAGATTAAACATTGCTTCACAACGAGCTATCATCCCCAGACTAATGGATTGACAGAGCGGTTAAATAGAACATTGATCAATATGCTCAGTATGTATGTGAACACTGATCAGAAAAATTGGGACGAAATACTCCCATTCATCACTCACGCTTACAATACTACAATTCAGGAAACCACAGGATATTCTCCCTTTTTCCTGATGTTTGGAAGAGAACCCACGTCTCTTTTGGACGACAGGAATATCTCGGTGGACATTGACAAAGATGATTATGATGAATACATAAAACATCACTTAGACAAAATAAACAGAACAAGAAAATTAGTTATTAACAACACAATAAAGACTCAAGAAAGAATGAAAAAGAACTATGACAAGAAACACATGGAAAGAAGCTACGAACCAGGAGAATTAGTAGCAGTTTGGACACCAATTAGGAAAATAGGAAAGTGTGAGAAACTACTGAGAAAATATTTTGGCCCATATAGAATATTAAAGAAGCTGTCCAACGTAAATTACTTAATTGAACCAAAAGATAATCCTGGCCAAGACCCATTGATTGTCCATGTCTCAAGAATCAAACCCTATTTTGAAAGAATTGATGAGGTCAATCACGAGGACGTGACGACCTCTGGAGAGGGGGAAGTGTTACATCATGATTAATGGCGTATTTCTTATATTAGTTTTAATATATTTGAAATTTAAATTATATATTTATTTATTTTTATATAAAATATTCTATGATATTTATTTAAAACAGATTATTAATTTATCATCATTTGTATTTAGGTACACTGTGACTTCACTGCTCTCTTTGATGTGAGAAAATAAAGAAAGGATTCTGGTGGCTACTTAAAGAAGACTTATCTCGTTATTCCCTTTTATAAATTTGTAGGATGGTTGAAACACGCTCTGGTAAGATGCAGGACCCAGCACAGGAGAGAATCCAGGCTGAAGAGTCTGCCAAGCCGCAACCTGGTGCAACAATATATAGTCTATGGCCTTCATATGGCCCCTTCGATTCTATAACGCCCTATGGAAGAAGTTATGAAAATCGGTCGAATTTACCAAAATGGTGTTTTCAGGTCAGAATACAATATAACATTACGGGAAGATGGTATTCAATGTAACAAAAGAGATTCAAATTCCTTTAAAAATGCATTTTTTTAATTCAGTTTTTTAAAGAGAAAGGTGTTGTTCTAAATAAGACGTGGCGTGTTAGATCTCATAGAACGAATAGTACACGTGAGGAGAAATTACACTACGCAATAAAAAAATAAAAAAAAACATTTTTGTCTCTTCCCGGGAAAGAAGCAGCTGTTCTTGGGTTTTTCGGTGTGCTGATTCCAAATCTGAAAACCGTTTCTTTCTATCAGCTCTTGTTTTAGAAAGGTTTGTTTGTCAATTTTTATATTGAAGACATTTTATCCCATTTGGCCATGTTTCTATTCCAGTGGTACAGCAGTCTCACGCTACTTGACAATCAGCCTATGCTGTGAAGACGCTGCGTTTTGTGACGCTAGCTACATCAGGTCAATTGTTTGAATATAGGAAGCAAAATGTAAAAATAAGTAGTTTTAAGTCGTATATATATTGTAGCGAATTATTTATTATTTATTAGCAGAGTTTCATTTTTTATGTTTATATTTTGCTACTCTGTAAACTTGCCTATCTTTATCATTCATAGTTTGTTCTTTTCATAAATAAATTGCGGTGTCATCCTGAAGTTTGTCTTTCCTAATTTTCAACGTGGCAATATATATATGCCGTATCTGTTGTGGTCGAATGGAAGAGCGCAGCCGTTGTGCGTGTATGCTTCGAAAAAAAAAACTTGTTCCATACTCATGAGCGCGCGCGCGCTGTCTCCCACGTTTATTTTGTACAGATTTATAGATGGGTGAATTTGTATCTACATTTTAATATATTAATTATGGCGAAAATAAATGATATCTTTTGGGCATTAGGCAAACTACGACATATATATATGGTGGAATTTCTATCCAAACAGCGTTCTCTACGCTACTGGATGCACACCAACCTGTTCCCAGATGTCTGGTACCTGACATATTTCTTTCTTGGGGGAGAAATCTTTATCTCCCGCCACAACTTGCTGCCACAATTTATTCTGATGATAACATCATCTTTATGGCTCTTTTTTTATATATATAATCCCTCTGGAGGGCTTCGGAGTCCCGGGTTTTTTTTTTTTTTAAGAGCTCATCACCTAGGGGCTCCTTCGTGGGATATGCGGAGCGTGTCTTTGGGATACAAGAATTTAGTGCTATACTACTGCTAACTGTTTGTAACTCCTGGAGCCACGTACAGTAGTCGCCAACTATCCATCTTCAGAATTATTGTTTCATTGTTGGTATCCAGCTGTTCATATACCAATAAATTGTTCCAAATCATCACTGGTACAAACCATTAAAACAATTAGAAGAACTTCAAAAACTCAATAGAAATCAACAAACAGCTTTAGCAAGACTAAGAAGGGGCCATATAAAAACCTTAAAATTTCAAAATGAACAAAAAACTTCAATAACTGCTTGAAAATCCAATAGTGCGGAAGCTTCTCCGGATCATATCTTGTCATGCTCAGAACTGACAATAAAGGACCTATTTTCCAGGCCTATAACTACCATTGCAAAATTGGAGAGGAGTGGACTTCAGGAATTTGTTTAACCATGGAGCACCACCACAATAAACACACACAAACCTTTATTAAAGCCTATAGTAAATTATAAATTGCAGCCATCAACAAATACTTCGAACAATCCAATACAATCGTAAAGCTGTCCATAGATTTATTTTATAATACAATATAATATAATGCGGCCTGTGATTGCAAAACGACATTCTAAAACCATTCCGCATGTGTTTCTTTTCAACGAAAAATCTAAATTCCCATCCCTGGACACTTTTATTTTTCCGTTTATCATTACTCTTCACAATTCACCTTTTCATACTTCATCCCAAAGGTTGGAAATGGTTATTTCTCCTTGAGATAAATTTTGATTTTTCACGACCATTTTCAACCTTTGGGATGAGGTATGAAAAGGTGAATTTTGAAGAGTAATGATAAACGGAAAAATAAAAGTGTCCAGGGATTCCCATCCCGTTATTTCTCGTTGAGATCATTTTTGATTTTTCGTTGAAAAGAAACACATGCGGAATGGTTTTAGAATAGATTTATTTGTTGAAACCACTGAGAGATTTCACCAGTGTTGGGCTAAGCCCTCCCATCTAACAAT
Source organism: Cordylochernes scorpioides (assembly GCA_030710605.1). NCBI lineage: Eukaryota > Metazoa > Arthropoda > Arachnida > Pseudoscorpiones > Chernetidae > Cordylochernes > Cordylochernes scorpioides. The sequence continues at coordinate 19,164,006 of CP092878.1, forward strand.
GTTTACATTGCAGTAAGCTCTACAGAAAAAGTAATTTTGACTAATATAATCATAAGAGAGAGAAAATGTCAAAAATAATTTAAAATACATGGTTTTCGAAATTGAGTCTCCAAAGAAAGAAAAAAAAGTAAAAGCTAATTTAACGATAATAGCGTACATATGTTATAAGTAAACCTAATTAAGAAAATTTTGTAGGAAAGTCCGAGAAAAGATAAAAATAAAAACTATTTACATATAGGGCATACATACATAAGCCTATATTGAAATATGTCGTCTTATGCAAAAGTTCTTCAACGGAAGATATCGGAGGCTTTTTAAAAATTTGAAACGGGACTCTGAGTCAATTTTTAGAGTTTGTAGTTAGTTTTCGTTCATTACTTCAATTAATTGAGGGGCTTGACATGTGTAAAAATCGAAAATTTCATTAAAATAATTCATTACTTAATTTTTGAAATGATTCATTGCGTATTTTGAACCCTAGGTAATTGAGAGCCAAAAGACCAAAAGTGTAGAAGGAATGCCATGGTTGGCTGTAAAACCCACGTGACCGCCACGTGCCAATCAGAGATTAGCAGATAAATAAAAGAAGCCGATTAGAGAAAAGTGGCATAGAGAGTTTTTTGTCCCCCGGAGTGTCCGAGTATGTCGTAAGACGCTGCCCTTGTAACGACCTCTTCTCTTTGGGGGACATAAAAAAAAAGAGAAACTTCGATACTGGGAGTTTTATAACCTTGATGTCATAACTCACGGCAGACTTGGCGGTTATTCTTGGTGGAATGCGATATGTAAATAAAATGTATGTGCAAATATAGTTTTGTGATAACATACTTTGCTTCTGGAGTACGTTCCATCTCAGACTTGTGCAGCTATGGCGGCATCTCTTTGTGGACCTACGGATGGTTGTCCAGCTTCCTAATTTGCATATTGTCCCCCCCATGCTGTGTGGTTGACATTATGGCGGCTGTTGATTGGTCCCCGGCTGTGCTGTAGATAAGACCACAGAGCGGGTAGTCGTACGATAACTTATATTTTCAGCAATAGATGGCGCTAAAATTGATTATATTATCCATGTTGCTTAACGGGCCTTATTTGTGAGTTTGAGCATTTCTCGATGCATTAAATATATACACTCATGGAGACAAAACTTAAGGAAATTGTACCTTTTACCATGTATATCGGTATTCTGACAATAACTCTGAAATATATTACAGTGACCTTTATTGAAGACACACGATATAACCGTGAACAAAATCGACTCTGTCTCCTTCAAAAAACAAACGACTGGCGATATCAAAGACTTCCCACTTCCTTAAGTTTTATCTATGAGTATATATATTTCTACAGTATAAAAAGCATATGTCTCCCCATAATTATCGCTTAAACACCCTTTTACTGTACTCAATATAAAATGCCAGTATATAAGGAATTCAGTCTAATACAATCAAATAAGTCTGTAACACGCTCGATTCACGACAATAAGTCGGTGGATGAGAGGGTAACACGCTCGATTCCCGACAATAAGTCGGTGGATGAGAGGGTAACACGCTCGATTCCCGACAATAAGTCGGTGGATGAGTGGGGTAACACGCTCGATTCCCGACAGTCATGAACCGGGATTGAATCCCGCGTTAAAATTTTGTTTAATATGTGAATAACCATCACATATTATTCACTGTTTCAATTATTATGAACTAGGTTGCTCTTGTTGAGCGGTACCTAATAATGTGATTTTGAACCAGTCTAATACAATGCTAGAGCAGTCTGAAGATTAAAATGGCGAAACCGCTGGGAGGGTTCACCACTGATGAGTCATGCTCTCCATTATTCAAATTTTATTCATTGTATAAATTTATTCTATGCAACTTAAAAAAATAATAATAATAATAACTCCCACAGCTATAGAGAGCGCTAAAATTGATTATCATATTTAAAATATTTACTGTAAAAGGCTATTGATCATTTCTGCAAACTAACGGACTTGGGTCGGTGACACAACACCAGCTTCGATAAATTCAGAACGCCCCACCTGGAGTTAACACATAGTTTGTTTTTCATTTCTATCCATATTTTGGACATAGAATTTGTCCTAGCCCGGGGGTCGGCAATCTGCGGCTCGCGAAGCCAGGTTCGCAGCTCTTTGGATGTGAAGCTGCCTGCAGTACTCTCACAAATAAAAACTTTATTTATGCGAGTACTATTTATTGTTGGCAAGAATACATTTTGTGGCTCTTTAGAAACTTTGAAATTTTGTAAATTGTAATTTTTGACTCTTCTGCCTCAAAAGGTTGCCGACCCCTGACCTAGCCACATTCTGATAATTTCACGAGTCCTTTCTGGATCTCATCAAAACAAAGCCCGTTCTGGACTGATGGTAGGATTTGCCGAGAAGGATTTCTCAGTTTCATTTGTTATTTCCAAGTGGTAGCCATTTTAAACACGAACCTAGCATGTTGCTGCTCAACATCTTTTTTTGCTTATCCCTAGTGCACGTAGTACAGGCCATGATAATCATGGTGGGTAGATGAAGGTGACTAATTTTACTGTAAGTACACCACATGTCTACACATGTGAAAAGTAGTTCAACTTTGCACTTACAAATTTGCCAGAGCCCCGTTTGGTTACTTTCACTCGCTGGTGGGGTTGAACTTTTGCAAGAATCGGGGGCCATTGGAGCATTTTTTTTTTTTTTTTAACATTAAAAAGTGCCCAATGCGGGAATCGAACCCGGGTCGTAACGGTCGGAAACCAACGGTTTAGACCATCCTTCCACTGACCCCCCGCTTAACATCTTCAAATCGGCTTTAAAATCCATACACCACGTGACTATCTGGTTCTGTCTACATCGAGGATGTCATCCAGCGACCTGCTGGGTCTTCGGGCGAGGCCTGGATCTTGGCGTCTGCCCAGATCCGCGTTTACAAGTACTTCTTCGGCGTGGAACTGAGGAAGATCCAAGAACATCCCTCCTTGTCTGGACAGGAGGACTCTCTCAAGCTGGGGAAGCCTTCCTCATTTATAATTACTGTAAATTTTCCTTTTTTTACAATTTTTATTGTAACTTTTGGGACTAGGAATCAATAAAAAAATGTTTAAATTGTCAACATCGAGGAACTCACAAATGAGGAATGTCAAGGTAACCAGTTTAAAGAGACGACCTTGAGAACCTGCCATAAAGCTCAACATTGCAAGTTTGCAATGTCAAATGCAACTTTTTAAATGCTGTGTTTAAATTTTTTAAAATGTATGGCAAAGATAATTTGTGTGTGTGTCTTTTTAAAATTATAAAAACCTGTGTAGATTTGTGCTAATTGGACAAGGTAGGTTGCAGCGACGGGTGAAATCAGCTGTTCCATTATAGATCTCTAGTAAAATTATATTATACACCCCATGCCATCTATTGATTGAAAAATGAACTATTTTGCCTGGGAGACATGAGAACCTCGGCATTAAGCCAATCCTGCTAGTAAGTGCAAGCAGCCAACTCTGTGGACAAAAGTCGAACAAAAATGTCGTCCTTGCTACATATCATCATCATTTATTTGACAATCACGTGATAAAAAATGGAAGGAGATACATTAGTACAGTAACCATTCCGTAACATTCTACGGGAGAAGCTAGGTCGTAGTTTGAACCTTGCATGGTATAGGCTGACTTGGCGATGAATGCCGAAACCGCTGGGAGGGTTCACCACTGATTAGCCATGCCTTCCCTCCTTCAATTTTTAATCATTGCACAATATAAGGGCTGTAGAAATAGATTTCAAATATGTATGTTTAAAACTTTTGAAAATAGCGCTTTAAATTATAGAGCTTTAATAAATAATCTTGTCCCCGTTAGGTTTTATTCTATAAAAGAAAAATTGATTTGCCAGAAACCTGTATAGGATTTATATCTTCATGAATTATATTTCTCTTTATTATTTATATATATTTTTTTTATGACTTTTCTTGATTTATCAAGAAAACGGGTTGGCCAAATATCAGGGAACAGATTAAATCAATGTTTAGTTGATTTCTGTTCTACTAGATGGCGTTCTGCCATCTAAAAAGCACATGTGCTCCTGGTCAGGATATGCTTTTTTTATTTTTAGATAATTTTATACATATTATCTATTTTTATTTATCAATATATATATATATATATAATGCCGGGAGGATATATATCTAAGTGGCATCTAGCATTGACGTCTATTTTGACGGGAGAGGCGACCTTTGTATTTTTAGATATAATATATTATGTAACATATTTTCATTCATTTAAATCATGTTTTTTCATTCTTTTTATAATATTAATAATCATTATGCATATACAGTAGAACCTCCCTGTAAAGGACAACATCTAATTGCAGAGCCAAAGTGTCCTTTAGGTCTCCCTAAGGTCTCCCTTGCAATTAGGTGTGTCCTCTTACTGGAAAATTGATAAATTGTAAAAATGTTAATTTTGCAAATGAAAACTGTCCTTTGTGGAGAGGTGTCCTCTAGTGAAGTGTCCGCTAAAGGGAGGTTCTACTGTATATTATTCATCACACAACACACACGTTATATATATTTCATCAAATCTTATAATAGTTTGTATATATATTTGATGTATAGCAAAGTTTTCATCTCACAGTTTCTTACTTTGGTCTTATATAGCGAGATTGGCTTACCTGAACATGTGATTCAGTTCAAATCACAGAAATCCTTGAAAAAGAAAGGCGAATTGCCTCCTGAAATTTTGGTTAAAAATTTTTCATTTAGATCCAATATATGCTGATAGATTATAGATAGCATTATGAATTGTTACATCTTTAAAAATAAATATATATTTGACCTCTGACCCATCGTCCTTGTAGAGGCCGCCACTGGCATTCCAACATGGCCGCCATTTTTTCACTGTAGCATCTTTTACATTTTAAACCAGACGATACCGTGGTGATAAAGAGCCTCGTTAGGCCTAGACCTGATTAAATCGCCTGCCACCCCAAAAGTAGGCTTAGCTTCCCGCCTTAATGGGTAGGTTTCGGCTGACGTTTTTTTTTTTTCCACTTTTTTTACGGGCTGAAGGAAATTATGGAGAATCTTATAGAAAGTAACCGCGAATATATATATATAGTTTAGAGAGATTTAAAAATAGAATATATTATATATTAATATATTTTTTATATACCACATATCTATCGAAATTATTTTACACATTTTTTAAAAAATGTATTCTAATATTTATGATATAAATCATCAAAAAGGGCTTGGCTCATCAGTGGTGAACCCTCTCAGTAGTTTCACCTATTATTATACAATTCGCTCTATTATTGGATTGTATTTTTCATATTTCGTGTATTTTCCAATGGGGAAAGGCAGATTAAGAATATTCAGTGAATCTATGGACATAAACATAAAACTTCCTTAAGTTTTGTTCATGAGTGTATTCCGTCCGAAAAGACGCAACAACTTTTTGCCATCATTGACCATCTCTGCGCTCTGGCAGATTCGGGTCAGTTGAAAATCTACAACAACAACTTTGGGAAATTCAGAGATCCTGCCTGAATACTGTGGTTTCGGACAATGGCCTTTGTCAGTTCAGTGCGGTTTGGATTTCATGAGACCCTTCAAGAGCTTCGTGAAATCTGACTTGGCCAAAGGAGTTGGCGAAGTGGCTGGGCTAATTCTACGGATAAGATATTGATGGAAATTTTGCTTTAAAAATAAATAAATTTTAAATTTTGACAGGAGAAATTTTCCTTTTTCTTTTACAATGGTTTTCCGGGCCCATCAGTATTCATCTTGTGTCTTGGGTATTACAAACCTGCGAGATAAGGTTTAAGATGGAAGTGACGGAGGTCTTCTGCTTTACTTCCTATATGGAACTGAAGCAAGAATGTGGTGGCGGTATTGAGTGAAGGTCACATGGGGGCGGGGCATATGTCTGTCCGCTTGTTCCGCTCCGTGGATATATGTGTCCATCCACATGGACTGGTTATGTTGATTGGGGGACATGGTTAGACCCCTTAGTCGGGCGTAGTGTCCTCCAACTCAACAACACATGCGATGACCTACCATGGGACTCACCATGTAACCACAGCCTACCAATTTCCATAGTACATATCGCAGTATCCTCCACCAGCACAATACATGTGATGACCTACCATGGAACAAAGTTTGTTACACTGGTCCCTGTTGAGATCATGGGTCGGTCTATGGCATCTCCTGTGTATTTGACAAGGATAGGCTCGGTAGTCAGAGAGACAGAACGGCTGTCTCGTCAGAGAGCCACAATGACAGTGTGGTCAGAGAGCCACAATGACAGTGTGGTTAGAGAGCCACAATGACAGTGTGGTTAGAGAGCCACAATGACAGTGTGGTCAGAGAGCCACAATGACAGTGTTGTTAGAGAGCCACAATGACAGTGTGGTCAGAGAGCCACAATGACAGTGTGGTTAGAGAGCCACAATGACAGTGTCGTCAGAGAGCCGCAACGCCAGTGTCGTCATAGAGCCACAACGCCAGTGTCGTCAGAGAGCCACAATGACAGTGTCGTCAGAGAGCCACAATGACAGTGTCGTCATAGAGCCACAACGCCAGTGTCGTCAGAGAGCCACAATGACAGTGTGGTCAGAGAGCCACGAACGGCAGTGTCGTCAGAAAGCCGCAACGCCAGTGTCGTCATAGAGCCACAACGCCAGTGTTGTCAGAGAGCCACAATGACAGTGTCGTCAGAGAGCCACAATGACAGTGTCGTCATAGAGCCACAACGCCAGTGTCGTCAGAGAGCCACAATGACAGTGTGGTCAGAGAGCCACGAACGGCAGTGTCGTCAGAGAGCCGCAACGCCAGTGTCGTCATAGAGCCACAACGCCAGTGTCGTCAGAGAGCCACAATGACAGTGTCGTCAGAGAGCCACAATGACAGTGTCGTCATAGAGCCACAATGACAGTGTGGTCAGAGAGCCACGAATGGCAGTGTCGTCAGAAAGACAGAACGGCAGTGTCGTCAGAAAGACAGAACGGCAGTGTCGTCAGAGATACAGAACGGCAGTGTCGTCAGAGATACAGAACGGCAGTGTTGTCAGAGAGCCACAATGGCAGTGTCGTCAGAGAGACAGAATGGCAGTGTCGTCAGAGAGACAGAACGGCAGTGTCGTCAGAGAGACACAATGACAGTGTCGTCAGAGAGACAGAACGGCAGTGTCGTCAGAGAGACAGAACGGCTCTGTCGTCAGAGAACCACAATGGCAGTGTGGTCAGAGATACAGAACGGCTCTGTCGTCAGAGAACCACAATGGCAGTGTCGTCAGAGAACCACAATGGCAGTGTCGTCAGAGAGACAGAACGGCTCTGTCGTCAGAGAACCACAATGGCAGTGTCGTCAGAGAACCACAATGGCAGTGTCGTCAGAGAGACAGAACGGCTCTGTCGTCAGAGAACCACAATGGCAGTGTCGTCAGAGAACCACAATGGCAGTGTCGTCAGAGAACCACAATGGCAGTGTCGTCAGAGAGACAGAACGGCTCTGTCGTCAGAGAACCACAATGGCAGTGTCGTCAGAGAGACAGAACGGCTCTGTCGTCAGAGAACCACAATGGCAGTGTCGTCAGAGAACCACAATGGCAGTGTCGTCAGAGAGACAGAACGGCTCTGTCGTCAGAGAACCACAATGGCAGTGTCGTCAGAGAGACAGAACGGCTCTGTCGTCAGAGAACCACAATGGCAGTGTCGGCAGAGAGACAGAACGGCAGTGTCATCAGATAGCCACAATGGCAGTGTCGTCAGAGAGCCACAATGACAGTGTCGTCAAAGATACAGAACGCCAGTGTCGTCATAGAGCCACAACGGCAGTGTCGTTAGAGAGACAGAAACTACAGAGAAAGACAGATATTTAAATTTCGAGAAATACAAACCAATTACCATTTGTTTACACCCCAGGAACCAGGGTTAACCGAATAAATAAAAGAAAGATTCGGCTGCTAAAATATTACTTGAATATGGCTGAATTTCTCCGTCCCAGGGCTAGCGATCAGGCCAGAAAATCCCGTCTAACAAAGCCGAGCTATATTGGTCCGTCCATGGCAACTGATAACGACTAGGGCCGCCCAGAGCTTTTTTAGAAACGAAAAAGGTTCAATGTCGAGGCCTTGAAACCAGTCTGAACCAGAATAACCCCAACTTTGCCATTCTTCTAAGCTCCATGTTGGCTTCTGAACTTTAAATTATATTGCCCACAAACTACAGGATATAACTTCAAAATACCTTGTGAGTACCTATATATTAAAATATTACAAAACTTATAGAAAAAAGGCATTTGCAAATAACATACCAATATACACAAATACCGTGCTTGTACAAAAAGACAACTGGTAGTTACTATCCCCTCTACCAAGTATATATTGATTGACTCCGCCGTGTACTACATCTGAACAAGTGACATCTCATGAAGGATATGATCAAACAAACACCCCGGCCAGACAGTCTTGAGACTGATACAGACCAGATGGTTTTGCACGCGCCGAAGGAATGAAGAAAGGATGATGTAGGCTATTAGAGCCCTTGCATTCAAAATCCCAGCTCATGTCCCAAGTAAATGGAAACTCCCCTAACACACCTGCTGGGAGGTTTTCTCCTCCTGCATACTTCATTCACTTGACAGATTTTCAAGAAGAATCAACGACAAGTCTCCAAGGATAAATGTCTTCTTTTATCTTTGGAGACTTGTTGTTGATTCTGATTATGATCAAAAGTTTCTAACCATTAGATTTTCAAGAAGCTTAGAGAAATGCGTGGTGTCGCTGGGGGGACCCACTGGCGAACTTCCATCAAACTCTACAGCGGTGGCGCCATGTAAATATCCATTGTATTCTATATACAGTTACGAGTGTCATGCGTTCTTCATCTCTTAATCATTTTTCACCTCTGTCACCGTTTGCTTTTTTTTGGAATGGCGCCCTCCTATTGGTTGGCTACGATCACGCCACCTTTGCCCCCCCCCCCACTCGCTATTTCGTCTTTGTAACTATTGTGTTGGAGCGGGTCGCTCCCTAAATAAATGCATATATTAGTTAATAACTAAATGGAATCCTCTCTTTCTTTTTCCCAGTAGAGACGCCTACGGAAGCCAACAGTACATAGACAGATAAAGCACATAGGCTATAGTTATTAACTAGCATATGCAATTATTTAAGGCGCCAATTTATAATTGTAACAAATAGTATTTGAATCAAAACATTCAATCGGGTAAAAACACGGGCGTTGCCCGGGTCATTCAGCTAGTATTGATATATCTATGATCGTTTGGATACATCTTGCACCACGCTGATGAGACCCAACAGCCCGAAACGCATACGTGGTTAGCTTTTCTTTATTAATCAATAATGGGTATTTGGTCAATTCTAGAATAATTAAAAAACAATGATTAGTTGATATTTATTCCGACAGATGGCGCAAGCCATCAGAAACTTTTAGTTGCACGATCAGGCGATGCCTTTTTCTTAATGATTTATATCTTTTTTTTTTTTTTACAATCTAATCATCATCATAGTGCAGACTGTGAACTTTTCCTCCTGGATTGACAAGATGTCAGTAAAACTGTGTCGAGATCTCTACCCAAATCATCGTTTGGCTCAAGAGGGCCTAGTTATCCAGCAGGGAGACTGTTGTACCCATGTATAGTGGGGGATCGGTGGAAGAAGGGTCTAAACTGGCCAACCTAAATGACGCCACGGGCCGCACGGAATCGTAAACAAGGTCTAAAAACTTTAACTATATCAAAATTTTAACTTTAAAATGTATTAAAATATTTTAAATAAAAAATCATTATAATTATTTCAATATATATTTCTGTTTTTGAATATACAGATCAGAAATGAAAGTTACAAAAGAATTATAAAGTTGATTGGCGAGCCGCAATTTTTTTTACAGCGGGCCGCTGGTTGGCCAGGCCTGGTCTAAACCGTTGGTTTTCGACCGCTACGATCAGAGTTCGATTCCCGGATTGGGCACTTTTTTCTAATTAAAAAAAATGCTCCAATGGCTCCCGATTCTTGCAAAAGTCCAACCTCACCAGCGAGTGCAAGTAACCAAATGGAGCTCTGGCACATTTGTAAGTGCAAAGTCGAACTGCTTTTCACATGTGTAGAAATGTGGTGCACTTACAGTAAAAACAGTCGCCTACTTTTACCCACCATGATTATCATGGCCTGTACCACGTGTACTAGGGATAAGCAAAAAAAAATGTCTATAATGACATCACTTTACTCTAAATATAACCAGCGACAATGTTTACCAACTCTTTTCCACCAATTTAGAAAATTGTAAAGTTGATTATGCGGAATTGTACCTTCGGTTGGCGGCAGACGGCGACCAAGGTTAAGCCTTATCTCGCCAACTTCCGAGAGGAGATAGCGGAGAAGTTGATTGGCCTGTTTAACATCATCACTAAATTGGCAGTAAATCCCTCCCTGCCAGACGTTAGAAAATCCCTCAAAAGGAAAATTGTGATGTCACATTTCAATATAAAAACATAACCTAGCAAAACCAGTTAGAAGCATGGTGGCATCATCTAATAAATCGTATTTTCCACTGTAGTTGATTTATATGTTTGTATAAAATAGCTCTTAATATTGCGCGCGCGCATTTTTTTATCTTAATAATTTATATCTAGCCGCGCGCATCCACCCGTATGGAAGACCCTGCAATACAAATATATTTCTGAGATGACGCGAAATTTAAAAAAAAGGCAACCAAACGAACTACCTAGTTTTGGCAGACGCCGCCATTTTGACCCGGGAAGGCTAACGTAATAAGTCGTTTGGCAGTAAATTATTCAGATGTCAAAAAAAGAATTAAAATTCTGAGCAGGTTGTCTGGATGGGTGGTGGCAACAAAGCCAGCTGAATCTTCCTCGTCGCGCAGACGATTGAGCTGTAGGTGCGCGCTTTTCTTCTGCTTCGAAATGTTGAACGTCTGAATATTTAAAATATGTATATATGTACATATATAGAAAAATTTGCATAACAAAAAATTAAAATAAATATAAATATTTTTTGTATAAATAGAAATTTATATATTTTTCTATTAAAACCACATTTTCTCCTAAATGTGTTACATATCTAACATGCAAAATGTTTTTTCCAAAGTTATATAAAAAGTGTTTTATATGCTTTACCGAATTACTTCTGAACTACCCGAATCCAGACCCGGGGGCAAGGTCACGGCCCTATTACAGTGGAAAGACGTAAGAAGCTTGGTGAGTTATGGCATCTTTCTTCCTGAAGCAACATTTTCTGACAAGGGGGGAATGGGGATGTTCCAATACAGCGGACAGCAGCAGATGTTTTCCTCGCTGTCAACACGTGAAGGTCAAGGTAAGGCTGGAACTGTCCGGCGCCAGACCATTATGCAATTAAGGTGTTAAATTTACATCTATCCCACCCTGCCTGCTTAACAAATACCGGGGCTATCGCTTCCAGATTTAAATTCTCCTTAAGTCTCCTCCGTGTTCTAAAAACGGCGTTTTTTGACGAAATGCAGACGCCTTGAGTTTCAGGGAATCCTTGGGTTGCGTGTGAGTAGGCAAGCAGTCTGGACAGTAAAGAATGTTCTTGTAAACAGGACCTTGTTCACACTTTCAAGAAATCCATCTATGTTCGTGAAATCCAGCTGTTCTGTGAAACACATTAGCCAAAGAGGCCTAGTACACAACCGCATATATATAAAAATCATACACGTCATGACCAAGAAAGGATCAATGAGTATATATAAGATTATCATCCCTGGGAGACAAGTTTGAAGAACCCATAAGTAAGGACTTGCATTTGTAAAGGCCACCGCTAGAGTAGGAGAACCTTGCAGTGAGATGTCATTTGCTCATAAACATCGCTCAGAGCTACTCGAAGACTTAATGTAGCAATTAGTAGACAACGCGAAGATGGTAACAAAGACTGTAGAGCCTGTCGTGAGAGACCATAGCCTAAAACATGGTTGAATCCAAACTCACCGGAGGTGGTCTTTCATCAGAGACTCTGTCGTGTCAGGCAGTGCAAGTCGTAAGGAATCTTTCAACTAAAACAGAGTATCTGATGAGAGACCACATGTCTCTCTATCATGGAAGAATACTGTGTACCTGCTTTCTTTCGATCCTATAATGATGGCATATGACGGGGATATTGATGGATGAGCCGATAGGTTGGATTGGCACACACAGTGAGTAAATGTTTCAGCCACTCTGGGAGGTCATTCTCAATAGATGACTGAATATCATGAACCGCTGGGAGGACTCCCTCTGTTCTCTGTGCGGCCGATATCCATTCCAGTTGGGGAATAAGATCCTAGATGCCTAGAATTCCGAGAACTCGCCGTAAAGAAGAGGCTGGGTAATGGTGTGTATCGTACCTGCGGGGAAACCCCCGCTCTGACCTTGGATACGCCCGGGGCGAGATTTCTAAATCTTTTCTTCTCTTGGGATATAATAGAATCTCTCTCTCACCTTAGCAGATTATATATGTATATGGAAATACAGGAGCTCCATCTATGATTCCTTTCTTTCTGTGGTGAATCTGTATAAGACCGGTGTTTGTATATATGTGGAAATTTTGACGGGAGGAAATTGATCTATAAAAACTAGACGCCATCTATTGACCGCTGCCGCAAACTAACGGCCTTGGGTCGGTGACAAAGCCACAACACCAGCTTTGGCAAACTGAGAAGCATCCACCTAAAAGACCATGGTTTCGGGCTAATGGCTCTTTTCAGCTCAGGGCGGACTTTATTCCATGAGATCAACAAGGGATCTAATGGAATCTTCACAATCTACCAAAGAGGTTTTTAGCTGGCAAAGTGGCTAGGCCAAATCTATGGCCTAAATATAGATGGGAATTTTGCGCTGCGAGGAAATTGGTCTATAAAAGTAAACGTCGCCTCTCCCGTCAAAATAAACGTCAAAAACTAGACGCCATTATTATCTATAATTGTTAACTTATTGATAATAGTTTTTTTTTGGGGGGGGGAGTATATTAATAAATATTTAGGATATGTGTAAATAACTTTATATCTTTCAAATTAAAGTATTATAAACATTTGCTGTCATCAAAAATTCGAAACTATTTTAAACGCGTAAGATTATTTTTGAAATTAAAACAATTTCTACTGCCCTTACTGCAATAGAAAAATTAATGGGAGGGCCTGGCTCATCAGTGGTGAACCCTCCCAGTGGTTTCGCCAGTTAATCTACTATACCGCTGTTTAATTACATTTTTGGAACTTCCTTTTATAGTGATACTGTTGCTAGACTCTTGGAATGGGTATTTTAGAAGAACTATGGACATAAGCTTTTAGGACAGTAAAATAACATACATTTATAAACATTTGCTGGGAAAGAAATTGGTATATTTACAATCTTTAATAAATCTTAGAATTTTCTATCAAATCAGGAAAACATCTCGTACGTCCAAAGATCCTAACAATAAAATTAAATGCAGTTTTAGACCCTTTCCATTATTCAGTTCCATACATCGATATTGGCAACTCTACATCCGTCCTTGCATTATAAACATCAAATAATAAATAATCACCTTTGTAATGTACTCTCCTAACTAATATTCAATCATCTTAGGTAGTGTAGTTTCTATTAAAAGATATTGTATGCTACTGTTATATATTTGTATAATATTTTATTATTACAGAATTATCATAAGAACTAAAAACATGAATATCTCACGCCATATATTGATTACATCACACAACAACAACCAAGTCCATGGTCAAAACCATATAAACATATTATATATTACACCTCTTCATTCCAATCAGCAACATAGTCTTTCAGGTGGTATATAAACATCTATATACAGTGGACCCTCGGTTTGCGAGCATAATCCGTTCCAGAGCCATGCTCGTACTCCAAAACGCTCGTAGTGCGAAACTAATTTCTTATTTTTAATAATTGAAACTCGGGCAATTCTTCTTGCTACGAACAATTGCACAGTTTCCCACATTTTACATATTTCCCGAATCTGATCTGAAGGGAGGGATCCCAGTGAATTTTCATCCATCACGATTACGGGCAACCATCACGAGTTGCTCGTAATGCGAAATTTCACTCGTAATCCGAGGTAAAATTTTTCAAAAAATTTTGCTCGTACTGCGAAAAGCTCGTACTCCAAGGTGCTCGTAAACCGAGGGTCCACTGTATATAAAAATGAATGTTTGTATGTTTGTTTGTTTGTATGTCCGGTATACAAATTCGCAGTAGTTCACTAATTCAAACCAAAATTTCCATACATAGGTAAAAAATTACGGGGAAGACGATAGGCTATTTTAAAAATATATATAAATCAATTATTAAAACTATATATTCAAATTATTCTACTTAGCTCATGAACAGCGCCCTCTATCAAAGATTAGATTAAATTATGCTGATGCAAACAAATAGATAATGCTAATAACAAACAATTATAAAAAAAAAAATCTTATCTAAATATATATCACTCGGGTAGATATGCACACGGGTCAATCCCGGGGCGAAGCCCGGGTCACCCGTCTAGTATTATATATTACAACCTTAATGATAACACCCCGAGACACAAAAATAAATCAATGTCAAAATTAAAGTGGATGTCTTATTATATTTTACTCCATAGAATTGACGCAAATTATTTTTCAAAATCGGAAATAAATTCGCTCTCTTCAAATAAAAGAGCTTTATGGACTAAAGATCAGCTCGACAGTGGCGCTCGAGTGGCAGAAATTGGAACTAAAATTTGTTTAATATCTTTTACATCCCATTTAAAGTGGGGTCAAGTGATGTTGAGAATAATAAATAAATAATAATAAATGATAAACACGTAAATTTCCTTTTAAACGGGACACGTAAAAAAATAAAGCTAATTTTAGTTCCCACTTTTGCCACTCGAGCGCCACCGTCGAGTTGATAATTGGTCCATTAGATTGACTTAAATGAATCGTCGTTTGATTTTTTTTTTTTTTAACTTAAATAAAACTACAATGGATCTTCATATATCGGATTATTGTTTATATAATTCATTTTATATCAAAGTCTTATCGAAATCCCAGAGAGTAGTACTTTTTTTTTTATTAATAAAATGGATTGTTTAAAAAAAAAAGTAACTCCAGGCTAAAATAGTTTAGATTTAAGAATACAGATGGCGCGGAGAGCGCCTCCAACGCCTACTAGTGGTTTTCAAGAAGGGTATTAAACACTGCATTAAACTTATTTATTAAAGATTTTTAAATATTATTTTTATATATTTTCTCGTTTTTATACTATATATTTAATCGATTTTAATATAACTCTTTTTTCTTTAAATATTTCAATCAAAATGTCGTAAGATTATCAAGAAAAGAAAGCTATGGACACTGCCTGCCATCTAGTGAAGAAATATTAAACTATTTTAACTTTATTAATGACTTTTGAAATACTTTATTTTTAAAAAATTCAAATATTTATTGTGTGTTATTTTAAAATATGAATATATTTTATATATAAATTTTAATATATATAATTTATTGTATGATATATGCATATTTTTAAAGTAATCCAATTTTTAGCTTCACTTTTACAATTTTTGAGAAAATATTTATTATTATCTAAAATGGTGTGTGTAGTTATTATTGTAGTAATTTAGGTATTATTGTATTTATTATTGTATTATGTAGTTTTGAGGAAAGTATATTAATAAATATTTAGGATGTGTGTAAAAAAAAACAATAATAACTTTATCTCTTTCAAATTAACAACGTATTATAAACATTTGCTGGGAATGAAATTGGTATATTTACAATCTTTAGTAAATCTTAGAATTATCTAAAATTTTTCATCAAAGCAGGAAAACATCTCATATGTCCACATATTCTAATAACAAAATCAAATGCTGTTTTATACACTTTTCATTATTGTTGACTTTGCTTAGAATTTTTAAAGAAACTGATTCCAAGAATTATTAATTAAACATTATATTTATTGATTTACAAGAGAGAGAACAAAATATAAAAGGGAAACTAATATTAAACAAAGGAACTTTTTCCTTTTTCGGTTAGCGCCTATTATCCTGTGAGCTTACACATACTCTGTGATAACAATTAATTAATATATGTACAACAATTATGCAGTTCCATAAAATCGATATTGGGGGGGAAATGCTGCATCCAAAAACCACCCTTTCATCATAAATATCAGCGAAAGAGAGATTGAGATTGAAACTACTTTATTTCAATGTCCCTATAAGATTATATAAGGTTCAATACAGAATAAAAGCTAGGGAGAGAGAGAAAATGGAGGTACCCCGGGTTTCTGGAGTGAAAATCGTCAACTACCCGGGCTGCCACAGTTCTAGGCATGGGGAGAGCTGCGGTGAACCAGGTAGTTCCAGGACAAGTCAGGAAGTAGACAGTTGACAATTAAAATAATTTTATTGACATTTTGTCAATACATGCAAAGTGCACAGTCTGTACTGTTTAAAAAAAAAAAAGATAATATGGATTATATTAACTATGTACAATGAATATGGCGCCTCTGCCAGCGCTGCAGAGTTTTGGTGGAGAATCACCAGTGGGTCTCCAGCGACACCACGTATTTCGCGATCTACAAAGAATACGTAGATCGCGTACTTTGCCGCTGAGGAGATGGTGATGGCGTGGTAGGCGTGGTCAGGAAGTAGAGTCAGGACTTGTACTACAAGTAGTGTTTGTAGCCTGTGTAGTACAATAGCTGGACAGAAGAAGAAGAGGTCTACAGTCTGTGACTCTTCCCGGCAGTGAGGACATGTTGGATCTCTATGCCAGAGTGCTAGATCTGAGAGAACCGAATAAATAATCAAATGATAACACCCTGAGACACAAAAATAAATCAATGTCCTAATTAATGGCTTATTCACACACACACACACACAAGCCTTTATTAAGACATTCCGTCTTATACAGACGATTCTCCTTTTAGAAATGTATCTAGGATGTCCTGATTGTGTGTGCCATAGTTCAGTAGAACTTCCCGTGAAAGACCACCTACACAAACAAACATACTCCTGGTCTTTCCTGGTGGTGGTATCCTATTGTAGATTGCTAGGTCATATTTGTACCTAGTCACATATTTTATTTCACGAAGATGGTCAGTCGTTCAGGGATGGAGGGTCTCTCATGGGAGGTTTACTCCCGTCAAGATAAGGAGGCCGCTACACCAAGTGTCTCAAGTCTGTCAAACATTGCAGTTTTGGTTGGGCATTACTCCTGCGAGTTAGTACGAGAGCTGAAATTTTTGACTCAATGATAAGAGAGTTTTATGAAGGGCACCTCCACCTTTATAAAATGGATTAAAATATATTGTATCAATCGATTATTTCTGCTCAAGGCACGCAGGATCAGATCGGTAAATATCACCAGCTTTGTCAAATTCTAAATAAGACCAACTTTGTCGTAGTTGTCCAAGCTGGTGTTGTGGCACCGATCTGAGTGATGAGAATAGCGATCTCAAATCCAGATTTTCTTTCTTTTGTACACAGTTCTTTTTTTATCGTTTTTTTTTTTTTCTCTCTCTTTCTCATTGTTAACATCATATAACTATTCTATTCACGGCCTAAAATATTCTATATACAGTTACGAGCGTCATTCTTCATCTCCTAATCATTTATCAACTCTGTCACCGTTTGCTTTTTTTTTTGGAATGGCGCCCTCCTATTGGTTGGCTACGACCACGCCACCTTTGCCCCCCCCCCCCCCCCACTCGCTTTTTCGTTTTTGTAACCATTGTGTTGGAGCGGGTCACTCCTTAAATAAATGCATATATTAGTTAATAACCAAATGGAATCCTTTCTTTCTTTTTCCCAGTAAGAGACGCCTACGGAAGCCAACAGTACATAAACAGATAAAGCACATAGGCTATAGTTATTAACTAATATATGCATTTATATAAGGCGCCAATTTATAATTGTAACAAATAGTATTTGAATCAAAACATTCAATCGGGTAAAACACGGGTCATTCAGCTAGTTGTATATATATGTATAAGCAAATGTAAAGGCATACATGTATGACACCGCAACTGTCCCCTAGGGGACATAACGCTTTAAATTGAAATAAAATAAAATCCAGATTTTTAATCCATTTTTAAATGATAAAGATCCCATTTCACACAGAGAGATATCTGAGATACATTTCTCAAGTTTCGATGTAGTCTAAACAAGAATGTTGAAATTGCTTAGTGCTTTGTCTTGTGAGAAAATTGGGAGATTTGAAGTCTCATTTAGAATTATTTCTTCTCTAGATATATTGCTGTTAGTAAATTGGATGAAATAGTTAGGAGGCAGCGAGTATTATTAATTGTTTTTTAAAAAGTATAATATTTAAAAGGTCTGAATTGTTAGAGATAACCTAGCAACATTGACAGCCTATAAATATATTTAAATTAATCTTACTCAGATAGAGTTACTGGATAATTAATTAATAGGGTTGAAACTACAATTTTAAAGTGTATGGATGATAGGAGAAAGATTGAATTCCAGGAAGAAGTCTTCAACATATAGCTCAATATGTTAATTAGCTCTGGTAATGAGCAATACTTTGAGAAGACCCAATCAGGGCAACGCCGAAGATGCGAATCCCTGTCGCTGTTTTAGAGGCCGCACGTTGTGAAGACTCAAGGAATTGATCAGGACAACACCACAGCTGCAAGATCTGGCCGCTAGTTTTAGAGGCCGCACGTTGTGAAGACTCAAGGAATTGATCAGGACAACACCACAGCTGCAAGATCTGGCCGCTAGTTTTAGAGGCCGCACGTTGTGAAGACTCAAGGAATTGATCAGGACAACACCACAGCTGCAAGATCTGGCCGCTAGTTTTAGAGGCTGCACATTGTGAAGACTCAAGAATTGATCAGGACGGCACCACGGCTGCAAGATCTGGCAATATATTTTTCCTTTCTTTTTTTACCTTTAAAAATCATGCAGTAACTTCTTTCATCATTTTCATTCTACCTTTACACTGCCTCAGCCACTCTCTAAACATCTACTGGATGTCTAGTGTTTATACATTGGTCTACCAATGGCGCCGGGATTTTTTAAATCGCAATATAGGAGGTGGTCTAGAGAGGGCCGAGAGTTAGATCTTAGGAGACTAGAAATGTTTCTACACACATTCTAGCTATACCTGATCATCAATGTCATTTGTACCAAGATAGAAATAAGAAGGAACTTTAAAGTGTATTTATTCAATAGATATTATCTGGAATTTAGTATGAAGATACACCACTTGAATGTTGACCAAGTCTTTGACTATTACCATCTTTCTTATCTCCACTCAATCATATCAGGTATCAAGCCAAACTCCGCCTTTGCCGGTCCCAAGCCCGGATGAAAAAGGAGGAGGGGGAGCAGTAACAAGCTCACTAAAATACCTGGGTTCAGCTGGCCCGGCTGATAGTACCCTGTAAGGGCTCCTGATCCAGGTATACAGGATAAGCAGCGTTTGTACTCCATGTTAGGAGCGGCTGCACATGGCGTCTGTTCCTCATGTCAGAGGCGGCCATTTCTTTTGGAGCTAAGTCGGCCTGCCACTGAGTAGTGCTCCTAGTCTTGATGACAAAGGCAGACGCATTCTACTTCACACAGTGTAGAGATAAGAAAGAAAGAAGAAGAAGGTATCAAGCCTGTAGAGATTTGATATCCATAATGAAATTTTACTATTACCTTATGTTTCTAATCTATAATCCCAATATTGGACCTTCTCATGACCAAGTATTCTTCTACCATGACTTACCTTAAATTGGAGACCAATTATGTACCAAGGTGTTCACTGATTTTGTCATTTTTTGAAAGGTTCTTCTGTCTTCATCCAGCCACCTTGAAATGGGGCCATTAAGGGAATATAGAAACACTCTACTTACCTGGTAACTAGACCTAATCAATAAATTGTGACAATAAAGTGTTGTTACCATACATCATCATACAAAAGTACTGAATAAACAGATGGTAACAAGGCTGTTACTGAAACATAACACACACACTTTATTAATATGTATATGATTCCTTGTTACACCTTAGGCTTCTAATCTATAATCCAAGTTGTGCCTTAGAATCTACTCAGACACTATGTAGGAGTTCTTACATTATTATAGTTGTGTTCTCAATGTAAGCAGTAATTTCACTCCAATTGAACATTCCCCCACAGTGGCTATCACATAATACTCAAATTCCTTCTTTATGAATATTTTTTTATCAAGTACAGTAGAACTACCTTTTTCTAAAGGACAACACCTAGTTGCAGAGCCAAAGTGTCCTTTAGGGAGAGATGTTCTCTTACTGGAGAGTTGCTAATTAGCAGAAAAGTTAATTGTGCTAATGGGGAGACAGCCTTTTGTAGAGAGGTGTCCTCTAGCGAGAATTTCCTCCCATGGAGGTTGTTCTACTGTACTGGATGATAAGGCACAATTTGGATAATACAACATTCAACACAAGGTAATAAGACCAAATCCAAATAAATGTGTGACGTATGTGACGTTTCAGTAACAATGTTGCTACCATCTTCAGTAACTATTTAAAACATGCTGTGGTATAATTTCTCATCCAGTACATTTGTCTGTAGATGGTAGCAACATTGTTACTGAAACGTCACATACTATTTATTTAGATTTGGTCTTATTACATTGTGTTTACTGTACCGGATGTTTTAAAAACATTGTTAATTAGCATTTTAATTTTACCATGTCAATAAAAAGGTTCAATCATTCTGGTAAAAAGAGTCACAATTACTATAATTTAACTCAGCTGAGTAAATCGTTTTTTACTGTGGGGTTCATTTTATTCCTAAATAAGTTCCCATGCCTAGCTAGCTGCTTTTATAAATTAAACTTTTGCCATTTTCTGAAGTGCTTCGAGTTACAGTGGAACCTTGTCATAACACCAACTTGGCTATAACATCATAATTTAAAGTCTTGGAATTGCTGTGGGTTAATATACCACCAATCTTGGTTCCAAGAGGTGTTGTTATAATGAAGTTTATCTTATTTATTTATTTTTTTTATTTTTTAGAAATTAAAATGAAGTTTTCAAATACAATAGAACCTCTCTCTGTAAAGAACAACATCTAGTTGCATAGCCAAAGTGCCTTTTAGAGAGAGGTGTCCTCTTACCAGAGATTTTCTAAATAGTAAAAATGGAAATTTTGGTGATGAAAACTGTCATTTGTAGAGAGGTGTCTCATGGAGTATGTTCTATTGTTCCGTAAGTTTAGCATGGATATATAAATTTCCTAAAAGAGGGACTAATTTTCTTATAATCAATAAATACAAAAAAGAGAGAGAGAGAGGAAGAACTTTGAGATTTCAGTGATGGGTTTTTTTTTTTTTTTTTACTTATCCTTTTAGTCTAAATTAGACAAGATCTTGGAGGTCGTGCTCGTAAAGAAGCTCAAGAACTCTTCTTGGTTCTCTGTACAGGGATCTTTTGTCCTTTCCAATGCAATTTAGTAAATGTTGGGGAGTGGCCTCTTTGGTTTTGCACCTAGTGCACATGGGGAAGCTCAGTGATGGGTAAAGTCAGAGAGTGGAAACAAGCAGATTTTTATTCCTCAAAACACAAGTTAATAGAATAATTTAAAAACACAGAACTATACAGAGAAGGATAACTACAGGGGTTATTTGCATAGCCAGCTCTTGTCCATAATTACATATCTTCATTTTTTATACTAAATATTTTTAATATTTAAAAATAATAACAATGATAAATAATGCATATAAGAAATTTGAATTAATTTTGACACAAATGCTTCTTTTTGCCAGGCCCTCCATTATTTTATCATTTCAGTGTAAGGGCAGTAGAACTTTTTTTTTTTAATTTCAAAAAGAAACATAAGCATCAAAAATGGTTCAAATTTTATATAACAGATGGTGCGCTAATGCATCATAATAATGCATATGCAAATAGAATTGAGAGGAAAACTTATTTGGCTCAAGTCATTTGGAATTTCAGTAACAGCGTTGTGTATTAGACAAAAGTTTTGAATGTGGGGAAAAAATTCACAGAAAAGACCTTTTGCCAGCCAGACAACCTTTATCTTCAAGATTTAAAAAAAAAAGTTTCAATTTTCAATTAATATCTGTAACTTATTTCTTATTTGTATTTTATCTATTTGAAAACAAAACCTAAATAAAAAAACAATAAATACCACATAGATTTGTTACAAGATGTAATACAAGAGTTGGCTATATGCAAAAAAAGTTATGTTAGAACTTGAGCATATAAAAATGTACTGGTAATACCGGAAATTTTCATAGAGCTTTTTTTTTTTTAAACATTTTGAGAGAAGTCATCAAAGAAAATATTTTAAAAGAATAATTCAAATTTGACTGGAGATCAGAAAAACTGTCCACTCAGACACATCACATATATATATATTATGATATATAGAATAGAGAGGTATATATATATTAGAATTTTATAAATAGATATACACAGAATAAATATTTTAATATATTACTATATACAGTTAAACCTGTCTATAGCGCCCCCTCTTGGGACTCACCAGGGTGCTATAGAGAGGGGGTTGATATAGACAGGTCACTTTTAATGTAAAATGTTTACATTTAAATGTTTAAAATCGAGCGCTATAGAGAGGAAGGCGCGATTTAGAGGGGGCGCTATAGACAGGTTTAACTATATATATAGTAAAACCCTCTATAATGAACCCCAATGGGACTGAACCTTTGGTTACTATAGCCATGGTTCACCATTAAGCCACAGTTCACTGTATTATAAAAATGGAAATTATTTCAGGTTTGTTATAAGGGAATGTTTGCTATATCCCAGGTTTGTTTTAGCAGGGTTTTACTGTATATATTAAAATTATACAGTTAAACCTGTCTATAGCACCCCCTCTTGGGACTCACCAAAATAGGGTGTTATAGAGAGGGGGTGCTATAGACAGGTCACTTCTAATGTAAATCGCATCGTACTACATATATAAAACCGAGCACTATAAAGAGGGAGGCGCTATTTAGAGGGGGCGTTATAGACATGTTTAACTGTATATATATATTTTAAAACTTTTCAAATTGTTAAAAGTTTTTAAGATGTGTTCTAGCATTAAAATAATTAACAATACATATCTTTTATTTTAAAAAGGAGAATCCATATTGGAAAAGTTTGTCCATTAGGATAAAAGATATGTAATATTAATCTATCTTATCGGTAGTTTCTTCAATAATAAATAATACAATTTGTGCATTGAAATATATTAATGTAAATATCAATAAATATGAACTGGAGAGGGCATGTACACACATGAGAGAGTTCTGCAAAAATCCAGTGTTATCAGATCATTTTCTCTTGTGATACATATATCTGTGAAATAATCATTTTGTAAAAAAATAATAATAATCTGGTAACACTTATGTCATGCTTAAAATTTTATATACAGTAGAACCTCTCTCTGTAAAGAACAACACCTAATTGCAGAGCCAAGGTATCCTTTAGAGAGAGGGAGAGGTGTCCTCTTACCAGAGAGTTACTAATCAGTAACTATGTACTAAGTAGTAATCATAAACTAGGTTGTTCTTTTTAAGCGGTACCTAGTAAAGTGATTTTGGAACAAGGAAACTGAAATGAAAATAAAAATGAAAAAATAAGTTTTAATTATATATATTTAAAGTATTTATCTTTAATATTCAGCGCAATAGAGAGCGCTAAGTTGGTATTTAAAATGTTCTAATTACAAACTATATAAATGTAGAAAATGATATATAGATGAAAATATTGGAAAAAAATAAAATATACTCAAGGATGATGATGATAAACAGATAACATCTATGATTAATTTTTTTCTTTTTTTTATTTTATATACAAAAAATAATAACTATACAATAAAAAAAAAATTGGAATTATTGGGGGTTTTTGTTATGTAATAGTGTGTTAGGAATAGCTTCATATTTAGGTCTCAATTTTAATGAAGAGACAAAATGTAGTTAAAATAAATAGCAAAGAGAACGTACTCTTTTATTTTTATCTTATGGAATAAATCTTTCTCTATAGTTGAGTGTCAATTCAATCATTTAATTTAGAATGTAACATCATTCCTTGTTTCATCTTGTAACCGCTTGATATCTGTGTAATCTTATCTTTTTTAGAATGGAGTTGAAATTGTTTGAATGAATAATAATAAATATGGTGAGAAGATGTATGTGGAATGTTTGGTGTTGGGATTGTGAGAAGTTAGGGTTTGGTGAGCAGGTGATTGAGGAAGTGGCCCAGACGGATGGAGCAGTCTGGGGTGGCCTCATAGAAGCTCTCACTGCTCCCCTCCTCCTCAGTGGTGAGGTTGTACACTGGCTGTGGGGAGAAAAGAGTTTGTGGAGTGGTGTGTCCGGTGATACAAATGCGGGTGACACAGCCTATCTTCTCCAGGATCTCCATGGCTTCCAGTACTTGGACACGCTGGAAGGAGACGGCATAGCGGTTACAGAGCCCCTCTTGAGACACGCAAGCTGAGAGAGTGATCTGCTTGCCCAACATCTCCAGAAATCGGCAGATCACCCTTTTATTGAGGGTGCCATCCGGTCTTCTCCAGGCCCTGGGAACAAAAGCCACTTTCTTCCAGTGACGCTGCTCAGCAAGGGTCTCGGTACTCTTGGGGCTCATTTGCCCCGAGGTTTCTTGGACCATTTGGTGAACAAAGGACTTGTCATCTTTGGGAATCGCAAAGGACTCCAGAACCCAGGGAGAGCCATGCTGCCAACACACGTACTGGAAACTATCAACACCCACTCTCACCACATGGTTAGAATTTTCCAAGTCCTGCAGGATGGCCTTGAGCTTGTCAGGAGGAGAGAACTTGACTTGAAGATCTGACAGAGAAATGCCCAGACTGCCTGCTTCAAGAATAACTTGATGGACCTCTTTAGCATAGGCCTTCTCGAGTGGCTTTGCCTCAGTAGTGAGCGGTAGTGTCTTCCTCAGCTGATCTACCACCTGCCTGTAAGTATGGTCCTCCAGATCTTGAAGCAAAGATTGAGATTTGACCTTCAATTGGATTTCTGAAGGCTGAAGAGGGAAGCTGTCAACATTGGAAATCTTTTTCTTAAAGGCTTGAGAACTCTCTCTGGCCTTCTTTAGCCAGGAGAGGGCCTGGTCAATCTGGAAAGGTTCCTTGGGATAGGAGATGCTGAAGTCCAGCACTCGGTTCACCAGCAAGGAGAGAAGAGAAAACATCTCTGTGTCCGACATGGTGAGATTTGCCTTGATGGGGGAGGAGGACTTCTCCAATCTCTGGATATTCTGCTGAATGCTGAGAAAGAATCTCTGTGGCATGCCAGACAGGGTAGATAGCAGGAAGCTATGAGAGAATTTTGAGTGGCTGAGGGGCATTGGGTTCTTGCCTTTCTTAATGATCCTATGGACCAACCAAAGGTTCTCCAAGGCAGAGGCCATATCTGCATCGTCCTGAGAGAGCTTGTTGCAGAGATAGGTGCTGAGAAAATCCCAATTGTTCTTGTCCCCTGCGAGGTGAATGATGGAGAAGACTAGAGCATGGTATAAGATGCCCTTGATATCCTCCTCCTTGGTGACAGCAAAAGATGGAGGAGCATGCTTTTGGCTGGCTGGGGAGGCAACTTCCAAGTTGAACTTGTTCTTCAGCTCTTCCCAGGTGTCTGGAAGGACCAGAGATGGGATGATTACCTGGTTACCTTGCATGACTTTCTTGAAGAGATGGTCAAAGAGCGAGGTGAAAAGGGCATTGAGCTCAGGACCCTGGCTGAGAGGCATCTTCTCTGCAAAGTTTTTCCTGAGGAAGTCGTCCTGATTGATCTCTCCAAGAAAACAGGTCAGGGTGAGGGAGGTGGCTTGATTCCTGGTGATCTTGTTTAGCCTCCTCTTGCAGGAGACCAGGGTCTTGGTCTTGGCTTGTTGGGGGCAGTATTTCTTGAGGAGACTCAGCACCACGTCGAAGCTGACCACCAGGGGCAGGGCCTTGGGATTCAGGTAGAGGGAGGCCACTTTGCAGATGAAGATACAGGAGTCCTCCTGAGAGCTCCAGTCTACGCGGAACCTGATTTCATCTTTCTTTTCTGCTTCTCCAGCCAAATCTTCAGCCTTTCTGTTCTTCTTGGCCTTCTTACCTTGGGGAATGGCATTCTCATCCCCTACTGCTGCCTTCCTCTTGGCTGCCTTCCTCTTTGGAAGATTGGTCTTAAAGAGGGACCTGGCTTTGTAATTATTTAACCGCTTTTTCCTGGGTGGGCCATCTGGTTCATCCTGGGCACTATTCTTAAGAGCAATCTTTTTGTTCAGGTAAGAGGAGGTGTCCTTGAAGGTCAGCAGCTTCCTCCAGTTCCTGTGGATGTAGGAACCTAGGGAAGAGTCCAGCCCTCCTGCTCCCAGGCCATCCCCTGGGATGATGTGGTCATCAACCACCTCCTTGACCTCCTTGTTGCGGGTGGCCTCCCTCAGGGCCGGCTTGTCACTCACCACCTCCTGGGCCTGGGTGGGGTAACACAGAGGTGTGTTGAGGCAGATCCTCTCCAGCTCCTTCCAGTACTCCTCAGCCTCCCGCAGCGTGCCGAGGGTGAAGGTCATGTTTGGGTACACCACATCTGGGGATATCACGTGGGCATGGGGCGGAGAGTAGGTGGTGTTCTTGATGGCCAACTTGTGGTGGAGGTAGATGAACACCTGCTCCTTCTCCTTCAACTGCTGGGGACCAAAGGAGAGCATTCCGCAAAAGCTCAGGTGGGTCAGGACTGCGTAGATGTTCAGGATGTAGTGCCTGTTGTAGACCAGGCCACTGAGGATGGGAATGGGAAGCTGCCTGAGGAGGTAGTGTTGTCGGATTGGATCCTTGAGCATGGCTTCCAGCCCCTCCACATTGTAACAGAAGTGGGCGATTTGCATAAAGACAGAGAGTGGCATGGAGAGGATGATGTCACTGATCAGAGCCCATCCTCTTGGATACCCTGCATGCAGTGGTAGTGGGGGCACAAACCTCTTCCAGCCATCTTCAGTGTTATACTGCCGGGGTTTGTGGCCTTCTAAGGGAGGTAGATCCTCTTGGCCCTGGTAGTCATAGATAAGGTAGAAGAGGTACAGGTATACATGCCGGAGCTTGCCAAACTTGGACTTGGTGCCGTAGAAATTGGGGGTCCAATGATCATACTCCATTTTGGAGGGCACCGGAATGTTCATGCAGAGGTTGTGAAGATCCTTTAGGCTCTTGGTAATGGAGGTGTCAGCATCATCTGGGAGAAGCTGCCTCATCTGCTCCTTGGAGTAGCCAAGTGTTTCAGCTTGGCTTGCTCAATGGTACTGGTCACCAAAGAATCCTCTGGAGTGAGGCTGGGGTCGCACACAAAGTGGAATTTCTTCTCCTGGTCTCCCAGCCTCAGCACAGTCTTGATGGACCTCACCAGGCCATCTTGATGGAGCTTCTTCACCAGCCTCTGCATGGACTTCTTGTCCACTTTCCCAGCATAGCCCTCTGCAGACTCTGCCTTTATAATCATCTTTTGAAGCTTATAGAGGTCATCGATGAGTCGAGCAGATTTGACAGCTTCAATAATCATGTTTGCTCTCTTGAGGACTCTGTAGGTGATGTGCGGGGCGTCTTTTTTCTTGCGGCATCCATAGCTGGAGATGAGATCTGCAGTGAGGCTGTTCCTCAAAGTTTTCTGAGGTTTGGTTGAGGAGGAAGGCTCCCCTGAAGAAGAGGCCTGTGGGGACAATGCTGGTTCAGTTGGAATGAAAAGCTCAGAATGTAAGGGATCATCAGCTGCTGCTACAGTCTGCTCAGCTTGTAGGTTGGCAGAGAAGGCAAGGATTCTCCTTTTCTCCTCTAGAAACTTGTTGTGGTCCTTGCTGTCATTGACAAAGTACTTGGAGACAAACTTGGTTACTCTCTGTCGGCCTATGTCTTGCATGTAGGATATGACCACACCCCTGCGGTCCAGGTTGCGGCAGAGCTGCCTGGTCTCCAGCTTGGGGAGGCCCAACTTGCGACCTAGCATCTGTGCTGTGATGCCCTCTGGCCCCTCCCCCTCCACTATGTTGTAGGCGGTGACCAGCAACGGCTGGTCGCGGATGAAGTTGCGTGGATCCAGCACCCACCCTCCCCCCATGTCCTTGTCTTCTTCATCCTCCTCCTCGTCCTCCTGTTCCCCAAAAGGGTGGATCAGCTCGGCCACCCTGACTGTCCGCTCTTTCCCATTCTGAGTGAGGGCCTCCTTGCCATCGGCATCCTTGTAGAACTCCCTGTATGAAATCACCCTGGTGCGCACACAGTTCTGGAAGGGCTTGTGGAAGATCTTCTTGAAGCTGGTGTTCTTCATGCCAACCTCCTCTCTGAGCTTGGAGATGATTTCCCTCTGGTTGGGCTTCTGCTCCAGGATGACACAGATCTTCTGGAGCATCAGCCCCATCTTGGACTGCCTCTCTGTGTGGAACCGGGCCACATGGAGCAGGCTGCCACTCCCTGTCTGGCCCAGGTGGTTGCGCTGAAAGTGCATCTGCTTTGTAATGAGCTTCTCCCTTACCAGGAGCTTACGCAGGTAGTGCAGGGTCTTGGGATTTTCATTGAGGCAGGAGAGGCCTAGCTTGCCAAGGGTGACCTCCCCCATGTAACGGGACCTGCCAATCCTCTCCAGCATGCAGAACTGGATGGCACTGAGCTCCAGCTGTGGGTTGGCCTCCGAGCCCACCAGGGCCTTCCACCGGCTGGACTGGGAGGCCACCAGCACCAGAGCCTGTCCCCACATGGCCTCAGCCTGAGCCAGTGACAGCAACACCTTGTCCCCATCCCTGATACAGGAAGTAACATTCTGCCGGCTGAGGTAGGTGGCACAAGAACCCCGGATGCCATTGTCATCTATCACTTTGATGGGATAGAGATCTTCCGGGAGGGTCTCTGGCTCAAAGACAATACCCAGCTCCGAGTCCACGTACTTATAGCGGTTGAAAACAGCCAAGGTGGGCCGGGGCTGGGGAAGCTCAAAGAACTCCACCTCAGGATGGCTCGCCATACAATTCCAGATAAAGGCTTTTGAATGGTTGTCCTGTTTGAGGGGGAACCGGGGGCGTTCCGAGAGTCGCATCCAGAGGGTGGGCAGAGTGATTCCATCCAGCCCTTCCAGCGCCACCTCATCCAAGATGGCCGACAGGAAGTCCCCATCAAAGCTCCCCATGGCCTACACACAAATGAAGGGAACAGTAGGAGCGTTGCTGTTTCCATGTGGATTTCAGAGATTTTATATTTATGTATTTGTTGTGTTACAACTTTGTACTTGTAAGTTGTTCAGTCTGTTGTTAGTTGTTGTTGTGTCTTTTTCAATCATTAGTAAGTTGTTGTGTCTTTTTCAATCATTTTTCTATATCTGAAGCTTCTCTTGTTTAACAAATAAAAAAAAAATTATTTGACTTTTGTATAACTAGCAATTATAACAGACATCTTTTGAAAATCAACATTTGCATAAATATAGATTATTTAAAAATATTTCTTGTAAAATATCTTGGATTTATAGATTTTTTTTACGGTTTTCCCCATTAATTTCCATCAAACTTCCCATTATAATCCTACTTTTTATACATAGAAAAACTTTATCAGGATCTCAAACCTCAATGAAGTCCTTAATATAAGGGTTTTTACTTCTATATAGGAATCCTGTGTTTTCCTTAGGATGTCATTTTTACATGAGAACATCCACATAAGGATGATAAGGCACAATTTGGATTATCTATATATATAAAACTCAATGTTTGTATGTTTGTTTGTTTGTTTGTATGTTCGGTATACAAATTCGCAGTTCACTAATTCAAACCAAAATTTCCATACATAGGTAAAAAAATACGGGGAAGACGATAGGCTATTTTAAAATATATATAAATCAATTATTAAAACTATATATTCAAATTATTCTACTTAGCTCACGAACAGCACCCTCTATCAAAGATTAGATTAAATTATGCTGATGCAAACAAATAGGTAATGCTAATAACAAACAATTATTTAAAAAATCTTATCTAAATATATATCACTCGGGTAGATATGCACACGGGTCAATCCCGGGGCGAAGCCCGGGTCACCGGGTCTAGTAGATTATAAACACAAGGTAATAAGACCAAATCCAAATAAATAAATAGTGTGTGACTTTTCGGTAACAGCATTGTTACCATCTTCAGACAAAAGTACTGAATGAGAAATTTTACCATAGCATGTTTTAAATAGTAACTATTTTTCATGCTGTGGTCTTATTACCTTGTGTTTATCCTCATAAGGACATCAATCTAGTTACAATGTACAGTGAAGGGGGTTGGAAATACATAGAATTGATGTTTCCATATTAACACATGGTCCATTGTCTCCCCGTAGATTTTTCAGATTTACATAAGTCTTTGTGATGGTGAAATTCCCAGTTTTTACAGTTGTTAACTACATTGCAACACCTCCATAAGAGAACACTCTCACTAGAGTGAACTGATTATTATTTTTTTTTTATTTACATATTGCCTTAACTGTAAACTTACTTTGTCTTAATTTGTTTGGCTTTAAATAAATTGCTGCGTCGATGGACAAATCTTATGCAAGTGGAAAGTCTTTGATGTCAGCAGTCGTCTATTTTTTTGAAGGGGACAGAGTCAATTTTGTTTACATTTGGTTATCTCATGTGTCTTCAATAAAGGTCACTGTGTTATCTTTCAGAGTTATTGTCCCAATATACATGGTAAGAGGTACAACTTCCTTAAGTTTTGTCCATGAGTGTACTATATTCACACTTGGTTATCTCATGTGTTTTCAATAAAGGTCACTGTAATATCTTTCAGAGTTATTGTCTGAATCCCGATATACATACTAAAAGATACAACTTCCTTAAGTTTTGTCCATGAGTGTACTATATTCACACTTGGTTATCTCATGTGTTTTCAATAAAGGTCACTGTAATATCTTTCAGAGTTATTGTCTGAATCCCGATATACATACTAAAAGATACAACTTCCTTAAGTTTTGTCCATGAGTGTACTATATTCACACTTGGTTATCTCATGTGTCTTCAATAAAGGTCATTGTGTTATCTTTCAGAGTTATTGTCTCAATATACATGGTAAAAGGTACAATTTCCTTTTGTCCATGAGTGTATAATCCAAGCTGTACCTCAGAACTTTTTATTCAAATTAAAGACAGAAATAAAAGACCTATTTTAAATCAATCTCAAGTGGGAACCTATTGGTAGGTCTCAATATATCCCATTTATTATATTTTATTTACTTCTGTTAAGGGTGAGGTATCTTATTATTAAAGCGCAAAAAATGTCTGGATGTCTGGATGTTTGTTTGTTCCCTAACTCCTCTCTTAATATTTTATTTTATACGACAATATTTCGTATACATATTACATTTAGTCCCGGAATTATTCAGGTAACTTCAAAATTATATTTAAACTTTAAAAATAACGCAGTTAGCAAAAATACGCATTTAGCTCGACGTTAGCGACACGCTCGGCCATTGATTGAAATAAAACGAAATAATTTGATATATAAATTAAATTTAAATTAAACTTTAAATACTTTTCATACTTGCCTTTTTTACACTTTAATAACATTTTTCATTTTTAATTTCTCATTTTAGCACCGTTTTTATTTTGTTAAGGTCATTTTTATATTTAATTACGCCAGAAATTGGCTATTTTAATATTGCTTATATTAAATATGCCTATGCGTATTTTTTATTTTATTAAATATTAATTTTTACAAACATATATTTATATTCTTTAATCGATATTTAGTTAATATTCATTTCGATATTTAGTGAATATTCAAAATAGACGCTCAAAATAGAATAAAATTTCAATATATATCGAAAATTGATCTATGTCACATTATATAGTTTATATAGTTGAAATAAATGAATAAAGAATCCCCCATATTCGTTTTTGTTTGTGTGATTTTGTTTGTGTTATAATGTTGTTATAATGTTATTATGTCTGTGAAGAAGGCAGGATTGTATGTGCTTTAAAGCGCGACGTAAGGCGCGCTAAGTTTGCTAGTAATGCTTAATTCTACCAGGCAGGTAAGGAGATGGCCATCATATATTCATGGACAAAACTTAAGGAAATGGAAAGTCTTTGATGTCGCCAGTCATCTTTTTTTTTTTAAGAAGACAAAGGCCAATTTGTTGACACTTGGTTATCTCATGTGTCTTCAATAATGATCATTGTGTATCAAATATCTTTCAGAATTATTGTCTGAATCCCGATATACATACTAAAAGGAACAACTTCTTAAAGTTTTGTCCATATGTAAATATGAAATCCAGACCAACAGCCTGAAGAGTGTGGCAAGCTAGATGAAGCCTATAAAAAGTTACTTGGGAATGCACAAACATATCACTCCGGTAGAACCTCTTTAACTATAAACACAAGGTAACAAGACCAAATCCAAATAAATAAATAGTGTGTGACGTTTCGGTAACAGCATTGTTACCATCTTCAGACAAAAGTACTGAATACTGGCACTGAAGATGATAACAATGCTGTTACCGAAACATCACACACTATTTATTTATTTGGATTTGGTCTTATTACCTTGTGTATATGAAACTATATCTTGATAATCAGTTTTCCCCATTTATTTACATTAGGTAGAGTTATACATCTCTTGGTGTAACTTATAGTCTCACACATAATATATTTTTAGCTTTTTTTTTTTCTCTTATCCCTAGTACACATGGTACAGGCCATGATAATCATGGTGGGTAGAAGTAGGCGACTGCTTTTACTGTAAATGCACATGTCTACACATGTAAAAAGTAGTTAAACTTTGCACTTACAAATGTGCCAGAGCCCCATTTGATTACTTGCACTCGCTGGTGGGATTGGACTTTTGCAAGATTTGGGGGCCATTGGAGCATTTTTTTATTAGAAAAAAGTGCCCAATGCAGGAATCGAACCCGGGTCGTAGCGGTCGAAAACCAACGGTTTAGACCATCCTTCCACCGACCCCCTATTTTTAGCTTTATAAAGGTTTAATGAGACTTAGAACTGGCTGTTGTTCTAGACTGGCTAATATTCTACTACAGTACAACCTCTGTGAGAGGACACTCCCTCTAGAAGACACCTCTCTACAAATGACAGTTTTTATTTGTAAAAATTATCATTTTTTACTAATTTTCAACACTCCAGTAAAAGGACACCTCTCCTTAAAGGACACTTTGGCGCTGAAAATAGGTTTTGTCATTTACAGAGAGGTAGTTCTACTGTATGAAAAAATAAGTACCAAAAGAGAGTATCCACAACTATATAAGAAATTCAAAACTATTTTAAACGCGCAAGATTCTTTTTGAAATTGAACAATTTCTACTGCCCTTACTGCAATGGAAAAAATTAATGGGAGGGCCTGGTTCATCAGTGGTGAACCCTCCCAGCGGTTTCGCCAGTTTAATCTACCATACATGCGCTAGTGCATCATATATAAGCGCTAAGAGGGGTAGACATAAAGTCTACAAGTAGATCTTGAAGTCAAAAGGTGATCCATGGAATATATTTATAAATAAGTTAAAACAAAGCATCTAGGGCTGCGTATCTTTTATTTCATAATTATAACACAAGCTTTCGGGCTCATACGCCCTTCTACAGGAGTTAATAAACGACTAACCATCTAATCTGAGATTACATTTTATATATGTAGCTATTATTTTGCATATTGGCCTGATTGAATAATTAACATATTTGGATTTACATATAGGTTGCACTATTTGAGAAATATTAATTCTAATTAATATGTAATGATAAAGCACAATTTGGATAATAGATTATAATAAAAGAAAATAAGACCTAATCCAAATAATTTATTAGTGTGTGACGTTTCGGCAACAACATTGTCACCATCATCAGACAAAAGAATAAATGAGAAAACATGTTACAGCAAGTTCTTATATAGTCCTGTTATCAAGTGTTTATTTACTTAAAAACTATTTTCCTTATCTGTTATCTTGTTTAAAGACTTGATAACAGGACTATATAAGAACTTGCTGTAACATGTTTTCTCATTTATTCTTTTGTCTGATGATGGTGACAATGTTGTTGCCGAAACGTCACACACTAATAAATTATTTGGATTAGGTCTTATTTTCTTTTAATTAATATGTAGTTATATGAATTATTTTTTATGAATATAATGTTGCATGTAATTTTCATTTTATGTCATAAAATTTTGAAATATATTTCAAATATTATATTTTTAAAAATGCACCAGGATCTGTTGAAGAAAATATTTTTTCTTCAACAGATCCAAGTATGCCCTTTTTTAAATAAAGATGTTGAATAGTTTAGAAATATATAAGCACAACCAGGAGTAGATATGAATACCAGGTGATGTTTTATACTTTCAAGTAGAGTATGTAAATAGGAGTGGATTACACCCTCTCATAGGATGGAGGAGACCCTTGTGATGCATGTAACACTTTTTTTTATATAATTTGGTTATTACAATCCACTCTCAGTACTTTGGAACTTTCTGGAAATCTGCCCAGAATAAAATATACTCACCTCATCTTGAAACAAACTTTAGTTAAATGGGACACCTAATAATTGGGACTAATTTTTGGATTTCCCAGGAAGTTTCATTTAAAGAGGTCAGCAGAGTTCTTAGATGTGACCACCACTTTTATAAGATGGAAAATTGTCTTGAAGTTAATTCCAATGATAATGACCACCTTCATTTAGTTTTTTAGTGTAAAAGCCTTTTCTATGTATGCCTCTTTTTGTCTTGGAAAATTATCTCCTATGGCAAGCTAAACTCTCACCAGGAAGGTGTGTTGATATTTATGAAAAATCAATAAAAACCATCCATTAAAGTTTATTTTTTTTATAAAACTTAACATTATATACATTATTTAAATATATGTGCATAGTCTATATTATAAATCATATTTACGCATAGGAGTTTAAGCATAGACATGTTTCTTGATGAGGAAGTTGAAGAACTGCCCGAGCTTGATCATGCTGTTGCAATGGGCAAAGTAGAAAACTTCCTCCTTGTCACACTCCCAGGAATCCTCTAGGCAGGAGTCCAGTGTGATGGGTGCAGTCTTGGGGATGGTCTGGGTGTAGATGCACTCCAGAGTTTCCAGGATGTCCAGGATCTCCCAGACCTGGAACCTCTGGTAAGAGGCAGCGTACCTGTCCAGGATGCCCTCCATGCTGCAGCAGCCTGTGAGGACAATGTGGGACAGCACATTCTCCAGGATCTTGTGGAAGGACGCTCTGTTCAGGGAACCATCAGGCTTCTTCCACGCTCTCATCAGGAACTTCACCTTCTTCCAGTTCACAGGGGGAGCTCTTTCTGGGGCTTCCAACTCCTGGAGGGAAAGATCTGCCGAGCCACCCTTCATCAGCTTCTGGCTGAGCTCGCAAGCCTTCAGCCTCTCATCCTTGGGGATCACAAAGGAATCAATGACCCAGGGGCCTGAGAATTGCTGATCAATGTACCGGGGGACGTCAATACCAGCGTAAATCACCACGTGACTCTCTGTGAGCATCTTCAGCAGCAAGACCACCCTGCTGTGCTGCTGCACAGGATACCTGCGCAGGATCTCACTCTTAGGCAGGCCATATTCCCGCCCTTCTAAGATCATCTGGTGGAGAGCTTCGAGTTCAGGCAAGTCAGGACTGTCTGAGAAGTGCTTCAAGAGGTCTGTGGGAGAAGTTCCTATTTCCAATGGTAGGAGCCTTCTCTGATTCTCCACAATCTCCTTATAAAGAGCCATCCTCTGCTGGAGGTTTCCCGAACTTTGGAGGTGGAAGGTGAATTCAGAGGGGTGTAGGACATCTTGGGCCTCCCCCTTTTTGGGAGGGTTTTCCTGCATGCAGAGCAGCTGGGTGATGGAAGTGCTAGTTGACTTGGTGGTGGGCTTGTTGTCCCAGTTCACCAGCATGTGGGTGAAGGGCACCTTGATGGAGAACTCCAGGTGGCCCGACATGATGAGGGAGAGAATGCTGATGACCCTGGCCATGGAGAGGTCAGTATTGATCACAAAGGGATCATTGGGTGCCGACTCCAATTCCTGGACAAAGTTGAAGGAATCCTCATAGATGTTGGGGCAGAATTTGGCATTCATGAAGTTTAGAAACCTGAAGGCAAGCCGGTAGGGAACAAAATAAAACCGCTTGGCATTCTCAGTCTTCTTGGAGATGATCTTGTGGGTAGAGAAGAGATGTTCTACTTCATTGAAGATCTTGGATGAGTCGTTCTTGAAGGATTGGTTGATGTAGATGTAGGTGACATTCCAGTTGAACTTGTCATCAATGTTGTTGAGGGCGGAGAATATCACGGCATGGAGGATACCTCTCCTGATACCATCCATGTCCTGGGGTTCAAGACTGGGCACACGCAGGTCCTGATCAGAACAGGCCACCACCACATTGTACTTTTCTCGGAGGTCTGCGTAATGGTCTGGGAGCTCTCCTATATCCTTCTTCTGAATGGTGCCCTGGGTGAATTTGTTATAGAGGTCCTCAAACAGGCTGATGAACCTCTGCTTCCACTCTTCCTCTTGGGTGGCAGGCAACCTCTCCTTGAAGAAGTATTTCTTCCTAAGGTCTGGGTCCTGAAGAGCTTCTCCAAGAAGGGAAGACACATTCAGGAAGGTGGAATGGTCCATGAGCAGATGGCGCAACCTGCTGCGGCAGACTACTGAAGTCTTGTTCTTCAGTGCTGTGGGGGTATACTTGTGTAGGAGGTCTCGCACCACTGTGTAGGGAACCACCAACTTCCGACTCTTGGGCATGAAGAACAAGGAGGCCACTTTAGAGAGCAGCAAGATTGTGTCTTCTTTGGTGGACCACTCCGCTCTACGAATTCTCCTCTTTTTCACTGTCTCTTTATCTACAGCATCTGAGACAGATTTATGCTTTTTTTTAGACGGTTGTGGTTTAGGCTGCTGCGGTTCTGTTGCTACAGGCTTCTTTTTGGTTCTTTTTCTTGGCTGCTTGGCTTTGCTAGTGAGAGAATGTTTCTCTGTCCTGCTCATGTACTTGCCTTTGGAAACCTTAATTTTTTCATTGCCATAGCTGGGAGGTCCAATGAGTTTCAGCCCTCTTGTTGCTGGGGGCAAGGTAGGCTGAGTCTTCTTCGGCACTTCTCTTGGCCCTCTGGATGAAGCAGCTTTCTCCATCCTTCACCATTGAAGGAGGAGTCCAGTTCCTTTTCAAGTGAGAGAAGAGGCTGGAGTCCAGGCCCCCGGCCCCTACTCCATCTCCCGGGATGTGGCCGTCATCCAGGACCTTCTCTATGGATATACCTGTGGTCTCAGTGAGGAGCTGCTGCCTTCTCTCAATGCGCTCCTCCTGGCAGTCAGTGGAGCAGCTGAAACTGCCCAGGGGCGTGCTGAGACAGGTGGTCTCCAGGTCAAACCAGTACTCATCCACATCACTCAGACTTTCCAGCTGGTACGAGTCCACTGGGTAGGAAATGTTGGGTGTGATGTGGAGGTAACCAGGCTGGGAGATCTTGGTGTTCTTGATGCTCAGCTTGCGGTGAAGGTAGAGGAAGATCTGATCCTTCTCCTTCAGAATGGGGGGCCCCAGAGTCGCCATGCCACAGAAGCAGAGCCTCTCAAAGATACAGAAGAGGTGGAAGACATAGTTCCTGGTGCTCATGAATAAAGAGGTGATTTTAGGTGGCAGGTCCAGGATTATGTAATGCTTCTTGACAGGATCTCTCAGGTACTCACCCAGCTCAGTAAATTTGAACTCTGAAGGGACTAAAGAGGCAAAAATAGAGAGCGGCATGTGAAAGGTGAGGTCCTGAATGAATGCCCAGCCTTGAGGGTAATCCTTGTAGGGAGTGAGTGGGGGGATGAACATCTTCCAGTCCTGGCTGGGATTGTACACCTTGTTCTTTCCTTTCATCCCAACAAGGCTGGTATCACCCTGGTAGTCATAGATAAGGTAAAATAAATACTGGTGGAGGATCCGCAACTTTCCAAATTTGGACTCTGTCTTCAGCCACGGTTGGGGCTTGGAAGAAGATGCCTGGGATTGGGATGCAGCATTCAATGCTGCTCTCTGTTCTGCTTTCACCCTGCTAAGGTCCTGCTTGGTATAGGAGGAAATCCGCAGCTTGGACTGATCAATCTTGGCCTTCAATATAGGGTCGTTCACTTGGATGGAGGGATCGCAGATAAAGTGAAGAACTTTGCGGGCTTGGCTGTAGGTGATAACTGTCTGGAGCATTTTGATATACCCATCTCTGTGCAGCATCTCCAACAGTCGAGTGACAGATTTCTTATCCACCCGGTAATCTATTCCTTCTTTCTTCTCTGTCTCGTGAATCATCTTCTCAATTTTGAAGATACCGTCAATAACCTGTGACTGCTTGACCATTTCACAGATCAAGTTGGCTCTCTTGACTTGCCTGTGAGTCAGGTTAGATGAGGAGAATGTGCGAGAATAAGGCTTGCTGCTACCTGCAGCCTCTTGCTTGATGGTCTTCTTTTCAGAATTGAGGTGGCTCTTCAAATCCTTGTAAAGCGTAGCACAGTCTTTTTTTTATCAGAGGCACACTTGAAGGTGGTAACCCTCTGCCTTCCAATATCTCTCATGAATTTTGTTACATATTTTTTCTTCTCCATTTGCTTGGTCATTATTCTGGTTGGTAGACGGAGGAGATTTAGTCTTTTTTTTAAGGGTAGTGATGCTTGTTCCTTCAACTCCTTCGGCAATTACTTGCCGAGTTGTTTTGGCCAGAGGAAGGTTTGCCGAATATATGGGGAAGTAGGGTATTTCCTCATCCTTCTCATTATCTACATCTTCCTCCTTCTCGACCACCTCTTCTTCTTCTTCTTCCTCTTCTTCAGGCTCTTCCATCTTCACCGGTTTTATCAGCTCTATAATTTTAACCTTCTTGCCCTTTCTCTTGGCTTTGGATTTGGCTGCAGTGCTTGGACCACTCTCTTCCATGTAGGTGTCCTTCACCACAAGTCTCCTGTTACAATTCCTCTTGAGCAACCTACGAAAGGTCACATCATGGTGTTGATGGCCTGGCATACCTTGAGGAAGTCTTCGGAGTGATTAGGTTTGGCTTCTAAGATCTGGATTGTTTTTTCAATGAGGATATCCAGCTTGGATTGTCTCCAGGAATAGAACCGTTTGAGATGCAGAAGAGTCACAAAGGAACGGTTGAGATGAAATGCCTGTTTGACAATGACCCCTGTCTCTAGTAGGTCTTTACGAAGGTAGAAAGCGGTCTTAGAGTCTTCATTCATGTGACTTGACTGGCTGCGAGGCTTTGGAATATTGCCAACACTTCTGGTCCTCCCGATGATCTCCAGCATACAGTACTGCTTGATACTGAAGGCCTTATCAGGATTCACATCTCCATATAGTGCTCCGGTACGGGCATTCTGGGAAGCCACAATGGCTAACTGCTTAAGATCCCAGGTCTTCTTGACTTGATTTAAATCCATTAACATATTTCCCTCCTTGTCACGGATTCTTGAAGTCACTTTCTTGCGAGAATGAAATGTGCTGCAGGAACCCCTTACACTGTCTGTTTCCACGGGCATAAATGGATAGATCTCCGAGGTATTGTCTTCATAATACTTCTGTTCTATAAACTCTTCTTCTCTCTCAATGGGGGGAGGCAAGCAGAGGTCTGGCCGGGGAGTGGGGAGCTCATAGAATTCCACTTCGGACTGGATAGCAATAGCATTTTGCCAAAGGAAAGGCTGGATGTTTTCTTTCATTTTGTATGTGAATCCTTTCCTGGTTCCAAGTCTTAGCCATAATGAGGGCAAGGTGATTCCATCCAGTCCTTCAAGGGCAATCTCATCCAATATGGAGCTTATAAAGTTTGTCTCCATAGTCAGGCCTAAAGAAAAAAAAAAAAAGTCTCTTAGCTATATGAAATTACCTTACAATG
The DNA here is from genome assembly GCA_030710605.1 of Cordylochernes scorpioides. Taxonomy (NCBI): domain Eukaryota; kingdom Metazoa; phylum Arthropoda; class Arachnida; order Pseudoscorpiones; family Chernetidae; genus Cordylochernes; species Cordylochernes scorpioides. The sequence continues at coordinate 19,203,872 of CP092878.1, forward strand.
CACAAAACTATATTAATATTGATCAATATAAAATTTAAATAAAGCTATAACGTACTATCTATACATAAGAAATGAAATCATTAAATCACGAATGTTTCTTTTATGCATAAAACAAACTTCTACTGTCCTTACTATGATTAAAAAATATTAGGAGGGATAGGCTCATCAATTTTTCATCGCAGTAAGGACAGTTGAAGTTTGGTTAATGTGTAAAAGAAACATTTGTGCTTTAATAATTTCATTTCCTAAATATGAAATTTGTATATAGGTTCCCTTTCCTAAACCTAATTACCTATTTGCAAAATTTCTTGGAATGAATAACATACTAAATGGGATTTATATTGAAATATTTAATTGTATTTGTGTATATTAACACTTTCTTGAAAATGGATACTCTTAATAAGGGTCATTTAAAATATACTGGTTCATTAAAGATTTAAATGAAGTTTTATGTAGATAAGGAAAAGTGTGCTTGATAATAGAATATTGAGAACTGTGTCTGTGAAGAATGGGCATGAATTAATAACAATTATGACATCTAATTTTCTTATTATCATATGGTGTGTCAAATCATAACGCCTGAACATTACGTCGAATTATAAAAGATTGAGAGAGGTGAAATACTCATTTCTAGATAAAAATTAAACGTACCTTAATTGTATTTTTTAAATGTTAATTTTCATAAGATAAATAGTTTCAATTACATTCATATTAGAACTATAATAGAATTCAACGAGAATAAATAAACAAAACTTAGGCGTTTTAATTTTTATTTTGTAAAATGATGAAATTTGTATTATCTGTGATTTTTTTTATGTAAAAAAAAAAAAAAAAAGAGACTATAATAAGATTTGAACCAGTGACATTTTATTCAAAAGACATCACTAAAAAGTTTTATTCAAAAGATATTTTAAAATAATATATTTTTTTAAATAATAACAATAATAATATTTTGGCGCACGCAAGCGCAAAGGCTTCTAGAGATTAGTATTAAAAGAGAGAGAGTTATTGAGATTGAAAATACTTTTATTATATCTCTCGTTGATATAAGATTATATAAGGTTAAATTACATAAATAAATAAATTTGAATAAATAAGAAATATTTATTTATAACCCAGATTCTTGGAGCGCGCACACACACACAGAACATCAACTACCCAGGAGAAATAAAATTAAATAAGAATATTAATAGATATTAAAAATAAATATATTTTACCCCGCGGGAAAGCCTCAGCTACTGATGGACCCCCAGAATTCTTTCCCACAAAATGAGCAGGTTGAAGTATTGGCTGGCTGGCGTTACCCACCTCAAGAACAAGATGGTACTTGTAGAAGGTAGTCGTCGCCACACTTGTCAGTTGCATTGCCTCGGGATGGAGGCCGACGCCAAAGAGCTAGGCCTGCAGATTCAGGGAAAGTCACAAGAGAAAGGGGCTACATTGACTCTCTCTCTCTCTCTTAAAGTAACTTTAATTCTCGGAAAGTTACATCGAGAGAGAGAGAGAGAAAGGTTAAATATTCCAAAATAATAATAACAAAACACATTTAATACATAGTTTAAACTCTATATAGGTTTTACAATTTTAAGAAAACATTCTACACTTGAATAGCATTTTTTCATTTTAACAACATTTTTATCTTAAGCGATATTTTTCGATTTTATTTGAAGCTTTTGCAGCAATTTTTTTAAATTTAAATAATGGGTGAGAGAGAGGGAGGAAGATGTACTGTTCAGTAGTCTTTGGAAAGGTTGGGATATGTGGAAGTGCTAGTGTACTACCTGAAGATGATGATATAATTGGACACCATTTTTAATGTTACTGAGTCTTTCAGGAAAGCAATTCATCTGGTGCTCGTTGAAAAAATATAAAATGTCTATCCTTCTGCACTCCCAAAGATCTTTTGAAGCTGATCATATTATATCAATTAAGTAGTTAAGAGGTTTGGTGGTTCTTGGCATATAATTCCACTGTGTGTGAGAATGCAAATCTAAGAATTAATATATGATAATCATGAACATCAAAATCAAAGGAAAGGGATGGGATTTAACAATAATAATTAAATTAGGCTTAATAGGTAGGGAAAAGGTTCAGAAGGGTTAGAGTGGGTACCACTGGTAGTTCAGACCAGGATGAAAGAATCTGCTCCCACAGCCCCAAAAGGTTTTTTTAAATAAATATTACTTATGTAAACTACTCCTTATATTAAAAGAGCCTTTTCAAGCTGTGAGCTTCCTTTTTCTAAAAAAAAAAATCAATATACGATTTTTATATTGTTAAATATTTTTTTACAAAATTAAATTTGGAAATGTTCAACTGAATATTAATTTCTTTAAGTATTAATATACGTTTCTGAATAACTCGAGTATGCTAATGTTGTTTCATGGGTGTATTTAACCTATCTATCTTTTTTTTTTTTTGCTTATCCCTAGTACACGTGGTACAGGCCATGATTATCATGGTGGGTAGTTAGCGACTGCTTTTACTGTAAGCGCACCACATGTCTACACATGTGAAAAGCAGTTCGACTTTGCACTTACAAATGCCAGAGCCCCGTTTGGTTACTTGCACTCGCTGGTGGGGTTGGACTTTTGCAAGAATCGGGGTCCATTGGAGCATTTTTTTTTTTTTAACAGAAAAAAGTGCCCAATGCGGGAATCAAACCCGAGTCCTAGTGGTCGAAAACCAAACGGTTTACCCAGCCTTCCACCGACCCCCCCCCCCCCCCCCCCCCCCCCCCCTATCTATCTTGATGTTCAATACTTTCGCTATCGTTAATACAATTTTGTTTGAAAATAAATTATCTCATAAACTCTATATATTTTGACTAGAAAAAATATAAAATAATCTAAATAAAATTGCATTGTAAATCTAATTAGAAGACCAAGTTTGTGAATATTAATTTGCCAGTATTCGCTTTTCGATCTTACCACTCTGGATTTGTGTTTGTTATTTACCGATTGTTTAAAAAATGTAGATATATATAAATTTGTTTTATTATAGAGAATACTATTGTATAATATTTAAACTTACTATATTTATAGGTTTTATTTAACCATATTTTAAAATGACCTCTCCGTGCCCATTAACAATAGCACGGAAAAAACTGAATGACGCTTTGGGAGGACGATTTTAAAAAGTAGGTTTATTTTGTGGCATAAATAGCACGCAATTAAAAAAATAAGTACATTTAAATTTTGGTTCTGTAAAATAAGCGAGATGCATCAGACAGATTTAACATATCGTTCTATATATTTAATGTGTAGCAATTTTTAAGTGTCAAAATAAGAAAGTAAATTAGCCGCATAGTGAATACCTATTTAATGTCATAAAGGATGGTAAATATAAGTGAAATGGTTTTTTATTTTTAGCGTGAGTCTATAATTTATAATATCAGCCCCAATATCAGATATTATATATCACAGTTATCCTGTATAAAAAGCCAATTATTTATCTGTTTAAAGAACTTTAACACTTATCTTTAAATGCCTAATTTGTTTTTTTATAGAAAAAAACTAAAAAAAGGTTTTTTAATAATTTTGAAGAAAAAAAAATGACAGTATTGAGATTTAAGAGAATTAAGCTATTTATTTTAAATTTGTGAAATTATTCAGGGTAACTTGCAAAATCTGTCAAATTGACTTTGTTGATGTAAAACATATTTGAGGCGGTGTGTTTGCCATAGAGATCAGTAAAAAAATTCGATATATATCAAAAATTGAAACATGATCTGTTTTAAAACTAGGCATGCTACAAATAGATAACAGGGAACCTTTGGTGGCATCTTATTAATATATTATCATTATCATTTGTATCATCATTATTACTATCATGATCCAAAGTGCCTCAAAAGATGATGTCTATATAAGCTTAGATTCAAACATAGTCTTCTTCTTTCTTATCTCCACTCAATCATATTAGGGCAGTGATTCTCAACCTTTTTTTTTGTTGCGGCATTATTTTAAAGATTTGAAAATTTGGCGGCACAATTTTAGAATTTCGCGGCACACTTTTGCTAACTTGAATGCAAGAAAATTCAAATTATGTATCAATATTTCTATACAAAATATAAGTAATATACATCTCTAACATTCAATTTGCTAATTTCGTTATTTTAAAAAGTAAAAAAATGAAAAAGAAAAAAAGAAAAACCAATACAAACGTGAACATAATCATATGACTAAAATTCGGCGGCACATTTTTAGAATTTCGCGGCACACAAAATTACCGCGGCACAGTGGTTGAGAATCACTGTATTAGGGTATCAAGTTGTAACCTTGATGGTATCTGTTTGACAACCATCATGACTGGGTGAAGTAGAATGTGTCTGCCTTTGTCATTAAGACTGGGAGCACTAATCAGTGGCAGGCCGACTTAGCTCTAAAAGAAATGGCCGCCTCTGACATGAGGAACAGATATGATAGCAGAAATTTTAGAGGAATTCCAAGTATTTAGGGAATCTATGTACACCAAGGCTTATGAAAACTGCAACATGCCTTCTTGATAATATAAATATTTATGGATCAAAAGATTTCATACATGATGAGTTTTTTTCATTTTGTAATGATAAGCTTTCGATCAATAGATCTTTTACAGATCAACAGCTAGATTTCTAAAACCATCGCTATTACCAGTTTTACATATTTACAGCAAATTAAACTTGCATACCTCTTTAACACAACCATCAGGATTCAACTATTGATTTTTACATATTTACAAAGCAGTTTTTATTAAATACCTGCTTTATTGTACAGCCCATGATGCAGAGAGGAAGGCCCTATATCAACAAATTAAATATACCAACACTTCACCCTACGTATTGCTTTCAAAAATATCAAATCTAAGGCAATAGCTTACTATAAATTCTTTAGATCATCATTATGTAAGGACCAGTCAACAAGTGAATGACTTTGAGACGAAGAGTAAAGCCAGTTCTATCTTACTACCTATGTAAATAACATAAGATGATTGTTACCTTACCCAATTGGGAGAATCTGTATGGGGTAAGTCCCTAATAAAGGCTTTGTGTGTGTGTGTGTTTCTAATGAATGACATACAAGGTACAAGTGAGACAAGAGTTACAAACTTGTAACATTTGTTTCTTTTATAAGATCTTAATCCAAATAAATAAATAGTGTGTGACATTTCTGCAATAGCGTTGTTACCATCTTCAGACAAAAGACTAAATTAATTTATTCTTTTGTTTGATGATGGTAACAATACTGTTGCTGAAACGTCACACGCTATTGATTTGGATTAGGTCTTATCATTTGTTTCTTTATTTTTTTTGTCTTATTTCTGTGAGTTTTTCAATTTCAAATATGGCAAATTTGTAACACTTGTTCATCTAGGTTTGAAATCTTTTATAGTGAAACACCTCATCTTATTTCTTATCTCCACTCAATCATATTAGGGTATCAAGCTTTACAAGCTTGAGACTTTTGATGGTGTCTGCTGGAGATGAGTAGAGCTCATCAATGAATGAGTCAATACAGTCAATAATGTGTTTTGGGGTTGCAGGCTGAGAATTGCACTTAGTACATAGTGGGAAAACCTTGCAACCATTCTGGAAAGTCATTGTCTGTAGATGACCAGACTTAAGTCTGGAAATCAAAGACTGTTGTTCTCTTGGGAGGATAGAACCGGTGCTTGTCCCTCCTGCTCTGTACCAGTCATGTGCAGCATTAGATTTCCATTCCTGCAGGCATTGGGTTTTGATGGTACGGAGGAGGTCTCTTTCATCTAGTAGGGTGGTAGATTCCCTGGCTTTAGGTAGGCCAAAATCTCCAGCCTTTGCCAGAGAGAGAAATACCTCATTATAAAAGCCTTCTTTAAAACATCTTTTACTCATTATATAACCTCATTATTCTTAAAGTTCCAAGTTCTAAGTTCCAATTGTTTTAACTGTGTTTATATAACAACGTGGTTATAACAACACATTCCCAAATATAAGGTAATAAGACTCTTCTCTGGCAGACACCATCAAAAGTCTCCAGCTTTACAAGCTTGATACCTTAGTGTGATTGAGTGGAGATAAGAATGAAGAAAAAGAGGTAATAAGACCAAATACAAATGAATAAATAATGTGTGATGTTTCAGTAACAGATTTGGTCATAATGATTCAGTACTTTTGTCTGATGATGGTACAATGCTGTTACAGTAGAATCTCTGTAAAGGATAACACCCAGAGCCAAAGTGTCCTTTAGGAAGAGGTGTCCACTTACCGGAGAGTTACTAATTAGTAAAAATTCTATTTTTGGCGATGAAAACTGTCCTTTATAAAGAGGTGTCCTCTCATGGAGGTTCTATTATACAGAAATATTACACACACAAGCCGATATGGTCCAGAGGAAACCAACTTCTCTCCCAAAATTTTAATATCTCAGAAGCATGGACAAATTCCTGGATCAGCTCCGATATCCCAAACAAGAACCTCATCACAAGCCCAAGTGTCAAGATCCAGGTTTTTCCCTCCCTCGACGAGAATGGGTGCTTCTAAACCGCTTTAGGACAGGTCAGGGAAGGTGTGCAGAGCTGATGAAGTTATGGGGCTACACCAAAGATCCAAATTGTGCCTGCAACGTCCCACAATCAATGTCCCATATACTAGATGACTGCCCGCTGTACAAATTCAATGGAGGAATCTCCAATCTCCATTCCTTCACCCCGGAAGCCCTGAACTGGCTGAAGGCCTTGCCTCTCAGACTTTAATGACCGATATGTCCTCACTTCTTTTTTTCTAGATTTAATTCATTTTGTCTCCTCTCTAATTGTAAATACGCTGCTGTATCACCTCATAAGCATAAATAATAACAATTTATTTATTTGGATTTGGTCTTATTAACTCTTCTTCTTTCTTATCTCCACTCAATCATATTAGGGTATCAAGTTGTGACCTTTGATGGTGTCTGTTTGACAACCATCATGAGTCTTATTATCTTGTGTTTCTAATCTATAATCCAGAAATTGTACCATATCAATACATTCCCAAGTAGTATTGTCAAAGTTCGAGGTATTTGGTGTTGTGTTGCCTACAATGGATTGTGTGTGTGTCAGGTACTTACAGAACATGAAACTCTGGTTCCGCCATAAGGTAAAGTTCCACACTTACATTCCACCCTCCCACAGAACTGACCAGAAGGTGTGTATACAGATCACCAAGGAGCAGTTTGACGCTGAGGCTTGCCGGACACTGAATCCTGAGACAAGTAAGTGTCCAATGTCTGGATCACTGTATTGTGTAACTATTGTTTAATAATCCACAAATATGTGACTTGAGCTGATGTAACCTGGTGCGTTCCAGTCAAACTCCACAATGAGTTCTTCCTCGCAGTGCTGGACAAATGTCAGACCATCGCAGCTCCCCCTGGTGAGAGAATTAATAATTCTAGTCAACCTTCGCATTACTCTGTGGGAGGACCTATCTTTTGGAATCTTTCTTCCCCTCTCCCAATATGTGTTTCGAAAACACTCCTCTTTGGCATAGAAACATTTTGGAAATATTCACCCCCCACACAAAAAAGTGATGCCACTATGTCACTAAAATTTGTCAAGAAAATATTTCGCAAAAATTCTTAACAACAGATAAACCTACAATTATTTAAAGAAAAAAAAAAACAACCTGCCAGGATTTGAACCTGGAATCTTCTTATCCATAGTCACACACATTCAGATCCACTCAGAATATATTTTTAAATTGCTTATCCAGTAGAACCTCCATGAGAGGGCATAGCTGTCTACAATGAACAGTTTTCATTGCCAAAATCACCATTTTTTCACTTATTAGCAATTCTCTGATGAGAGAACAGCTCTCTTTAAAGGACACCTTAGCTCTGAAACTAGGTGTTGGCCTTTAAATAGAGGTGTTGTGCTGTATAAAATAATAAATTTAGACCATTGTTGGGGAACAACAGCTCTAGGCAGGGATTTAAATTTGAAGAAAATTTATTCTTTTGAGGAACCCTGGATCAAGAGATTTGACAAAGGTGGTCCTCAGACTTGCAGGGCAGATTCTAGAACGGCATCCTGGG